>CM060433.1:136097507-136418992 GCA_030545235.1 Helianthus tuberosus
AAACTAGACTCAAAAAGCTAATTTTAAGCATGTAATGCAATTGTAGTACATGTTATATTACACATGTGCACTACTATAATAATAGTATTGAATACAAGATGACACCATAAATCTTTTTTTATGTCATAAAAAATATGCTCGAATATACTTGAATGAAAGATACAAAAATTTGTGATCTTATGGTGTCATTTTTGTTTTAAAATGATAACGTATGGAGAAATGAGAAATGTTTGAAAAGTTATATATATATTTTTTTTCCAATTTTATCCCTCATTCATTAAAAGTCCCCCCCTCCTTCATTAAAAGTCTCCCCCCCTCCTTTTTAGTGCTTTTTTGGTTTTCTCATTTATATCTAGTTTTTTCATGATTCTCTCCTATAGGGAGAGAATCATGAAAAAACTAGATATAAATGAGAAAACCAGAAAACTAACTAAAAACCACTAAAAAGAGATTTGAAATTTTATGTTTCTAAATAATAAATATACACATATATGCATATACATAATATAATTTCTTGATATACACAATATCGTAATCAAATATCTTCTGAAAATAAGCATAACAGAAAATATCACTGCTAATTCATATAAAAACATAAAGTCATTATAAAGATGAGTTATGAAAAGTGTTATGTTTTGAAAATACCACATAAAACATTCCTTGCAACAGAATCCAATATAAACATGAATAGAGTTAGCCGTAAGCATACTCATCACATTGAACCTAGCCATATAATTAATGAAGACAATGATATTTTTGTCAAAACTCCATTTTCCGAACAAAAAGAAAGCCACAACCATAATAATATCTATGCTAAACAAAAGAGTTAGGAAATTGATCTTTACTGGTAACAACCAGGATAGTATTTAAACTTGAACCTAAGAAAAATGCCTTAGTATAAGCATCGAAATAAGCTAATTATTTGTGTAAATAAAGTGTGATGGGTGTTAGTATGCTGTGAGGATGATAACTAGAACAGTGCAAGTATGATAAATAAGCGATAACACCTGGCCACTGTTATTTCTTGTTTATTAGTACTACTCGGTTCTAGAATATGATCCATCATGAGAATACTAATTCCCTTATTTCTTGATGCAAGCCATAATAAATGATGTACTTCTAAAATCGTGATTTGAGAAAATTCTATTTATGGGAAATACAATGATAATTACCTCTCCGGCAAGACTGGGTATGGTGTGGTAGACTCTCCAGCTTGTCCGGGTAAGATGGGGGTACCTCTCCGGCGAGACCGGGTAAGATGGGGTATATGTTATGCTAATGGAATTCACTAAATATTACCATGACCTGATGAATCTGTTAAATACATTGACCTTATGAATGGTGTGTATATTACAGTATGTGTATGATTATATAGATATGTATATCTATAAGGAAATCCAAAGACCCTAATGATTGATAATTAGGGATAAATCACGAACATGTGTGTCAATGATTATTTTAGATTTATGTATCAGGAATACCTCGTATACGTCTATAATTCCGATATCAAACATTATTTCGTTTTATCATCCTTCTCGTAACTCGTGCGACAAGATGAATGACGGGAACCCTTTAAGTTGGGACACCATCAAAATTATAAGAATTCCCTTGCGTTACCTTAAATTATTGACGCATTAGGAAACATGTAATTAAAAGTTGTGCTAAAACACAAAACATCTAAAAACATACGCTAATGATATTAATTTTTCCCTCATTAAGAACTCTTGAGGATATAAGAATCTCAAAACATAGAGAATAGTTCTGGTCAAAGTAACGTAGAATTCAAAGCAAGGACCAGAATATACTTAGTAATTGGATCAGTGACGAAATAAAAGTATTCTTCCACATTCCAGTAAATCTCGAGGACGAGATTTAAACAAGGTGGGGAGGATGTAACATTTCCAAAATTTTATTTATAAAATTGTATATAAAAACTTATGTTATTAAGCGGATACATCATGGGTAAATTGAGCGATAGAGGTATTTTGGCGAACGTATGAACCATTTAATAATTAAATTATAAAAATACATTATATTTGAACTTACTCCGTTTTTAATGAAAGTTGGTTCAAAATGTAGATACAAATATTCTCGTTCTAATGACATATTCATTATTTTATAAAACGTCATATTTTATAAGTTATAAGCACCAAATAAGTGAAGCAACTAAATTAATTATAATATATATATAATAAAATAATTATTTATAACTTACGTTTAGTATACATTAAAATTAAAATAAATAATATTAAAATCTAAACCTTTGAAATTTAACTATGTACACGTCTGCATGATTTCAAGGAAAAAAATGAAATCAAAATTTGCATTAAATGCTAATGTACGTGTGTTTGTAGGAATTTTTGAATATTATCAAATGGTGTCTATTTGTCCATTAAAGATAAGAAAGGAATCAATTTTTTCGTGTCTTTCAAGCTACACATTCAACTATATATATATGAGTAGGGGTGAGCCTTTCAAACTGCTCATTCCCTTCTCGACCTCTTTTTGTCTCTACATATATTCTTTTCTTTTCACCCCATGATAATAATAAAGTCATGCCCTGTTTTAAGTGTTTTAACCACTAATCACTGATACCCTGTCCAATTAATCCAAGGCCCCGTAACGTATGTCAAGGCTCTGCCCGACTAAGTTCGTTGGGGTTCTGTCTCGTGACGTAGGGATAAAGTTAAATTGGGTTACTACACTTAACGTGGGTGCATTATATATTTTATTAAATAATATAACCACCCTTCTAAAACACCCATGACACCCCTAGACGTCCTAAAATACACCCCGTATACGAGAAATGGCCCAAAATACCTTTATTTTTATAAAAATTATATAAAACAATTTTTATTGATCTCTGGCGGGCAGCGAAGACCTAGCCTTAGTCTTACGCGGGCCGCGAGTGCCTAGCTACGAGGCTGCACCCTGAGTCGCCACGTGTCACATACGCGGCGAACCTATACGTATGACCGGACAAAGCTACGCCGTAGACCCCCTATATCGCGGGCCGCGTAAGCCCAGCCCTTGGCTTTCGTGGGGCGCGACAGACTTGACGAACAACCCTATATAAGAAGGCCATCGGCCTTCACTCCAACTCGTTCAATTCTTTTCGATTCTCTCACAATTTTGAAGAATAATAATTATACTCGGGTATAATACCCCCCTAATAAGCGAAGCTCTGCCTCGTTGTAAGTATTATAACCCCGGTTACGTATTAGATATGCTTCTCGATTGATCCAGGGTTCCGTAATGGCTGTCGAGGTTCTGCCTGACGTAGTCGTTGGAGTTTCTGTCTCGGGGAGGGTATAAGTAATGTAAATATGGGTTATTATATCAACACTTGTGCATTGTTTATTTAAATAGATTATAACCAGGAAAACACAAAGGAAATCCTTAAAGTAGCAAAGTGAGTTTATCCTCTTTTTGTAAACCTTTTTGTAACTGTTTTTACAAAACCTTAAATGTTTTACAATGTGATTAAGCAGTGATTGAGTCTTTGTAGTTCTTCAATTACTGCTGGTATGTTGGGGTAATGTGGAACACGTTACCATCGAACAACGAGTTAGCCAATGGGTAATATGACCCACCAGTCAGGATTGACAATACTGAATGAGTAATTGTGCGGAAATAAACATTGTGATCGCTCTCAATACTGTGAGATGATAAAACTTGTTTTGATTAAACTGGGATTCACTAGCCAGTATTTCTTGCTGATAAATGTTTTTAAAACGCGTTTCAGGTAACAAAATGTGAAAGCCAAATAGAAGCCAGCTGGAGAGCACTGAAGGCTTAGAAAAGTGGCTATAAAAGTTACCTAAATAAAAAGGAGATTTTATTTTCAATACTTAGGGTTTATCCCTATAAATGTATTGTAAAGAAAACTTGGGTTTTATCCCATTTATCTATTTTAAATATTTTGGTGTTTAACTCTGATAAAAATATTTTCTAACTATGGTCCTGATGAAAATTTCCGCTGCCAAATTAATAAACACCGATACCATCTGACTGGTTCGTGGCTCTCGCTCCCAGGATGGGGTCAGGGGTTGTGACAACTATCCATCCGACCCACTTTCTCCACCGCCTTATCTCTTTTCTCACACTGTAAATACCCGTACACTCCACTGTTCACTTGATGTGACGGCTCCATTCGACCCAACTCGCTCCCAGCTCGTTCTCAAGCACTTTTCACTCGATTCAAGGCCATTCCGTAAGTATTTCACCCTAAATCTTGTACTTTCATCATCAATACACACTTCTCCATCATCTTCTGTAATGCCCCAAAATCCGAATGTTTGAATCACTAGTATGGTTGCATGGGTTATGGAATGAAATGTGACAACTAAGTTATTTAACTTAGTTAAATCTATAAATTTAACAAGGAATGAAGTTTGTGATAAATGTGGAAAGTACCAAACTACAGGGACTAACATTTGTAATTATGCTTATGATAGCTAAACACCTAAAATTGATGTTGAAGGGTGTTAGTTTGTTATATGGTTAGGATTATATGGGCTAAGTATGAGTTGTAAGTGGAAGTATGGTTGTAATTAGCCTAAAAGCCCAAACTAGAGGGACTAAAGTTAACTTTTTGGTGAAGTTGATTAAAACTCAGCTTTAATATAAGAAAGAACTAGAATTTGGTGGTTCTTATGTGTGTGTGTGTGTGTGTCAATGTGTGCAAGGAGGAGAAGGAGGGTTCTCTTAAACAACCCAAAACCCCAAATTGATGATGAAATTAGGATCAAATCCTTTGCATGGATGAAGATTTCTCATCATCTAATCCTAAGAAACATATGGTAAGTTGTAAACTTTGATTTGATGATTTTGCAAGAAACGGGTTTATGATCAATCCATGAATTAGTATGAAAATAAGCATGAATTTGTGTTAAAATCACCAAATAAAACTAAATTTATGCATGATTCCAAGTAATTTGATGTTTGGAGGTGAAACCCACTTCTAGTGGTGAAAATGGTGACATGGGTGTGTCACCTATGTCCAATACTTGTTCAAATAATGATGAACTAGGTTTTATGTAATGGATTCTTATTAGATAGACTGAATGTGATATGAAATTTGGTGATATTTTGTTATATTTCATGAATGAAAGCAAGAAGTGGGAAGATAGGCATGAAATACTTGTACATTATGCTTAGATAGTGGTACACACACCAAGTGTTTGATGAAATGTCTAAATGACAAGATTATGTGGAAACATATGCAAGTAGTGGGTGAATATGTATAGAATGTAATAATGAAGTAAATTAATGATAGATTAGCATGAGAAATGTGTTTTGGAAAGAATACATGTAAGTTGGACCGTTGACTTTTGAAAGTTAACAGTGTATGAATGTAATGGATAGGCTTCTGGACACAATTGCAAGAGTAGAGAATTAGTGTGCTATGTACTAGATGATTTATGTGCTATGTGTGATGGTAATCGAGTTACGTGAGATTTGAATGAGGTAACTATTGGTATATGTCTTATGTATGCGAAAATTTGACTAATGAAAGTCAAATAATATGTAAATGAAAAGAAATGAATGTTTATATGTAAGATCATATATGCTAACCTTGATATGAACGTGATGACATGTAAGGAAGGGAATCGTATCAATTGACTCAAACACGGAGGGCTAACGGGTCGAGATGAGGCAAGAAAGTAAGCTCTAGTACACATGCTTAAGGTAAGTGATTTCCGGAATCACTTCTTATTTATAAATGAAGTTTGCTATGTTGTATATAGGGAACCATGTAAGAATTTACGGGTGAGGGTAAGTACCAAGGTAAGTTCATATGAACTTCGTCTATCCTTAATGTAAATCAAGATGATAGTTTCATCGTGTTAATGGAATATTCATTATATTGCTGAATGTTCATCGTGTTAATGGAATGTTCATTATGTTGCTGAATGTTCATCGTGTTAATGGAATGTTCATTATGTTGCTGAATGTTCATCGTGTTAATGGAATGTTCATTATGTTGCTGAATGTTCGTCGTGTTAATGGAATGTTCATTATGTTGCTGAATGTTCATCGTGTTAATGGAATGTTCATTATGTTGCTGAATGTTCATCGTTTTAATGGAATGTTCATTATGTTGCTGAATGTTCATCGTGTTAATGGAATGTTCATTATGTTGCTGAATGTTCATCGTGTTAATGGAATGTTCATTATGTTGCTGAATGTTCATCGTGTTAATGGAATGTTCATTATGTTGCTGAATGTTCATCGTGTTACTGGAATGTTTATCATGTTACTGAAATGTTCATCATGTTAATGGAATGTTTATCGTGTTAATGGAATGTTCATCATGTTTGTTGGATGTTAGTCGGTTATGTTTGTTTGTAATTGCATTGATTTGTGTTGATATGTTTGTAGATAAGGCTCAACTTACAAATAAGTGAATGTGACTTGTATGTATGTATGTAGATATGGAACTATAGCGTGTGTAAGTAGTGTGAACTTGTATGTACGTACTTATGAATGGCATACGTATGAATGTACTTAGATATATGAAAGTGTATACACGTGTTGTAGTCTAATGATTGTAGATCACTGGTATACGTATATGTGAAGATGTGGGTTTCAATATGTTTGAGATTACGTACTCCTGGCCATGTTACTATTAAGAATGAAATAAATGGAGTGCAGGTATGGGAACACCGGACTCTCGAGGAATTGATGTTGGACTCGAGTAAATAAAATTGAGAGGATGTTTCAATGGAATAACTTACATAGTTAGAATGTGATATAGCCTTTTAAGTATAAGTATTAAATTATATATGATGTTACCATGTACTAACGTGTTGGTTATATATGGTGACCGCAGGTTAGTCAGATATTCATGATGGACAAGTGAACGAGGATCAAGTTGAAGATCATGGATTCTACGGGAAAGCGGTCACGTTGTTTGTAATCATTTGTTAACATAGTTACATTAAATAAATGATGAATGATGTATTTATGTTAGAAGGGTTGACCTAAACGGTATTTAAGTATGTTAGAGTAGTTAAAAGAAAGAAATTTTACGGTTCATTTTCCGCTGCGTCGCTTTGGGTCAAATCGTGAATAGGGTCTTACAAGTTGGTATCAGAGCCCAGGTTTGAGAGAATCAAGTACGAGGAAGTAAGTACTTGAACTCAAACCCGTGTGCTCTTGTGACAAGGAAACCGTACAATCCAAGACTCGATCAAGATCCAAAGGTAGAACTGAATGTAAGCATGTTCTTATGTATTCATATAAAGAAGCTAACTGTATTGTATATGCAAGGTAAGCTTAAGTGTTTGAGGAGGATGATCCGAGGATGCGGTCTAAGATGAATACCAAAGCATGTAATTAAACAGATTGACCCTAGGTACGTAAATTTCAGTATGTGGGTACTGGTGATGGTGAAACCTCCTGAAGGAAGGGAAATTTTAAATGAAAGATAATAATGATATGGTGATAAAGTTTTGAAAATGTTACACGAGCCGAAACCCAATTCTCTGGGTATAAGGTGATGATTACATGAAGGCACGAGGATAGTATGTGGATTGCTCACCTGGCCAGTGCGCAAGAAGCATACGACATTTGTGAGGCCATGATAATTATCACAGGTATGTCTGGTAGGATTGGAAAGTAAGTAGTAGTGTGGGTGAAAGGAATGAAAAGTGTGAAAGAAAGTTTTGAATCCGTAGGCGAGTATGGATAGAACTTATGTAGAATGGAAAGTATGAATGACGGTTTGAATCTGTAGGTGAGTACGGATCAAAATTATGTAGAATGAAAAGTATGAATGAAGGTTTGAATCCGTAGGCGAGTACGGATCGAACTTATGTAGAATGGAAAGTATGAATGAAGGTTTGATTATGAAACACCCATATCACAATTTAACCATACAGACACAGCGGACAGTAGATACTTAAAATTTCTTTCATAATTACTCATATGACTTACTTAAAGGTTTGTTTAAAAATAACAAACACCTTCTTCAAAAGATTTACAATGTTCATTCTTAATTATCACATCAAATGTAATATAAAATCACCAGTTATGTGACTACCCTTCCCGTACAATCCTCGCTTTTTGACTCGATCTTCAAGCCTCATTTACTTCATAATGATGTTAAGTCCGTGCGACCTGCAATCACCACATACATACGCATCGTTAAAATTTGGTGACGTCGTTCATATACTAAACATACATAATTAAATAACCACTCCGTATTCCTTCATCTCATGCTAATCTTTTCGAATCCTCATTCCGTGTACGATCTTGCATTCCAATTCCTTAAACCTTCATAAGGACATTAATAGTATACCTGCATTCTCATTTCATACTCAAGACACCAGTTTAGAAACTTAACACTCAAAAGTATTGAAGTTATGTAAATATATACACAAGTCCCATTCATTCGTGTATAATAAATTCTACTTGGTGCACAGGTACATACATACATATATTCATGGACACATACTTCCACACATGATTACGAATACACATACAAACGTACAAGCTCTTACATACCACTTACATCATTCCAAATGATTTGCTAATGTATCCTAATTACAACTTCCATATAAATAGGTCACGTACATACAAACCTACATGCATACTCACTTCTATTCATGATTACTTATAAGTCCCGGCTATCGGTATGAAATTAATTCTATACATATATACCCACATACTTAATTCATTCCTCCACATACTCGCTTACACATTCCATTCTTACTCGCACTTCATAAACGTTTTTAAATGACTTTCGGGTACATTGCGAAAATCTTAAAATGAGTTCTATATTCATCTGTAACTCATCAAGCCATTTAATAGGGTTAATGTACATTATAGAAGTTTAACGGGACTTGAAATGGGTTCTCAGGATCCAAATTCAAAGAAAAGGAAGAAACACAAACTTCACATTTGAACCTGGTCTCCATCGTAAGCTACGGTGACTACCCTAGCTTACGGTGGCACACAAAAAACCTACGGTGCCTTTATACTGCCTTACGGTGGAGAAATGACCATCAGTATCTACCGTAGCTTACGGTGGCTACCGTAAGCTACGGTAGAGCCCAGTTCAACTAACCTTTTTTTCTCTATTTTTACATTCGTATACAACTGTTTGACACCCGATCTTCTTTCTTCTCCGTTTTTCTCGCTTCCAATATGTAAAATAATCATATACAAACTCCTAAATATTTCTAACGCATAACCACATGATCAAACTAACTACCACATTACTCCATGTTTCTTTCTTTATTCTTGACCCGTTCACTTCTATAATGTAATTCCAAGCACAAATAAGTTCTTACGACTTACCTCATTAATACATACCTTAGTACTTACTCTTTCTCATAATTTCTCACATGATTCCCTACGTTCAACATATCAAAACTTTATTTATAAGATAAGAAGTGATTCCGGAAATGACTTACCTTGAGTACTCCAATAAGTGTATTTGTCACCTTGCCTTATCTTGACCCGTTATCCTCCTATGCTTGAGCTCTCCTTAACACGTTCCTATTATCTCATTCCATTACATCCATTCAATAGTTAGTATACATAATCATACGCATCACTAATCACACTTCTATTCACGTGTCAATCGCTTAACGAGTTCAACATGTATCATAATACTACAATGCTAATCAATCTAACAATTTATCATTCCATCATCACAAAAGTCATACATGAGCTTCTAGCATACATAATTATGTATTTACATCATGTTCATTATTCTTTCAAAATTCCATACTTAGAATGACAACATTTTCTAGGTTAGGCAACTTACTTCATGCGTTAAACATTTCATACCATTTCTTAACACCTTGGTTTTTACACATCCATTCTACTATTTTCTATCAACAACCCGTTTTGACCCGTTGGTGCAATTATATGCATAAACTAGTTGGTAAGTGTTTTAGACACTTAAAGCAATCACATAACTTACTAATAATTTATTAAAATCAGTAGTTCATGATTCATACAAGTGTGCATAACAATACAAGTACTTTTACTGAATATTTATACTAAAAATGTGCAGCAACTTTCTGCGCAGCAGCTGTTCACGACACATTTTAACCATTTATCATCCGATTCAGTTCTTCATGTTCAAATATGAAATGATCTAGACTCAGAGACCTTTCTAAGCATATAAAGATCGTAACAATCGGACGTTCCTACGATTTTATATGATTTTTTACAAAATCAGCACAGAAGCTGAAATGCTTCCAAACAACTTGCTGTTAAAACAGTATGCCGATTTTGGGCACTGTTTTGGCCTGTATAACATCCGAATTCAACAAACATGTTCAAACACAAAACGTAGTATGTTTAAATAGCTTTCTGAGCATATAAGGCTCGACCTCACAGGTCCTTCCTATGATTTTATATGATTTTTTCAAAACTGTTGCGCAACAAATTTTAATCCTAATCAGCTTTGTTACTCAATACACGTAGCATGTCATTTTGCACACAACATCATAACTAAGCACTTTTCATACTTATAATGCATGATCACCTTCATTACTATTTAATTAACATTCCATACAAGTGATAACACATACTAACCTATACTAGGCATTTCATCAAACATGTGGTGTGCGAACAACTTTCCAAGCATAGTGTACAAGTAACTTGTGCACAATCATACCAAATTCTTATCAAGATCATCACATTCATCATTTTCACCTAATCTCCTTTCGAAATCAAATTTATATAACATCAACATTCAACAATTAACTTCACATATCAAACTACAACTAATATAACACATAAGTCATCAACATTTCCATGACATTATTACCTACAAGTGGGTTTACATAACAACATCAAGTTAATCCGAATTTCATGCATAATTCAAGTCTCATATGATGATTATAGCCTCTTACCATCCTAATTTCATACATACACACGGATTAATCAAGACCCACTTACTTTCTCATCAAAATTTCATGAATCCATGACTTACCTTACCTCAAGGACACTTAGACAAGTGTAGATGATGTCTCATGCACTTGATTTCCAGCTCAAATCACCCCAATTTATGCAGAATTCTTGTGTTGATGATGGATTTAGGTGAGAACCCTAAATCCCCTTTCAAACCCACGACATATACATACTTATGAAAATTCTGCATTTTTTCCTTGTTTAATCAAACTTTCTTTCATTTTTAACATAACTAACCCCTTTATTTCTCATAACATGACTATTTTCATCCATCCTTTAACTTAGTTTACTTGGTTACATACAATATCTTACTTACCCACATATACTTACTAGTATCTTATTTACTTTCATATGGTAAAATTATATTTACCATTTTCTTTTCTAATTGCGTCAACATAATATAAAAATCTTATATTATGACTTACAAAATTTTGGGGTGTTACAGATTACGTAGGTGAGTACGGATCAAACTTATGTAGAATGGAAAGTATGCATGAAAGTTTGAATCCGTAGGTGAGTACATATCAAACTTACGAGAATGACAAGTATAAAAAAAGGTTAAATTCATGGGTGAATACGGATTAAACACATAAGAAAGAAAGGTAGAATAAAAGGCTTGAATCCGTAAGTAGGAACATATCAAACTTACAAGAATGAAAAGTAGAAATGAAATGTTGAAACTTGTAAGCAAGCACGGATCAAACATATGCGAATAAAAGATGTGAATGATATATTTGAAAGGAAGGAGTCATATCCATAAGTAAGCATGGATAGAAATTTAAGAATGAGTTGTAAATGAAAGAAAGGAAGAGACCCTAAGTGAGTAAGAATGAACGGGATTGAAGGAGGAATTGTGTTTCTCTCCCCAACTAAGGAAAGTATGTACATTGTAAGTAAGTGGCATTTATAGTTTTATCATATCAAGCATATTTCCTGACTAACTGAATGCGTATGTATATGTATATGCAAAGCATACATGAACACGTGTGAATGGATTCTAGCCAATTGATAAAAAAAAGTAAGTAAGAATGTATTTACAGTTTGACTTCCTAAAAACTCTAACGAAGTTGAATTGTTATTTATGAGTCAAGTAATAGTAAATTAGCAAGAAAGGTTTGATTCATTTAGTAAGTATAACCGTTGAAAGATGTTGTATTAGGAATTTTAGTTGAACGAAAGAAGTTTTAAATAAGTTACATGTTAGTAATCGACTCGTGAGAGTCAGAATGAATGACGGGCTAGCACCCGGAAGAATAGTTATTTAATTACAAGGAAATAAAACTTTTACAAGAAAAACTAAAACAATGTCTTGTAAGTATACTTGAATTGTAAGGAAGTACAAATGTGTACTTCAACGCATGTACGATAAGTAAAAGTGGCAGTTTGACCCTGAAAAGTCAAACTGAAAAAGTTGGCGAGATAATTAACGAAATGAAAGAGTTATATGTGAGAAATGAAATGTGTAATGTATTATATCGTGTAAGTGAGAAATTCATGAAAGAAATATAAGTGGTTAAACACCGAATAGAATGAGTAAATGAATGAAACGTACTAACTGTTAAATTTGTAAATGAGAATGGTATAATGCTTGAAGTGATGAAATGGGTAGAGTTGTTGGAAGGATGCTCACAAGCGGAAGCTCATTACAATGAAGGAAGGGATCGATTCGGTTCTGATACGGACTCGTGAAGAAGTGGGCCGATCTGGTTTGCGGATCGTTAGTCTACGCAATGAAAGCAAGGTTAGTAACATGTTTAAATTATGATTGTTAAGAAGAAGTTTAATTTGAATAATACCTTCCATATAAAAGGATGGTATTTGAGTATGGCATAATGTAGAACGTTGACTTTTGAAGGTCAACAAAGGAATGAATTATAGCTCAGACTTAATGTTGTTGAGTAATATGCATGTGTGCTGTAAGGACTCTAAAAAATGTCCCAAATTGAACCGTAAGCGAAAACCCGAACCCCTAAAACCCTAAACCAAATTAAAAACCAAGAAAACAAGAAATATGGTCTTCAGGCGGGCCGCGTAAGGGTCAAGCTTAAGTTGACGCGGGTCGCGTCAATGTGGTGTTGATCGGATAAGCGTTCCAGATCCATGTAGTATCCATCTGGCAACCCTACGTGTGACCCAGCAAACCTACACGTAGAATAGATGGCCACGCGGGCCGCGTAAGGGTTGAGCCAAAGCTCACGCAGGCCACGTTTGACCCAAAATTCAGCTATAAATAGAAATGGCCATGGGCAGTTCACTGGTGTCGACGAAAACTTTAAAAAAACGAAATTCTACTGCTATAATTCGAAATTCACTTTCAAAATAGTGAGGTGCTGCTACGATACAGGGTATTAACTCGATCGCTGCTACGATTCAATGTCCGATCGATTGAAAACTATCCAATGGATGTTTAAGTGCTGCTCAAAATTGGGTTATACTTTGTCATTAGTCGTGAATTTGATGGGTGTTTAAGTATTGCACTTTGTCATTCGTTGTGAAGGTTTTTAATCTCGTGAGTTATCGTAAATGCTTTATTAGTTACTAACCTAGTTCGTGTGCCTGTTATTTAAATTAGGTTACAAGGCTAATCAGTAGGCTAAACTCTGCCCGTATAAATTTGCAATGTGAGTCATTCTCTTTTTATCAACAATATTTTACAATACTCCAATTATTTTCAAATGTTATAATTACAGGGATTAAGTCGTGGTTATCTTAATCACTGGCTAGTGGGGTATTGTGCACATTACTAATTTCTCACGGTTAGGCTAATAAATCCTAACAGTGATAAACGTCACTACTTGGGGAAAGACCCAATAGTGGTATGACCATCGTCACCAGGTGACACGGCGCCAGATAAAAATAAGATAGAAGCCATTGTAATCGCTCTTATGTTGTAATTGATAACTAATGTGTCGTTTTACATACTTGAATGACTCGCCAGCATTTCCCCGCTGATAAAATATTTTTAAAACATGTTTCAGGCGACCTGCTGTAAATCAAGGAAAATGTGCTACGGAGCACTAACAAGCTTGAAGAGGTGGCTCAGTTAAAATGAATAAACATGTTTTAATAAATCAGGGAATTTACTTGTGAAATTCCTCTATTGTAAAATACGGGGTTTATCCCGAATTATGAAATAAAATAATCGGGCATTTTAGAGTTTTAAAAAGATCCTGTAAAATCTTCCGCTGTCGCATCATAGATACCACGGGTTCCTGTCCCACGGTTCCTGACCGGGTCAAACCGGGGCTGGGGCCGTGACAGGAAAACGTGGTATCAGAGCACTGAAAGAGCCACTGATTTAAGCCAATTAAGTATTTAAAAATACTTAATTTTCCTAATTTTTATTCTGTGATTATGTGATTCTATCTTGACTATCTGTTAATTTACAGTATGGGTAAGCAAAGAATTTCGGACATCTATCATAAATTAGATAGTTCACCGAAAGAAAAGGGAACTTCATCCCAATCAAATTCCTCCAGATACTCAGTAGATACTGGGGAAGGAATATTTGTTCGTAAGGCACAGTATGAGAAACCACTTACCCCTAATAAAAGTAGTTTGATTATTAGAAAAAGTCAAGAGAAAATGAAGAAGTCACAAGAAACCCAGGAATTAGGCAACAACCCACCATGGGAAGATAAATTAGATGAAAAATAGGCAAATCTTTATATGTTAGGCACTGTAGCAGTAAATGTTAACCTTTAGACTACCAACACCTCAACTCAGTATTAGCACCCATATTATCCATAAACCGGAAACTTTAAAATAATAAATAACCACTAGTATATTTCAAAGTTTAGTTGTACTAAAAATAAATATTTAGTTTCAATAAAATGATTTATTAAATATTTGTAATTAATATTAAAATTCTAATTCCATTTTGTGATTTTGTAAAAATTTAATTTACAAACTTTTAACCTAGAATTTTATGTGTTTCTTCATAAATGCTAAACAACATGAATGAATTATCTGAAGCTCTTGAGAATCTCAATCTCTATCCTGTGAAAATAGAAGTTTCCAGAGACTTTAATGGTTACATGGCCGATGTTGAGGAACCTATGGAATTCCAAGCTCCACCTCCGGAGAAATCAAAGCCAAAGAAAAGAAGAAGATTTGTGGGTTGGAGACGTGTGCGCAGAAGGAAACCAGCAACTAGGAAAGTTCCCAGGATAGAAAATCCCATGGATAAAGGAAAAGGGATCGAGATTGAGGAAAGTTTTAGGCAAGTAGGAATAGAAATTGGGGAAAGTTCTAAGCAAGCAGAGGAATTGCCACTGCAGGAGGAACTAGATAGTATACTGGCAAATTGTGATATCCTTAGGCCTATCAATGAAAACCTCTTTCCTTATCCTGCTGAAAACCAACTTCCAATAAATTTGGAACCAGCCATCCCAGAACCTCTGATTCACACCCAACCTCAAGGAATGGACGAATGGTGGACCAACGACTGGCAATTTCAAAACCTCCTAAATAATCCTTATACCTTTTTCCCTCAGTTCGACCCAGAACCTGCACCAAACCCACCAATGAGTAATGAAAACTTAGCTGAACTCCGCCATTTTGGCGAGGAGCTGATAGATGCAGGGAATAGGATCCGGGAGATGGGAGAACAAATCTCCTGGAAATACGACGAAAGGGAACGTCGCTTCTAAGATGCTAGCTGAAAGGAGATAGTGTGGTTGTAAAGCTGTGATTGTATAATAATAATAATAAAAATAATAATAATAATAATAATATAACTCTATAAAATAACCTAAGAATAAAACTTTGTAAGATAACAGGTGTGTACGGAAGCATAATATAATATATAAAGTATCAAAAGTCGAAAGATCGACAATTTTGGCTATATTTGTTTACGTGATTATGTGTAATTATTTGTTATGTTTGGTTAATTATGTTATACTAATTACTTATATAAATTAATTACCAGATGGCACACGCTGGTAATGAACCTGATAATGAAGTTAATCAATCTGAGCATAACAATGAAGATCAATTTCTGAATCGGCAAGATATTGAGAATATCGTTGCTCAGGGAATAGCCAATGCTATTCCAGCAATCTTGGCTGCTGCCCAGAAACCTGTTGAACCTCAACAAATTATTCATAGCAAAAGCACACACGGTGACAATTTCAGTAATAGTGTAAACGGAGGCGGCAATCATACTAATAACAACAACGAGGGAATGCAAGCCCCGCTCCTTAAGAAAATGAAAGCTGCAACACCTGGTTGCACTTACAAGGAGTTTCTTGCCTGTAAACCAGCTGAATTTGAAGGAAATGAAGGAGCGACTGCGGCACTGCGTTGGTTGGAGAAAATCGAAGCAGTAATTATGATAAGTAAATGTATCGAGGAAGATAAGGTCATGTACGTGTCGCATCTATTTAAAGAAGGGGCGCTAGAATTGTGGAATACGGTACTTCAAGCCAAAGGAAGAAATATGGCCTATGCCATGAATTGGGAAGAATTTAGACAGCTAGTGGAAAGAAAATTATGTCCCGAATATGAAAAAGAACAAATGGCGAATAAGTTCCTGAACCACCGGGTGGTGAATGTAGACTGTCGAGGATATACTTCGACATTCTTCGAGTATGCGAGAGTGGTACCAACTCTGGCTTCGCCAGAACCGGTACTTATTTCCCCTTATATTTGGGGATTGATTGGCGAAATTTGAGATATCGTCAAAGCTGCGAGACCACGCACTATTGACGATGCTGTGGAATTAGCTAATACCATCACTGGTGGACTGGTACGTACAAGAGAAGAAACCCGGAAAAAGGAAGTGGCCCAAAAGATTACCCAAGGATTTCGTGTGGGTAATCGTAGCAATTTCAAGAGAAAGGGAACTGGGCAATCTTCCACTGTTCCATTTTGCAATACATGCAAAAGGAAGCGTTTTGGAAGATGCAAAGGATATTGCAATTTCTGCAAAATCCCGGGGCACCAAGAGGAAGATTGCAGGAAGAAGAAAGCAACAGTCTGCTACAACTGTGGAGAAGCTGGACACTTTAGGCCAGATTACCCAAAACTGGTCAAACCAGCTGACAACAAAGCCAAACCTGTAGAAGGAGCTACCAAGAAAAACGTAAGAGCCTTCCAGTTGACTACTCAGGAAGCAGAACTAATTCCTGACGTGATAGCCGGTACGTTCCTAGTTCACGATGTTTATGCAAAAGTATTATTTGACTCTAGTGCAAACCAAAGTTTTATAAATACTTTATTCTGCCAAGCTCTTAATCTACCTTTAAGCAACCTTAGGAAGATTTTCACAGTAGAAACAGCAGATGGGAATTATGTTAACATAGATAAGGTTTTGCGGGAAGGAAAGATAGAACTTGTAGCTCATAAATTTTCTGCGAACCTGTTACCTATGAATTTAGCCGAATTCGATGTTGTATTAGGAATGGATTGGTTAGTAGCCAACCATACTCGAATTCTTTGTGATAAGAATTCCATAGAAATACATACACCCACAGGAGAATTAGTGGTGATTACAGGAGATAAGCCACGAAAGCCCCTAAAGTTCATTTCAGTAATGAAAATTGCTAGTTATGAACGAAAGCAAGGAGTAGTGTATATGATTTCAGTAATCATTAACACTAAGGGTAAGGAATTCAAAGAAATTATGGTAGTAGCAGAATACCCAGAAGTATTCCCAGAAGAACTACCTGGATTACCACCTGATAGGGAAGTAGAATTTAGAATTCATCTAATTCCTGGAACTACACCAATAGCCAAGGCACCTTATCGGTTAGCACCTACCGAAATGCTAGAATTGAAAAAGCAATTAGATGAATTATTAAGCAAAGGATTCATACAACCTAGTTCATCCCCATGGGGAGCTCCAGTGTTATTTGTAAAGAAGAAAGATGGTTCGATGCGAATGTGTATCGATTATAGGGACTTGAATAAAGTTACAATTAAGAATCGATACCCATTACCAAGGATTGATGATCTTTTTGATCAATTACAAGGAGCTAGATATTTTTCTAAGATAGATTTACGCTCTGGATATCATCAATTGAAGGTACAAGAAGAAGACATACCTAAAACTGCTTTCAGAACTAGGAATGGTCATTACGAGTTTACAGTCATGCCCTTTGTGTTAACAAATGCTCCTGCAGCATTTATGGACATGATGAATAGGATTTGTAAACCGTACTTGGATAAATTCGTAATTGTCTTCATTGACGATATACTTATTTATTCCAAAAGTCAGGATGAACACTGTCAGCACCTGCATGCACTCTTAACTCTGTTAAGAAAAGAGAAGCTTTACGCCAAATTCTCGAAGTGTGAATTTTGGCTACAGGAAGTACAATTTTTAGGACACATGGTGAATCACGAAGGTATTCACGTAGATCCTGCTAAGATAGAAGTGATCACCAAATGGAAGGTCCCACAATCAGCTATGGAAATTAGAAGTTTTATAGGATTAGCCGGATACTATAGACGGTTTATTAAGGATTTTTCCAAGATAGTTGTACCCTTAACTAAGCTAACCTGTAAAGCAGTTAAGTTTGAATGGGGACCTAAACAAGAAGAAGACTTTAAGATCTTAAAGCAGAAATTAACCAATGCTCCAATTCTAGCTTTACCAGAAGGAACAGAAGATTTTGAAGTATATTGTGATGCTTCAAAGCTAGGATTAGGATGTGTGCTAATGCAACGCAAAAAGGTAATTGCGTACGCATTAAGGCAATTGAAAAAGCACGAAGAAAACTATACGACTCATGATTTAGAATTAGGAGCCATAATTTTTGCCCTTAAAATTTGGAGACATTATCTGTATGGAAGTAAGTTTACTGTCTATAAAGATCATAAGAGTTTAAGATACATATTTGGGCAAAAAGAATTGAATATGAGGCAAAGGAGATGGATGGAAATCCTAAGCGATTACGACTGTGATATTCAGTATCACGAAGGAAAAGCAAACGTAGTTGCAGATGCCTTAAGTCGTAAGTATCATGAAAAGAAAAAGCGAGTTCGTGCTCTTAGATTAAATCTACAGTTAGATTTAATGGAACAATTAAAGCATACCCAGGAAACCGCAATCAAGGATGATGCTGAAGGAATGAAGGGACGAATAAAAGAATTAGAGCAAGGAAGTGATGGAATTTGGAGATTCCATAAGAAACAAATTTGGGTACCAAAGCAGGGAGAATTAAGGAATAAGATCTTAGAGGAAGCCCATAAATCTAGGTATACCATGCACCCTGGTAACAATAAGATGTACCAAGATTTAAGAAATAACTTCTGGTGGATAGGAATGAAAAAGGACATAGCTAGATATGTTTCTAAATGTCTTACTTGTTCACAAGTTAAGGCAGAACACCAGAAACCCCCAGGTCTACTCCAACAATTAGAAATGCCTGTATGGAAATGGGAGCTCATAACAATGGACTTTGTTACTAAGTTACCCAAGACCAGAAGAGGTAATGACGCGATTTGGGTAATTGTGGATCGATTAACCAAATCAGCTCATTTTCTACCTATGAAAGAAACCTTTAGCATGGAAAGATTAGCCAAGTTATATGTAGATGAAGTAGTATCCTTACATGGAGTCCCACTCTCCATTGTATCGGATAGGGATAGTCGTTTCACTTCCCATTTCTGGACAAGTTTCCAAGAAGCTATGGGAACCCGACTAAATCTAAGTACTGCATATCATCCTCAGACGGACGGACAAAGTGAAACGACAATCCAAACCTTGGAAGACATGCTTAGGGCATGTGTGATAGATTTTGGTGGAAATTGGGATGACCACCTACCTTTGATTGAATTCTCCTATAACAATAGTTATCATTCAAGCATTGAAGCTGCCCCGTTCGAAGCACTGTACGGACGTAAGTGTAGAACTCTAGTATGTTGGGCAGAAATAGGAGAAAGTCAATTATCAGGTCCCGAGATTGTGCAAGAAACTACCGACAAGATTAATCAAATCAAGGAAAGACTAAAAACGGCTCGAGATCGCCAGAAAAGTTATGCAGATAATCGACGTAAGCCGTTAGAGTTTTAAATTGGAGACAAGGTACTATTGAAAGTTTCTCCTTGGAAAGGAGTAGTTCGATTCGGTAAGAAGGGAAAGCTAAGTCCAAGGTACGTAGGACCATTTCCAATAATCCAACGTATAGGACTAGTCGCTTATCGTTTACAACTACTAGAAGTGTTAGCTGGGGTACATGATGTATTTCATATATCAAACCCCAAGAAATGTCTATCTGACGAATCATTGGTAGTACCTCTTCAAGATATAGAGGTAAACGAAAAGTTAAAATTTGTTGAGAAACCGCTTCAAATAGAAGACAGAAGGGTTAAGTTTCTCAAACGCAAGCGACTAGTGCTGGTCAAAGTCAAGTGGAATTCAAAAAGAGGACCCGAGTATACTTGGGAGCTGGAATCGGAAATGAAGCGAAAGTATCCTCACTTATTCCAGTAAATCTCGAGGATGAGATTTTAAATAAGGCGGGGAGGATGTAAGGACTCTAAAAAATGTCCCAAATTGAACCGTAAGCAAAAACCCGAACCCCTGAAACCCTAAACCAAATTAAAAACCAAGAAAACAAGAAATATGGTCTTCAGGCGGGCCGCGTAAGGGTCAAGCTTAAGTTGACGCGGGCCGCGTCAATGTGGTGTTGACCGGATAAGCGTTCCAGATCCACGTGGCATCCATCTGGCAACCCTACGCGTGACCCAGCAAACCTACACGTAGAATAGGTGGCCACGCGGGCCGCGTAAGGGTTGAGCCAAAGCTCACGCGGGCCGCGTGAGACCCAAAATTCAGCTATAAATAGAAATGGCCATCGGCAGTTCACTGGTGTCGACGAAAACTTTCAAAAACAAAATTCTACTGCTATAATTCGAAATTCACTTTCAAAATAGTGAGGTGCTGCTACGATACAGGGTATTAACTCGATCGCTGCTACGATTCAATGTCCGATCGATTGAAAACTATCCAATGGATGTTTAAGTGCTGCTCAAAATTGAGTTATACTTTGTCATTCGTCGTGAATTCGATGGATGTTTAAGTATTGCACTTTGTCATTCGTTGTGAAGGTTTTTAATCTCGTGAGTTATCGTAAATGTTGTATTAGTTACTGACCTAGTTCGTGTGCCTGTTATTTAAATTAGGATACAAGGCTAATCAGTAGGCTAAACTCTGCCCGTATAAATCTGCAATGCGAGTCATTCTCTTTTTATCAACAGTATTTTACAATACTCCAATTATTTTCAAATGTTATAATTACAGGGATTAAGTCATGGTTATCTTAATCACTGGCTAGTGGGGTATTGTGCACATTACTAATTTCTCACGGTTAGGCTAATAAATCCTAACAGTGATAAACGTCACTACTTGGGGAAAGACCCAATAGTGGTATGACCATCGTCACCAGGTGACACGGCACCAGATAAAAATAAGATAGAAGCCATTGTAATCGCTCTTATGCTGTAATTGATAACTAATGTGTCGTTTTACATACTTGAATGACTCGCCAGCATTTCCCCGCTGATAAAATATTTTTAAAACATGTTTCAGGCGACCTGCTGTAAATCAAGGAAAATGTGCTACGGAGCACTAACAAGCTTGAAGAGGTGGCTCAGTTAAAATGAATAAACATGTTTTAATAAATCAGGGAATTTACTTGTGAAATTCCTCTATTGTAAAATACGAGGTTTATCCCGAATTATGAAATAAAATAATCGGGCATTTTAGAGTTTTAAAAAGATCCTGTAAAATCTTCCGTTGTCGCATCATAGATACCACGGGTTCCTGTCACGCGGTTCCTGACCGGGTCAAACCGGGGTTGGGGTCGTGACATGTGCATTGTGATTGATGCGTGATATGTATCGAAATTGACCTAAAGGTATACTTAATATCATCTAGCGGTAGCAAACATAGAATGGTGTTTATCTTCTGAGATAAGTATGAATAAAGGAGTATGACATAGTGGTTTTGTTGTAATAACTTTGATTGAATGTTCGTAGTATGTGTATGTTTATGGTTTAAATTTTCGTGTGTTAATGAAATTATTAGAAGGAATACTAATAGTGAGATGCATTAGTAAGCTCGTGACGATGGAATGATGCTTAACGTTCTAGTAAGTACGAACGACTTAGAATAAAATAATAGCTACATAGAGATAGTGATAACCACAAGTGAATGTTGGCAATATGCGTATATACATGGTTTAAATTACCATGTGCAAATGAAAGTACTCGGAAAGAATGCTAATATTAGAATATTGAAGTAAACCCACGATAATTACTCGTGTGGCTAACGCTAGAATGGAATATCATGTATGATACATGTGTGAGATGGAAATTAATGGATCCACTACGATTGGTACATGTATGAAAGTCTTACGCTTAATTAAGAAGGCAAGAACAAGACATATACTTATGGTTGTACGTGAATTACTACCTCTTCAATGAGTCATAAGTGTTTTAGTGTTGTAGTAAGTATCTTGAATGAATAGAATGAAAAAGTAAGAGTAGAAATAGTTTTGTAGGAATGAGAAAGGTTTCGGGGACGAAACCTCCCTTAAGGGGGGTAGACTTGTAACGCCCGAAAATCCAAATGTTTGAATAACTAGTATGGTTGCATGGGTTATGGAATGAAATGTGACAACTAAGTTATTTAACTTAGTTAAATCTATAAATTTAACAAGGAATGAAGTTTGTGATAAATGTGGAAAGTACCAAACTACAGGGACTAACATTTGTAATTATGCTTAGCATAGCTAAACTCCTAAAATTGATGTTGAAGGGTGTTAGTTTGTTATATGGTTAGGATTATATGGGTTAAGTATGGATTGTAAGTGGAAGTATGGTTGTAATTAACCAAAAAGCCAAACTAGAGGGACTAAAGTTAACTTTTTAGTGAAGTTGATTAAAACTCAGCTTTAATATAAGAAAGAACTAGAATTTGGTGGTTCTTATGTGTGTATGTGTTGATGTGTGCAAGGAGAAGAAGGAGGGTTCTCTTAAACAACCCAAAACCCCAAATTTATGATGAAATTAGGATCAAATCCTTTGCATGGATGAAGATTTCTCATCATCTAATCCTAAGAAACATATGGTAAGTTGTAAACTTTGATTTGATGATTTTGCAAGAAACGAGTTTATGATCAATCCATGAATTAGTATGAAAATAAGCATGAATGTGTGTTAAAATCACCAAATATAACTAAATTTATGCATAATTCCAAGTAATTTGATGTTTGGAGGTGAAACCCACTTCTAGTGGTGAAGATGGTGGCATGGGTGTGTTACCCATGTCCAATACTTGTTCAAATAATGATGAACTAGGTTTTATGTAATGGATTCTTATTAGATAGATTGAATGTGATATGAAATTTGGTGATGTGTTGTTATATTTCATGAATGAAAGCAAGAAGTGGGAAGATAGGCATGAAATACTTGTACATTATGCTTAGATAGTGGTACGCACACCAAGTTTTTGATAAAATGTCTAAATGACAAGATTATGTGGAAACGTATGCAAGTAGTGGGTGAATATGTATAGAATGTAATAATGAAGTAAATTAATGATAGATTAGCATGAGAAATGTGTTTTGGAAAGAATACATGCAAGTTGGACCGTTGACTTTTGAAAGTTAATAGTGTATGAATGTAATGGATAGGCTTCTGGACACAATTGTAAGAGTAGAGAATTAGTGTGTTATGTACTAGATGATTTATGTGCTATGTGTGATGGTAATAGAGTTGCGTGAGATTTGAATGAGGTAACTATTGGTATATGTCTTATGTATGCGAAAATTTGACTAATGAAAGTCAAATAATATGTACTCCCTCCGTCCCACTAAATGTGTCTTATTTTGAATTTTCAAAGTCTTTATTTATAAACTTTGACTTTAATTATATATTTTTTTGTGTTATATAAAACGTGATGAAAATTAACCCGATAAAAACACTTGTAAAACACACTAAAATCGTATAACTTTCATCAAGTATTATCTAACACAAACAAAATTAGTTAAGGTCAAAGTTTATAAACAAAGACTTTGAAAATTCAAAGTAGGACACTTTTAGTGGGACAGAGGTAGTAAATAAAAAGAAATGAACGTTTATATGTAAGATCATATATGCTAACCTTGATACGAACATGATGACATGTAAGGAAGGGAATCGTATCAATTGACTCAAGCACGGAGGGCTAACGGGTCGAGATGAGGCAAGGAAGTAAGCTCTAGTACACACGCTTAAGGTAAGTGATTTCCGGAATCACTTCTTATTTATAAATGAAGTCTGGTATAATGTATATAGGGAACCATGTAAGAATTTACGGGTGAGGGTAAGTACCATGGTAAGTTCATATGAACTTCGTCTATCTTTAATGTAAATCAAGATGATAGTTTCATCGTGTTAATGGAATGTTCATTATGTTGCTGATGTTCATCGTTTTAATGGATTGTTCATTATGTTGTTGAATGTTCATCGTTTTAATGGAATGTTCATTATGTTGCTGAATGTTCACCGTTTTAATGGAATGTTCATTATGTTGTTGAATATTCATCATGTTAATGGAATGCTCATTATGTTGCTGAATGTTCATCGTTTTAATGGAATGTTCATTATGTTGCTGAATGCTCATCGTATTAATGGAATGTTCATTATGTTGCTGAATGCTCATCGTGTTAATGGAATGTTCATTATGTTCGTGTTAATGGAATGTTTATTATGTTGCTGAATGTTCATCGTGTTAATGGAATGTTCATTATGTTGCTGAATGTTCATTGTGACAACTCGAAATTTAGAACCTTTCTTGTATCCCGATGTAACATGAACGTGGGACTAGTTAACTTGTGTGATTAATGATAAGTGAAACTCGTATGTGATTATGTGTTATGTTTATGTGTCGTGCTTGTATGTATGTGCGTATTATTATGACCCGAGACATAAGAACCCGACTCGAGACCATGTGGTCTCGAGTGAACAATGCAACATATGGGCCGGTTGGCCACACACACACACCCTTAGCCCATTCGAAGACCCATTAGGGTGCACTACTTGGGACGGGTATATAACCTTAGTGACTATCCATGTTTACCATTTTGGACAACACACTCACTCTCACACACACCTTCTTCTACACTACCTCACTCTAGAAAAACCTTAAGCCATAGATCTCCTCTCCTTCTCTTCGGATTCAACCGGCGATAACAAGAGCCCTCGGATTGGGAGCTCATTCATCGACTTTCTCATATCTTTGCACCTTAACAAGCTAACCGGTTAGTGACTTTCATTATGTGTGATGTTTTGGTTGATGATAATGTGTGATGTTGGTTGATGATAATGAATAATGAAGTTAACTTGATAATATGTTGCCTTATGCATGATGAACATACCCCACTTGAATAATCGATACTAGGATTGTTGTTGTTCATCTATGATGTTGATATTTAAATTCTAGATAAAGTCATGGTTAGTAAGAATAGATTGGTTTGTTAAGAATCATACTAGTTGGACGTATGAATAAGTAGAGATATGTTTGAATATGGTGCGTGTATGTTCTCGGTTGAATATGTGAATGATAAGGATTATTGGTGCATTAAACTAGGTAGATTATGTTAACATGAATCGGTTTCATGAGCTTGTTTGTTCAAAGGATGAAAAACCCTAAGGATGAACTAGATGAATATATGATGAATGTGATATGAACATGATATGAATATTTGAAATTTATGTGTTTGATCCGTTTTTGGTTAGGGTTAGACAAATAAACATGTTTATGAGGGTAGTACATAATGTTGCATGAAATCAAAATCCAATTGGATAGTACACTGTGCAGAATCAGCTTATGTCCAGTCGAGACCTTCGGTTGCGACTCGAGACCACCGCATGATGAGTCGAAATCCCCCGGTTGCGACATCGGTTGCGAGTCGCAAACACCTGGTTGCGACTCGAAACCACACGTGATCAGCACACAAACCTTATGACTCGAAACCACAGTTACGAGTCCTGTTGCGACTCGAGACCGTGACCATGATACCTCGAGACCGCAGTTTGCGACTCAGGTTGCGAGTCGAGAACGCCTAGTTGCGACTCGAGACTATACGCAGGTACACGCTGTTTGGACTTGCACCTCATTTCGGACTTAAGTGATTGGGCCGGACCTTTGGGCCTAATACATGGACCTTATACGTGCTGTTGTATATGAATAATTATTTGGGCTGCCATGGATGAAACTTGCATGCAATGTGCTAGCATACGTGTAGAACATACGTGCAATACGTGGTTTGAACCTGATTGGTATGATACAACTATGATAGGACGTGAGTAACCACAACATTGCTTGATTGACTTTTCTGTGTAACTACCGAGCAAACCAAGGTGAGTTCACACTGTGACAACTCGAAATTTAGAACCTTTCATTGTATGCTTGAACGATTAGTGACTAACCGATTTGATGAATTAATGAATGATTTATGTGAACTTATATGATTATGTGTTATGTTATGTGTATGCTTGTGTGTATGTATTCGAGTATGTATATGAACCGAGACAACACGAACCCGACTCGAGACCATGTGGTCTCGAGTGAACAATAACTTATGGGCCGGTTGGGCCACACGTACACACTTAGCCTATTTCGAAACCCATTAGGGTGCACAAGTGAAACAAGTATATAATCCTCATGATAACCACACTTGGCATTTTTGGACAACACACTCACTCACACACATACTCTCCACTCTCTCACTAAAACCCTAGACACCAAGCATCACACTCCTTCTCCTTCTTCTCGGATCCAAACCGGTGACACTAGGACTAGCGGATCGGCTCACACACACACACACACTCGGAAGTTCCATACTCGCCTTTGAAACTCATCAACCGGTTAGTGATTTTATGATGTTTGTTGTTGTTAAATGATAGCATGAATGGTAGGATTTAACTAGTGTAGTTGTATGCTTGATGATGGTTGTGAACCGGATGAGTATGATATTGATAATCGGTTGAACATGTCTTGACTTCGGATATATTGAATGATGTTTTGATGGTATACATTGATGTTGAGTTAGTGTTCAAGAAATCGATGCATAAATGCTCTATGTTATGTGTTTACATTCGGTTGATGATGATTATATGTTAGTGTGTTGTTATATGTTGAAATGATTGATGAATAGAAACCGAATACATGTCATCGGCTGTGGTATGTGCACGATTAGGATGATTCATTGTGTTAATATCATAGGGTGCATGTTAGTATTGATGAGTTGTTGATCATGATTTTTGTTGGTTAAAGTTTGTATGAAGGATGATGATGAATCACTTGAATATGTGAAGAACAACTTGAATATCATAAGAACATGCTTGAATATTTGAAATCTGATATGTTTGATCCAATTTAGTAAATTGCTAGACAAACAAACATGTTTAAGTGGATAGTACAAACCATTTCATGAAATCAAATTCCCATTGGATAGTACACTGTTCCGAATCAGCTCCTGTCCAACCGAGACCTCCAGTTGCGACTCGAAACCATCACATAATGAGTCGAAACCCCCGGATGCGACATCGGTTGCGAGTCGCAAACACCTGGTTGTGACTCGAAACCACACATGATCAGCACATAAACCTTGTGACTCGAAACCACAGTTACGAGTCCAGTTGCGACTCGTAACCAAAACAGCATGAACCGAAACCGAGATTGCGACTCAGGTTGCGAGTCGCAAACGCCTAGTTGCGACTCGAGACTATACACAGATACACGCTGTTTGGGCTTACACCTCATTTCGGACTTAATTGTTTGGGCCGAACTCTTGGGCCTGAATGCACAGATATTATGTGTTGATGATTGAATGTGGATAGTGTTGAACTGCCATGATAAAACGTGTGTGCCATGAACGATACATGAATGCATTATGCTAGGAACCTACGTGTACTGATTGAATACGAACCTGATTAGTATGATGCAACTGTGATAGGACGTGAGTAGCCACAACATTGCTTGTTTGAATTTTCTGTGTTTCTACCGAGCAAACCAAGGTGAGTTCATACCCTCTACAAAGCATGGGATTCCCAGGGGTCGGGAATTGGGGTTAAGGAACTGGGTTCCTCGTCCTCCTTGGGTAGGACAGCAACGGTTCAGGAATGTAATTCCTCGTCCTCACGGACAGATAACTCGTACTAGACCAAAACTCTATCACGAAGTCCCTCCTTTTTATATCGACTTAATCGCCGGGCCAATGGCGAGCGGGTCATTAGTTAGATAGCGCTATTTAGGTCTGACAAACCTCACACCGTGCCGCAGAGGACGGGCGTGAACTAATGGATCTGGGGCACGTCAATGATGATAGACATTGACAGTTTCAGGGCACTTAAACATGACTACAGTCAGCAGTCGATATGGTAACGAGTCTAGTGTATACATGGGGTAGCCCCCACGGCCGAAATGCCAGATAACTAACACGGGGTAGCCCCCACGGCTGGATAGCCAGAGTAACCGGGAATAAACAAGTCACGTTTTTACTATGGGGTAACCCCCACGGCAGGATGCCAGATAAAGGAAACTGTTTTCGAAACAACTTAAAACGAACACCCAACCGTGAACTCACTCAACTTGTTGTTGACTCGTTACTACATGCTTTGCAGGTCCTTAGGTTCTTAGCTGGAGCTTGCATGGAGGAGGATCGTTGTGGACATGGACGGCTGTGTGCCATGTTAAACTTGGAAACAATTAAACTATGTTTTGTTTTAAGACTTATGCTTCCGCTTGCAACGTAACTATGTTTTGTTTGAACACCAATTGTATTGGGTGGATTTTTATAACTACTTATATGCTTGTTCAATATGATTGGTGGCTGGATCCTGGTCAGTCACGCCTCCAAGCGGTAGTACTCCGCAGGTGGATTTTGGGGGTGTGACAGATTGGTATCAGAGCCATTGGTTATAGAGAACTTGGTTTTAATAAAGGGGAAAACGTTTTTGTTAAAACCAGACTATAACCTGTACAGTGCTCAACGGTCCACAACGATGCTTCACTCCACATGCAAGGCTCGACATTCTAGGTGATATGATCTGTGTATATATTGCCTACTTGTTAGTTACATAGTACATTGCTTATGGTATGCTTGGTTAGTATAACTACTGTTGCTTGAACACGTGCGTGCTTACTCTATTTTATCGACGTGCTTTCGCGAACCCCTCTCACTCACGTTCTTCTTGATATGAAGATCATGTCTGGACGCGTTAACCTAACACAAGCCCAGTTGGCGGCTCTGATCAACGAACGAGTTGCCGCAGCACTCGCAGCTGCACACGCAGGAGGTATACCCTGCAGTCCGAACTCATTCTTGGATCTTTAGGATCCTACTCTCGTGAACCAACCTTTGTGTTAAACTCTGTCTTTTCTTTCACCTACGATAGGTCAGCACGTTCAGCCACCCGTGTGCACTTTTAAGACTTTCATGGACTGCCGACCAACCACTTTTAGCGGCACTGAAGGAGCAGTAGGTCTCCTACACTGGTTTGAGAAGCTAGAATCTGTGTTCGAAATGTGCGAATGCCCTGAGGCGCGCAGGGTGAAGTATGCTACTGGTACTCTCGAGGGTTTAGCCCTCACATGGTGGAACGCTCAGGTTCAGATGCTAGGGTTGGTTGCTGCCAACGCCACCCCATGGGAAACTTTTAAGGAAATGATCAAAGAAGAATACTGCAGCCGTGATGAGATTCACAAACTGGAAGTGGAGTTCTTCAACCTCAAGATGACGGGGTCCGAAATTGAGGCTTATGTGAAAAGGTCGAACGAACTGGCAATTCTGTGCCCTACTATGGTGGATCCTCCCATCAAACGTATCGAACTATTTCTTCAGGGCTTAGTGCCGGAAATCCAAAGTCATGTGACTTCAGCGAACCTCGCTACCTACCAGCAAACCGTTCAGTTGGCTCACCGTCTCACGGATCAGGCGGTGGAGCAGAACAAGTTACCAAAACGCATAGGTGCTGCAACTACTTCTGGTACCTCTGGTGACAACAAACGGAAATGGGATGGAACTGCAAGTAAGGGTTCGACTTCTGTTCAGTCCCAGTCTCAGCAGAGGAAGACTGATGACTACAAGAGCCCTAATCAGCAATCGTCTGGTGGTCAAAGTCACGGTGGGTACAAAGGAAATCACCCCAAATGCAATCGCTGCAGCCTGCACCACAGCGGACTATGCACCAGGGGCAACTGTCATCGGTGCAACAAGCCTGGTCACGCTGCAAAGGATTGCAGGAGCTTATACCCCGCCAACCAGAATCGTCAGCAAGCTCAACAGAACCAGCGCCAGCAACAGCAACAGGGTGATAACAAAGGGTGCTTTCAGTGTGGAGCGGAGGGCCACTTCAAGAGAGATTGTCCTCAACTGAACAGGAACCAGAACAACAACAACAACAATAACAACAATCAGGGGAATGGTAATAATGGGAACAACAACAATGGCGCCAGGGGGCGGATGTTTGTGATTGGCCAAGGTGAAGCAAGGAACGACCCCAATGTTGTGGCGGGTAAGTTCCTTCTCGACGACTTTTATGTTTCAGTTTTATTTGATTCGGGTGCCGATACTAGCTACATGTCACTAGAAGTTAGTCGAATGCTTAAGCGTATTCCAACACCCTTGAACATCAAGCACACCGTAGAGCTAGCAAATGGTAAGAGTTTAGAAGCCACACACGTAGTCAAGGGTTGTAAACTTATTCTCGCTGACCAGACCTTCTCTATCGACCTCATTCCTATTGTCTTGGGTAGTTTCGACGTTGTCATTGGGATGGATTGGTTATCCCAACACCGAGCGGAGATTCTTTGCAACGAAAGGGTTGTCCGTATTCCAGGTCCCGATGGTGAACCTCTCATGATTCATGGCGACAAGAGGAGTGCTGTTGAGAACGTCATTTCTCTCCTTAAGGCCCAAAAGTACTTGCGAAAGGGTCACACTGCCATTTTGGCTCTCGTTACTGACACCTCAGAAAAAGAGAAGAAGATAGAAGATTTTCCAGTTGTACGCGATTATCCAGAGGTATTTCCTGAGGAATTACCTGGTCTTCCGCCTCATCGCCAAGTCGAGTTTCAGATCGAACTAGCTCCTGGAGCTGCACCTATCGCTCGTGCACCTTATCGTTTAGCCCCATCAGAGTTGAAGGAACTCTCTACGCAACTACAAGAACTCTTGGATAAGGGTTTTATTCGTCCTAGCTCATCACCCTGGGGAGCTCCAGTATTATTTGTGAAGAAGAAAGACGGTACTTTCAGAATGTGCATCGATTACCGGGAACTCAACAAGGTGACGGTGAAGAATCGCTATCCTCTACCGCGGATCGACGACTTGTTCGACCAGTTGCAAGGGTCGAGCTACTATTCGAAGATCGATTTGAGATCGGGTTATCACCAGCTGAGAGTCCGGGAAGAGGACGTCTCCAAAACAGCTTTCAGAACTCGATACGGGCACTATGAGTTTTTGGTCATGCCTTTTGGAATGACAAACGCACCTGCGGTTTTCATGGACTTGATGAACCGAGTGTGCAAGCCTTACCTGGACAAGTTCGTTATAGTCTTCATCGACGACATCCTGATCTATTCCAAGAGTCGGGAGGAACACGAGCAGCATCTGCGACTTATTCTGGAACTCCTTCGAACAGAACAGCTTTATGAAAAGTTCTCGAAATGCGACTTCTGGCTTCGAGAAGTCCATTTCCTAGGCCACGTGGTAAACAAGGATGGGATTCACGTCGATCCATCCAAGGTAGACTCGATTAAGAACTGGCCTGCACCTCGTACACCAAAGGAAATTCGCCAATTCTTGGGTTTGGCGGGATACTACCGGAGATTCATAAAGGATTTTTCTAAGATTGCACAGCCTCTCACCTCACTAACGCAGAAGGGCGTTGTTTATCACTGGGGGAATGCACAGGAGTCAGCATTTCAGCACCTAAAGGATAGACTTTGTAGCGCACCTATCCTTTCCTTGCCGGAAGGCACAGACGACTTTGTGGTTTACTGCGACGCATCAATTCAAGGTCTTGGTTGCGTGTTGATGCAACGAGATAAAGTTATAGCTTACGCCTCACGCCAACTTAAGGTTCATGAAAGGAACTACACGACGCACGACTTAGAGCTGGGAGCTGTTGTGTTTGCACTTAAATTATGGCGGCACTACCTGTATGGTACCAAGTGCGCCATCTACACCGACCACAGGAGCCTCGAGCATATCTTCAAGCAGAAAGAACTGAATATGCGGCAGCGACGATGGGTCGAGCTACTGAATGACTACGAGTGCTCAATCAGGTATCACCCGGGCAAGGCCAATGTTGTGGCTGACGCCCTCAGTCGGAAGGACACTGCGCCTAAGCGCGTGCGAGCTTTACAACTCACGATCCACTCTAGTCTCCCTTCCCAAATACGAGCAGCTCAGATAGAAGCACTGAAACCAGAAAACGTCAGGGCTGAGGCCCTACGCGGATCAAAGCAACGATTAGAACAGAAGGAAGACGGTGCTTACTACGTAACGGGACGCGTTTGGGTCCCACTCTATGGCGACCTACGAGAGCTTGTGATGGATGAAGCACACAAGTCTCGCTACTCGGTACATCCGGGATCGGACAAAATGTACCACGACATCAAAACTACGTATTGGTGGCCTAGCATGAAGGCCCACATAGCAACTTACGTTAGCAAGTGTTTGACTTGCGCGAGAGTCAAGTCCGAATACCAGAAACCCTCAGGCCTGCTCCAACAACCAGAGATACCTCAATGGAAATGGGAGCAAATTTCCATGGATTTTGTCACTGGCCTACCTAGATCCCAGCGCGGGAACGATACTATTTGGGTGATCGTGGATCGACTCACAAAATCTGCACACTTCTTGGCTATCAAGGAGACGGATAAGTTCTCCACTCTTGCAGAAATATACATCAAGGAAATTGTTTCGAGGCACGGGGTGCCCACCTCCATTATCTCAGATCGAGATGCACGCTTCACGTCAGAGCTGTGGCAAGCAATGCACAAATCCTTTGGCTCACGACTAGACATGAGCACAGCGTACCATCCTCAGACGGACGGGCAGACCGAGCGCACTATTCAAACCTTAGAAGACATGCTTCGTGCATGTGTAATCGACTTTGGCAACCGCTGGGAAAAGCATCTGCCACTGGTGGAATTCTCGTACAATAACAGCTACCACACCAGCATTAAAGCTGCTCCGTTTGAGGCATTGTACGGACGTAAATGCCGGTCTCCTCTTTGCTGGGCAGAGGTGGGAGATAGTCAGATCACTGGTCCAGAATATGTGGTAGATACAACCGAGCAAATCGCCCAGATACGAAAACGCATGACGGCCGCTCGCGAACGTCAGAAAGTTTACGCCGACATGGGCAGGAAACCACTTGAGCTCCAGGTTGGGGAGCGGGTACTACTCAAAGTTTCACCCTGGAAGGGTGTGGTTCGTTTTGGTAAACGCGGTAAACTTAACCCAAGATACGTTGGACCTTTCGAAGTCATTGAGAAAATAGGCAGGGTGGCCTACAGATTAAACTTACCAGCGGAACTCGGTGCAGTTCACAACGTTTTTCACGTGTCGAATCTGAAGAAGTGTCCGTCAGATGAGACCCACGTAGTTCCTCTGAAGGAACTCACTATCGACGAGCAGTTACGATTCGTCGAGGAACCAGTCGAGATCACGGACCGGGATGTTAAGGTCCTCAAGAGCACTAGAATACCTCTCGTTCGAGTTCGTTGGAACTCACGTCGCGGCCCAGAGTTCACCTGGGAGCGCGGAGATCAGATGAAACAAAAGTATCCCCAACTGTTCGCAAACAGTACACCCACTACTGAGGCCGAAGCTACGGAATTTCGGGACGAAATTCCAGATCAACGGGGGGTGGATGTGACACCCTAGGAAAACCGGGAAAACCACACAACTTAACTAGCTTCCTCAGTGAGTGCTTACCAAATTTCGGGACGAAATTTCTTTCAACTTGGGGATGATGTGACAACTCGAAATTTAGAACCTTTCGTTGTATGCTTGAACGATTAGTGACTAACCGATTTGATGAATTAATGAATGATTTATGTGAACTTATATGATTATGTGTTATGTTATGTGTATGCTTGTGTGTATGTATTCGAGTATGTATATGAACCGAGACAACACGAACCCGACTCGAGACCATGTGGTCTCGAGTGAACAATAACTTATGGGCCGGTTGGGCCAAACGTACACACTTAGCCTATTTCGAAACCCATTAGGGTGCACAAGTGAAACAAGTATATAATCCTCATGATAACCACACTTGGCATTTTTGGACAACACACTCACTCACACACATACTCTCCACTCTCTCACTAAAACCCTAGACACCAAGCATCACACTCCTTCTCCTTCTTCTCGGATCCAAACCGGTGACACTAGGACTAGCGGATCGGCTCACACACACACACACTCGGAAGTTCCATACTCGCCTTTGAAACTCATCAACCGGTTAGTGATTTTATGATGTTTGTTGTTGTTAAATGATAGCATGAATGGTAGGATTTAACTAGTGTAGTTGTATGCTTGATGATGGTTGTGAACCGGATGAGTATGATATTGATAATCGGTTGAACATGTCTTGACTTCGGATATATTGAATGATGTTTTGATGGTATACATTGATGTTGAGTTAGTGTTCAAGAAATCGATGCATAAATGCTCTATGTTATGTGTTTACATTCGGTTGATGATGATTATATGTTAGTGTGTTGTTATATGTTGAAATGATTGATGAATAGAAACCGAATACATGTCATCGGCTGTGGTATGTGCACGATTAGGATGATTCATTGTGTTAATATCATAGGGTGCATGTTAGTATTGATGAGTTGTTGATCATGATTTTTGTTGGTTAAAGTTTGTATGAAGGATGATGATGAATCACTTGAATATGTGAAGAACAACTTGAATATCATAAGAACATGCTTGAATATTTGAAATCTGATATGTTTGATCCAATTTAGTAAATTGCTAGACAAACAAACATGTTTAAGTGGATAGTACAAACCATTTCATGAAATCAAATTCCCATTGGATAGTACACTGTTCCGAATCAGCTCCTGTCCAACCGAGATCTCCAGTTGCGACTCGAAACCATCACATAATGAGTCGAAACCCCCGGATGCGACATCGGTTGCGAGTCGCAAACACCTGGTTGCGACTCGAAACCACACATGATCAGCACATAAACCTTGTGACTCGAAACCACAGTTACGAGTCCAGTTGCGACTCGTAACCAAAACAGCATGAACCGAAACCGAGATTGCGACTCAGGTTGCGAGTCGCAAACGCCTAGTTGCGACTCGAGACTATACACAGATACACGCTGTTTGGGCTTACACCTCATTTCGGACTTAATTGTTTGGGCCGAACTCTTGGGCCTGAATGCACAGATATTATGTGTTGATGATTGAATGTGGATAGTGTTGAACTGCCATGATAAAACGTGTGTGCCATGAACGATACATGAATGCATTATGCTAGGAACCTACGTGTACTGATTGAATACGAACCTGATTAGTATGATGCAACTGTGATAGGACGTGAGTAGCCACAACATTGCTTGTTTGACTTTTCTGTGTTTCTACCGAGCAAACCAAGGTGAGTTCACACCCTCTACAAAGCATGGGATTCCCAGGGGTCGGGAATTGGGGTTAAGGAACTGGGTTCCTCGTCCTCCTTGGGTAGGACAGCAACGGTTCAGGAATGTAATTCCTCGTCCTCACGGACAGATAACTCGTACTAGACCAAAACTCTATCACGAAGTCCCTCCTTTTTATATCGACTTAATCGCCGGGCCAATGGCGAGCGGGTCATTAGTTAGATAGCGCTATTTAGGTCTGACAAACCTCACACCGTGCCGCAGAGGACGGGCGTGAACTAATGGATCTGGGGCACGTCAATGATGATAGACATTGACAGTTTCAGGGCACTTAAACATGACTACAGTCAGCAGTCGATATGGTAACGAGTCTAGTGTATACATGGGGTAGCCCCCACGGCCGAAATGCTAGATAACTAACACGGGGTAGCCCCCACGGCTGGATAGCCAGAGTAACCGGGAATAAACAAGTCACGTTTTTACTATGGGGTAACCCCCACGGCAGGATGCCAGATAAAGGAAACTGTTTTCGAAACAACTTAAAACGAACACCCAACCGTGAACTCACTCAACTTGTTGTTGACTCGTTACTACATGCTTTGCAGGTCCTTAGGTTCTTAGCTGGAGCTTGCATGGAGGAGGATCGTTGTGGGACATGGACGGCTGTGTGCCATGTTAAACTTGGAAACAATTAAACTATGTTTTGTTTTAAGACTTATGCTTCCGCTTGCAACGTAACTATGTTTTGTTTGAACACCAATTGTATTGGGTGGATTTTTATAACTACTTATATGCTTGTTCAATATGATTGGTGGCTGGATCCTGGTCAGTCACGCCTCCAAGCGGTAGTACTCCGCAGGTGGATTTTGGGGGTGTGACACACACCCTCTACAAAGCATGGGATTCCCAGGGGTCGGGAATTGGGGTTAAGGAACATGGGTTCCTCGTCCTCCTTGGGTAGGACAGCAAAGGTTCAGGAATGTAATTCCTCGTCCCTATGGACAGATAACTCGTACTAGACCAAAACTCTATCACGAAGTCCCTCATTTTTATATCGACTTAATCGCCGGGCCAATGGCGAGCGGGTCATTAGTTAGATAGCGCTATTTAGGTCTGACAAACCTCACACCGTGCCGCAGAGGACGGGCGTGAACTAATGGATCTGGGGCACGTCAATGATGATAGACATTGACAGTTTCAGGGCACTTAAACATGACTACAGTCAGCAGTCGATATGGTAACGAGTCTAGTGTATACATGGGGTAGTCCCCCACGGCCGAAATGCCAGATAACTAACACGGGGTAGCCCCCACGGCTGGATTGCCAGAACAACCGGGAATAAACAAGTCATGTTTTTAACTATGGGGTAACCCCCACGGCAGGATGCCAGATAAAGGAAACTGTTTTCGAAACAACTTAAAACGAACACCCAACCGTGAACTCACTCAACTTGTTGTTGACTCGTTACTACATGCTTTGCAGGTCCTTAGGTTCTTAGCTGGAGCTTGCATGGAGGAGGATCGTTGTGGGACATGGACGGCTGTGTGCCATGTTAAACATTGAAACAATTAAACTTATGCCTTGTTTTTAAGACTTATGCTTCCGTTTGCAACTTAACTATGTTTGTTTGAACACCAATTGTATTGGTTGGATTTTATAACTACTTATATGCTTGTTCAATATGATTGGTGGCTGGATCCTGGTCAGTCACGCCTCCAAGCGGTAGTACTCCGCAGGTGGATTTTGGGGGTGTGACAGATTGGTATCAGAGCCATTGGTTATAGTGAACTCGGTTTTAATAAAGGGGAAAACGTTTTTTGTTAAAACCAGACTATAACCTGTACAGTGCTCAACGGTCCACAACGATGCTTCACTCCACATGCAAGGCTCGACATTCTAGGTGATATGATCTGTGTATATATTGCCTACTTGTTAGTTACATAGTACATTGCTTATGGTATGCTTGGTTAGTATAACTACTGTTGCTTGAACACGTGCGTGCTTGCTCTATTTTATCGTCGTACTTTCGCGAACCCCTCTCACTCACGTTCTTCTTGATATGAAGATCATGTCTGGACGCGTTAACCTGACACAAGCCCAGTTGACGGCTCTGATCAATGAACGAGTTGCCGCAGCACTTGCAGCTGCACACGCAGGAGGTATATCCTGCAGTCCGAACTCATTCTAGGATCTTTAGAATCCTACTCTCGTGAACCAACCTTTGTGTTAAACTCTGTCTTTTCTTTCACCCACGATAGGTCAACATGCTCAGCCACCCGTGTGCACTTTTAAGACTTTCATGGACTGCCGACCAACTACTTTTAGCGGCACTGAAGGAGCAGTAGGTCTCCTACACTGGTTTGAGAAGCTAGAATCTGTGTTCGAAATGTGCGAATGCCCTGAGGCGCGCAGGGTGAAGTATGCTACTGGTACTCTCGAGGGTTTAGCCCTCACATGGTGGAACGCTCAGGTTCAGATGTTGGGGTTGGTTGCTGCCAACGCCACCCCATGGGAAACTTTTAAGGAGATGATCAAAGAAGAATACTGCAGTCGGGATGAGATTCACAAACTAGAGGTGGAGTTCTTCAACCTCAAGATGACGGGGTCCGAAATTGAAGCTTATGTGAAAAGGTCGAACGAACTGGCAATTCTGTGCCCTACAATGGTGGATCCTCCCATCAAACGCATCGAACTATTTCTTCAAGGCTTAGTGCCGGAAATCCAAAGTCATGTGACTTCAGCGAACCTCGCCACCTACCAGCAAACTGTTCAGTTGGCTCACCGTCTCACGGACCAGGCAGTGGAGCAGAACAAGTTACCAAAACGCATAGGTGCTGCAACTACTTCTGGTACCTCTGGTGACAACAAACGGAAATGGGATGGAACTTCAAGTAAGGGTTCGACTTCGGTTCAGTCCCAGTCTCAGCAGAGAAAGACTGATGACTACAAGAGCCCCAACCAGCAATCGTCTGGTGGTCAAGGTCATGGTGGGTACAAAGGAAATCACCCCAAATGCAATCGCTGCAGCCTGCACCACAGCGGGCCATGCACCAGGGGCAACTGTTATCGGTGCAACAAGCCTGGTCACGCTGCGAAGGATTGCAGGAGCTTATACCCCGCCAATCAGAATCGTCATCAAGCTCAACAGAACCAGCGCCAGCAACAGCAACAGGGTGATAACAAAGGGTGCTTTCAGTGTGGAGCTGAGGGCCACTTCAAGAGAGACTGTCCCCAACTGAACAGGAACCAGAACAACAACAACAACAATAACAACAATCAGGGGAATGGTAACAATGGGAACAACAACAACAATGGCGCCAGGGGGCGGGTGTTTGTGATTGGCCAAGGTGAAGCAAGGAATGACCCCAATGTTGTGGCGGGTAAGTTCCTTCTCGACGACTTTTATGTTTCAGTATTATTTGATTCGGGTGCCGATACTAGCTACATGTCACTAGAAGTTAGTCGAATGCTTAAGCGTATTCCAACACCTTTGAACAACAAGCACACCGTAGAGCTAGCAAATGGTAAGAGTTTAGAAGCCACACACGTAGTCAAGGGTTGTAAACTTATTCTCGCTGACCAGACCTTCTCTATCGACCTCATTCCTATTGTCTTGGGTAGTTTCGACGTTGTCATTGGGATGGATTGGTTATCCCAACGCCGAGCAGAGATTCTTTGCAACGAGAAGGTTGTCCGTATTCCAGGTCCCGATGGTGAACCTCTCATGATTCATGGCGACAAGAGGAGTGCTGTTGAGAACGTCATTTCTCTCCTTAAGGCCCAAAAGTGCTTGCGAAAGGGCCACACTGCCATTTTGGCTCTCGTTACTGACACCTCAGAAAAAGAGAAGAAGATAGAAGATTTTCCAGTTGTACGCGATTATCCAGAGGTATTTCCTGAGGAATTACCTGGTCTTCCGCCTCATCGCCAAGTCGAGTTTCAGATCGAACTAGCTCCTGGAGCTGCGCCTATAGCCCGTGCACCTTATCGTTTAGCCCCATCAGAGTTGAAAGAACTCTCCACGCAACTACAAGAGCTCCTGGATAAGGGTTTTATTCGTCCAAGCTCATCGCCCTGGGGAGCTCCAGTATTATTTGTAAAGAAGAAGGACGGTACTTTCAGAATGTGCATCGACTACCGGGAACTCAACAAGGTGACGGTGAAGAATCGTTATCCTCTACCGCGTATCGACGACTTGTTCGACCAGCTGCAAGGATCGAGCTACTATTCGAAGATCGATTTGAGATCGGGTTATCACCAGCTGAGAGTCCGGGAAGAGGACGTCTCCAAAACGGCTTTCAGAACTCGATACGGGCACTATGAGTTTTTGGTCATGCCTTTTGGGATGACAAACGCACCTGCGGTTTTCATGGACTTGATGAACCGAGTGTGCAAGCCTTACCTGGACAAGTTCGTTATAGTCTTCATCGACGACATCCTGATCTATTCCAAGAGTCAGGAGGAACACGAGCGACATCTACGACTTATTCTGGAACTCCTTCGAACAGAACAGCTTTATGCAAAGTTCTCAAAATGCGACTTCTGGCTTCGAGAAGTCCATTTCCTAGGCCACGTGGTAAACAAGGATGGGATTCACGTTGATCCATCCAAGATAGACTCGATTAAGAACTGGCCTGCACCTCGTACACCAAAGGAAATTCGCCAATTCTTGGGTTTGGCGGGATACTACCGGAGATTCATAAAGGATTTTTCTAAGATTGCACAGTCTCTCACCTCACTAACGCAGAAGGGCGTTGTTTATCACTGGGGAAACGCACAGGAGTTGGCATTTCAGCACCTAAAGGATAGACTTTGTAGCGCACCTATCCTTTCCTTGCCGGAAGGCACAGACGACTTTGTGGTTTACTGCGACGCATCAATTCAGGGTCTTGGTTGCGTGTTGATGCAACGAGATAAAGTTATAGCCTACGCCTCACGCCAACTCAAGGTTCATGAAAAGAACTACACTACGCACGACTTAGAGCTGGGAGCTGTTGTTTTTGCACTTAAGTTATGGCGGCATTACCTGTACGGTACCAAATGCGCCATCTACATTGACCACAGGAGCCTCGAGCATATCTTCAAGCAGAAGGAACTGAATATGCGACAACGACGATGGGTCGAGCTGCTGAATGACTACGAGTGCTCAATCAGGTATCACCCGGGCAAGGCCAATGTTGTGGCCGACGCCCTCAGTCGAAAGGACACTGCGCCTAAGCGCGTGCGAGCTTTACAACTCACGATCCATTCTAGTCTCCCTTCCCAAATACGAGCTGCTCAGGTAGAAGCACTGAAACCAGAAAACGTCAGGGCTGAAGCCCTACGCGGATCAAGGCAACGATTAGAACAGAAGGAAGACGGTGCTTACTACGTAACGGGACGCGTTTGGGTCCCACTCTACGGCAATCTACGAGAGCTTGTGATGGATGAAGCACACAAGTCTCGCTACTCAGTACACCCTGGATCAGATAAGATGTATCATGATATCAAAACTACGTATTGGTGGCCTAGCATGAAGGCCCACATAGCGACCTACGTCAGCAAGTGTTTGACTTGTGCGAGAGTCAAGTCGGAATACCAGAAACCATCAGGCCTACTCCAACAACCAGAGATACCTCAATGGAAATGGGAGCAAATTTCCATGGATTTTGTCACTGGCCTGCCTAGATCCCAGCGCGGGAACGATACTATTTGGGTGATCGTGGATCGACTCACAAAATCTGCACACTTCTTGGCTATCAAGGAGACGGATAAGTTCTCCACTCTTGCAGAAATATACCTTAAGGAAGTCGTTTCGAGGCACGGGGTGCCCACCTCCATTATCTCGGATCGAGATGCACGTTTTACTTCAGAGCTGTGGCAAGCAATGCACAAATCCTTCGGCTCACGATTAGACATGAGCACAGCGTACCACCCTCAGACTGACGGGCAGTCCGAGCGCACTATACAAACCTTAGAAGACATGCTTCGTGCATGTGTAATCGACTTTGGCAACCGCTGGGAAAAGCATCTGCCACTTGTGGAATTCTCGTACAATAACAGCTACCACACCAGCATTAAAGCTGCTCCGTTTGAGGCATTGTACGGACGTAAATGCCGGTCACCTCTTTGTTGGGCAGAGGTGGGGGATAGTCAGGTCACTGGTCCAGAATATGTGGTAGATACAACCGAACAAATCGCTCAGATACGAAAACGCATGGCGGCAGCTCGCGACCGTCAGAAAGTTTACGCCGACATGGGCAGGAAACCGCTTGAGCTCCAGGTCGGGGAGCGGGTACTACTCAAAGTTTCACCCTGGAAGGGTGTGGTTCGTTTTGGTAAACGCGGCAAACTTAACCCACGATACGTTGGACCTTTCGAAGTCATCGAGAAAATAGGCAGGGTGGCCTACAGACTGAACTTACCAGCGGAACTCGGTGCAGTTCACAACGTTTTTCACGTGTCAAATCTGAAGAAGTGTCCATCAGATGAGACTCACGTAGTTCCTCTGAAGGAACTCACTATCGACGAGCAGTTACGATTCGTCGAGGAACCAGTCGAGATCACGGACCGGGACGTTAAGGTCCTCAAGAGCACTAGAATACCTCTTGTTCGAGTTCGTTGGAACTCACGTCGCGGCCCAGAGTTCACCTGGGAGCGCGAAGATCAGATGAAACAAAAGTATCCCCAACTGTTCGCAAACAGTACACCCACTACTGAGGCCGAAGCTACGGAATTTCGGGACGAAATTCCAGATCAACGGGGGGTGGATGTGACACCCCAGGAAAACCAGGAAAACCATACAACTTAACTAGCTTCCTCAGTGAGTGCCTACCAAATTTCGGGACGAAATTTCTTTCAACTTGGGGATGATGTGACAACTCGAAATTTAGAACCTTTCTTGTATCCCGATGTAACATGAACGTGGGACTAGTTAACTTGTGTGATTAATGATAAGTGAAACTCGTATGTGATTATGTGTTATGTTTATGTGTCGTGCTTGTATGTATGTGCGTATTATTATGACCCGAGACATAAGAACCCGACTCGAGACCATGTGGTCTTGAGTGAACAATGCAACATATGGGCCGGTTGGCCACACACACACACCCTTAGCCCATTCGAAGACCCATTAGGGTGCACTACTTGGGACGGGTATATAACCTTAGTGACTATCCATGTTTACCATTTTGGACAACACACTCACTCTCACACACACCTTCTTCTACACTACCTCACTCTAGAAAAACCTTAAGCCATAGATCTCCTCTCCTTCTCTTCGGATTCAACCGGCGATAACAAGAGCCCTCGGATTGGGAGCTCATTCATCGACTTTCTCATATCTTTGCACCTTAACAAGCTAACCGGTTAGTGACTTTCATTATGTGTGATGTTTTGGTTGATGATAATGTGTGATGTTGGTTGATGATAATGAATAATGAAGTTAACTTGATAATATGTTGCCTTATGCATGATGAACATACCCCACTTGAATAATCGATACTAGGATTGTTGTTGTTCATCTATGATGTTGATATTTAAATTCTAGATAAAGTCATGGTTAGTAAGAATAGATTGGTTTGTTAAGAATCATACTAGTTGGACGTATGAATAAGTAGAGATATGTTTGAATATGGTGCTTGTATGTTCTCGGTTGAATATGTGAATGATAAGGATTATTGGTGCATTAAACTAGGTAGATTATGTTAACATGAATCGGTTTCATGAGCTTGTTTGTTCAAAGGATGAAAAACCCTAAGGATGAACTAGATGAATATATGATGAATGTGATATGAACATGATATGAATATTTGAAATTTATGTGTTTGATCCGTTTTTGGTTAGGGTTAGACAAATAAACATGTTTATGAGGGTAGTACATAATGTTGCATGAAATCAAAATCCAATTGGATAGTACACTGTGCAGAATCAGCTTATGTCCAGTCGAGACCTTCGGTTGCGACTCGAGACCACCGCATGATGAGTCGAAATCCCCCGGTTGCGACATCGGTTGTGAGTCGCAAACACCTGGTTGCGACTTGAAACCACACGTGATCAGCACACAAACCTTATGACTCGAAACCACAGTTACGAGTCCTGTTGCGACTCGAGACCGTGACCATGATACCTCGAGACCGCAGTTTGCGACTCAGGTTGCGAGTCGAGAATGCCTGGTTGCGACTCGAGACTATACGCAGGTACACGCTGTTTGGACTTGCACCTCATTTCGGACTTAAGTGATTGGGCCGGACCTTTGGGCCTAATACATGGACCTTATACGTGCTGTTGTATATGAATAATTATTTGGGCTGCCATGGATGAAACTTGCATGCAATGTGCTAGCATACGTGTAGAACATACGTGCAATACGTGGTTTGAACCTGATTGGTATGATACAACTATGATAGGACGTGAGTAACCACAACATTGCTTGATTGACTTTTCTGTGTAACTACCGAGCAAACCAAGGTGAGTTCACACCCTCTACAAAGCATGGGATTCCCAGGGGTCGGGAATTGGGGTTAAGGAACATGGGTTCCTCGTCCTCCTTGGGTAGGACAGTAAAGGTTCAGGAATGTAATTCCTCGTCCCTATGGACAGATAACTCGTACTAGACCAAAACTCTATCACGAAGTCCCTCATTTTTATATCGACTTAATCGCCGGGCCAATGGCGAGCGGGTCATTAGTTAGATAGCGCTATTTAGGTCTGACAAACCTCACACCGTGCCGCAGAGGACGGGCGTGAACTAATGGATCTGGGGCACGTCAATGATGATAGACATTGACAGTTTCAGGGCACTTAAACATGACTACAGTCAGCAGTCGATATGGTAACGAGTCTAGTGTATACATGGGGTAGTCCCCCACGGCCGAAATGCCAGATAACTAACACGGGGTAGCCCCCACGGCTGGATTGCCAGAACAACCGGGAATAAACAAGTCACGTTTTTAACTATGGGGTAACCCCCACGGCAGGATGCCAGATAAAGGAAACTGTTTTCGAAACAACTTAAAACGAACACCCAACCGTGAACTCACTCAACTTGTTGTTGACTCGTTACTACATGCTTTGCAGGTCCTTAGGTTCTTAGCTGGAGCTTGCATGGAGGAGGATCGTTGTGGGACATGGACGGCTGTGTGCCATGTTAAACATTGAAACAATTAAACTTATGCCTTGTTTTTAAGACTTATGCTTCCGCTTGCAACTTAACTATGTTTGTTTGAACACCAATTGTATTGGTTGGATTTTATAACTACTTATATGCTTGTTCAATATGATTGGTGGCTGGATCCTGGTCAGTCACGCCTCCAAGCGGTAGTACTCCGCAGGTGGATTTTGGGGGTGTGACATTCATCATGTTAATGGAATGTTCATTATGTTGCTGAATGTTCATCGTGTTAATGGAATGTTCACTATGTTGCTGAATGTTCACGTGTTAATGGAATATTCACTATGTTGCTGAATGTTCATCGTGTTAATGGAATGTTCATTATGTTGCTGAATGTTCATCGTGTTACTGGAATGTTTATCATGTTACTGAAATGTTCATTATGCTAATGGAATGTTCATCGTGTTAATGGAATGTTCATCATGTTTGTTGGAAGTTAGTCGGTTATGTTTGTTTGTAATTGCATTGATTTGTGTTGATATGTTTGTAGATAAGGCTCAACTTACAAATAAGTGAATGTGACTTGTATGTATGTAGATATGGAACTATAGCGTGTGTAAGTAGTGTGAACTTGTATGTACGTACTTATGAATGGGATACGTATGAATGTACTTAGATATATGAAAGTGTATACACGTGTTGTAATCTAATGATTGTAGATCATTGGTATACATATATGTGAAGATGTGGGTTTTCAATATGTTTGAGATTACGTACTCCTAATCATGTTACTATTAAGAATGAAATAAATAGAGTGCAGGTATGGGAACACCGGACTCTCGTGGAATTGATGTTGGACTCGAGTAAATAAAATTCAGAGGACGTTTCAATGGAATACCTTACGTTGTTAGAATGTGATATAGCTTTTTAAGTATATGTATTAAATTATATATGATGTTACCATGTACTAGCGTGTTGGTTATATATGGTGACCGCAGGTTAGTCAGATATTCATGATGGACAAGTGAACGAGGATCAAGTTGAAGATCATGGATTGTACGGGAAAGCGGTCACATTGTTTGTAACCATTTGTTAGCATAGTTACATTAAATAAATGATGAATGATGTATTTATGTTAGAAGGGTTGACCTAAACAGTATTTAAGTATGTTAGAGTAGTTAAAAGAAAGAAATTTTACGGTTCATTTTCAACTGCGTCGCTTTGGGTCAAATCGTGAATAGGGTCTTACATCTTCTCCACTGAAATAACTGATTTTCACCATGAAATCGCCTGGTTTAGACCTCTTGGAGCTGACATCATCGCGGTTGCTTATGCAATCGGTGGTGTGACGTCATCCCGTCGAGATCGGTTAAGAACTAAAGGATTTCTACACATTTTAACACGAATCTTAACAAAAAGTTCAACATTTCATCACTTTTCAAACTTTCTTTCAACTCTTTTACACTCTTCTACTTAAAAACCGATGGAAGCTAGACTCAATCTGACTTTAGACTCGTTCATTAGTCTGGAGCCAGCTTGAAAACGGATGTCCACCGGAGAGATGACCGAGTCACGGGTTAAACATGAAGCCCCGACAAGAACAGTTAATCTGATCAAAGGGGGTGATTCCCATCCAATCGAATGGTCTGAGTCTTGCAGTGTTTCCGTTGTTTGACGCGTTGTCACGTCGTCTCCGTTCAAATTCAAAACCTTTTTAACTTAGTAGATTTTTCAAAGTTTTCAAACAACAGATCACCCAATCGAATAGCCATCTGATCGGATGACCATTCGATCGAATGACTATTCGACCAGGTGGCTTGTCCTTTCTAACTTCCAACACATGAACAATTTGGACCAAAACTTCAAAGAATATCACCCTTTCAAATGAATAGCCATCCGATCAAATGGCCATCCGTCCGGATGACCATCCAACCAGATGACTTGACATCTAGAGATACTTCACATTTTCCAAAATGCTACAACAAAAACTTCTAAGTTTCAAAACGATTTACAAGCACACTCACCCAATCGAATGACCAACCGTTCGAATGGTCATCCGTCCGGATGACCATCCATCCAGATGGCCATCTGATCGATTCACCATTTGAGGCACTATTCGTCCAACGCACTGTTTACACACTGTTCAACGCTTACGCTACTGTTCTATGCTCAGGCTAATCTCCACGCGCTCCCTTCAATCCAAGTACTGTGTTTACTAGCTAAACACGCACTGTGAGTATACTCGAACCCATTTTCTTTTAACGCACCTTGGGTGTTACATACGTTCTTTATCAAATCACATCGAACACACAACACAAACACTTTTAACGCTAACCGCTCTCGCATGTTATACGTGACTCGATGAAAGCTTGTCTGTTATGTTTACACAGTGATTGTTTGCCTGACACCTTAGCAACGATAGTACTATAGTTTGGACTCAACACCTGTCTTGGACAGGGGTTGTTAAGGGTTTTACTTCACATGGTCACAGTGGTGATAATGTGTTGCGCATTCTACAACTCGCAGTCACGTCGGTTGCATACTTTAATGTCAATAGCTTACTTGATTCACATTTCTACGTATTACATGCTGGTTATGCGTAAACGCTTTCGCTATACTATATGTTATGCAAACTTGTGTACTCACCCTTACACTCTGTGTATTGACTTTATCTTAATATATGTGACAGGTTGATTAGGATGCTTTGCTTGCTATGTTTCGCTGGAAATCGAGATAGGCAGTCTAGAAACTACACAAATATAAATCTAGGTTGTCGGACTTGTTTTGGTCTTGAGACTCTCTATCTGTAATCAGTGCCGCGCCCCGATGATTCTGCCATCGGTTGGGGTGTGACAGAAAGCCTAACCATGCTTCTCATGCATTGTTGACTTTATGAAAGTCAATTGTCCTACTTTCATACTTTCAACTTACGAACACACACTCATAATGATATGGCGGACCATAGTAATAACATCATATGCATTTCATACCTATGTTGTATGGCCCTTATAACTACATGATCACTTAGTCACATATACAATATACACATAATCAATTTTTACACATGTTAATGCTTTCATAATTCTACATTTGACAACCACATACAAAGTTAGTCAATTTAACGTAATCATAACATTATTCCTAACCAACAATCAATCAAACACATGGTGAGCATTACACCATTCAATTAATTAGGATAAATTGGATTGAATTTTTTATATGTGATTTTTAGTTTTATCATATATACACACATTTATTTATTTTTTTAAGTAGGCAGATTTTAACCCTCCTCTACCCGTTTTTTAAGTATACAAGATTAATTGCCAGAATTTACATGTTTTGACCCGAATTTGGTCGAAATCCGACCGGAATCTCGCCAGAATTGCTTATTCTCGGCCGATTAGAGAGCCGATTTTCTGGTCGATTAGGACTGACTAGAGATTAATTCACCGATTACCTAAAAATTAATTAGTGCTTGGCCGACTAGCGATTAATCCCTATTTTTCCAATATTGTTCTCAAGATATAGAGTTCGGCATGATCAGAATCACCTCGCCATGATCTGAAGATCGACAATTGTTTAAATTAAGATACTATCAAGAAAACCCCGCAAATTTCACATTAAAAAACCCTAGAATTTCTCATCTGCCTCAAGAAACTCGAGCAATCTCACCATCGACACCAAACAAACCGCCATCGAAAAGGACGAAGCAGACAAAACCAGCGAAGAGCCCACAAAACATGTCCGTTGGAGGTCCAAATCTGCCGGACTTTATACGAACCGGACTAGTGTCGCAATGTGGCCGAGCGAGGTAAGTGGTCCGTCACACATGCCATGGTAAAACGGATGAGCAGAACCACTAGATTGTGAGTGCTCTTAGCGATCCTACCAAAGAATGGTTAGGATATATATCATTATTAGTGAGACATTGTATATGTGATCTCTAAAGCGTTTTGATGAAAAGAAACTCTTAATGGTTGAAGATCAAGGAGTGAATTATTAACATCAATCCAACCTCTATAAATCGTAAATATACATTAGTTTAAACGTGTCACATATTATCTAAACTTTAGGAGAAGTATATTCTTATCATCGTGGTATGGTATGTTATGATTGGAATTTGGGTGGTGATGAGGTTGTGGTATTAATTAATGTATTAATCATGACTTTTCCCAATTTTAACAACCACTTGTGTATAAAAAACAAATATCAACCAATTTGAAATCATGACTTTTCCCAATTTTAGCAAACACTTGTATATAAAAACAAATATCAACCAATGTGAAAGCTAAATGTTCCGGTACTTTGGAATAAAAATCCTTACCAATCTCATTTTGTATAAAAAAAGTTGACAACATAATAATTTTCAAACGCGTACCGTCTGTCAATCCACATTCTTCGCCATTATAAATGCTCTCGTTCCCTTAATCTCCTCCCCACATGATCCAAGTGTCTCTCTCTCTAGAACACACACAAATATACACACAGTAACTCAGCAAGCATGGTGCTATCAAGAACCGTTCATTCAGAGTCCGATGTCTCTCTACACTCAACATTTGCCTCTCGATACGTTCGCACTTCTCTCCCGAGGTACGTCGTCCAAACGGGCCAGATCTAACAAGTTTTTGGTTAAGCCCCTATCGTCCCATGAAATAAGTTTTTGGGCATGCTACTGTTTTTGATATAATGATATGACAGTTGTTTCGAGATTCATTTTGGTGATATGATTTCAGGTTTAAGATGGCGGAGGAATCGATCCCTAAGGAGGCAGCCTATCAAATTATAAATGATGAGCTGATGTTGGACGGGAATCCGAGGCTGAATCTGGCGTCGTTCGTGACGACGTGGATGGAGCCTGAATGTGACAAGCTTATGATGGCTGCGATTAATAAGAACTATGTTGATATGGATGAATATCCTGTCACTACTGAACTCCAGGTTTGTCATTTATACTTCTACATCATTTGATTGTAGTCTCTGGTATCACTACTAGAAAACTGTCACGTTTTTAACCAACGTTTTTTATATAAGCTTTTAGTTGGAAAATGGTCGGAATTTCTGTAAAAAGACTTTTTATGAAAATCGACAGTTTTGTTGCACTGGATTACTTGTTTAACACACCAGAATTAAAATTACAATAGATCATTAAGAGATAGAAATATTATATTATTTTGCTTAATATTTAATCTAATTATACAGTAAAATATTGCCAAAGGAGATATGCTGTAACTTTTATTGCCAAAAGCCGGTCAGATGAAATGAATTATGAATTGAATATATGTGGTCAATAAAGAAAAAGAGATATTTGAACGGACAAATGATACTTAATTCATAACCTCTTGATTAAAAAAAACGTAACCCTTTGGCTTGTCATGTCTTTAATTAGCCATCATTGCGGTTGCTATTACAAGTCATTAAGTTTTTACATGTTCATTCCTTTATGCTATCATATTTCATATTATTGTAATTTTATTTATGGTTTACTCGTAAATGTGGTCACTAAACCATTAAGAGGGCGGTGCGCATCGTTTAGCAAAAGTCTCGAATCGGATCCCATTTTTACTGGCTTTTTGTCCTTAACCTTGCTTTTTGTCATTAGCTTAATTCGGTGATGCCAGCTGTGTTTAAAAACATTTACTGTCCCTATCTATACATAACTTATATTTTTGAAATAAAGCCTTGAATAAGCATCAGAATAACAAATCGATATATTTAATTAGAGCTAACTTGTAGAAATGTCAACAACTAATTCTTTAATATCTTTTAGATTTGTAAGTAACAATATATTATTGTCAATGGTACTGTTTTTTCAAAGAATCATAAACAACTTCATAACAAGTCCTTATAACAATTCAAAATAATAAGGGGTTTCCTAATGCTCTTGTTAAGACAACCGATAAACATGCACATGGACATACAAATATTGTTTCCAAGGAGTTAACACAATACTATATAAATGGTTTGGTTCAAGAGATCATTGGATCTCACAACTCACATACAATGTAAGGAGTTGGTCAAACATTAATATATATGTATTTGAATTGTTATTTTATTTCAATACAATTAGTATTATGTATAAGTGTGTGTGGGTGTGCAGAGTAAAATGAGAATGTTTTTTTAATAACTGTACAACCTTTTTAAACAGATGCAAAAGTTTCAAATTAATACTTTCATATTTAAAATTATTACATATTGCAACAGTATAAATACATCAGTTTTATTATCACTCTCGTTTTATTTCCAATTCCGTTGAATAAAAATTTTCATATTTTTAAATAATTATTAACAAATCAAACATAATATATCATTTTCGTCATGTCTGTGATTCAATATCAGTCATTATATAACTTTTAAATATGTGGTTTTCTTTTCTTTAAAAAAAATCGAATATTCATGGCTCATCTGATTAACTTTGATTAGTCTCGACATGGATTTTGAATTTTAAAAGAGTCAACGACTTTGCGTGATTGATTTCTTTGCTTGCCAATAACTTCTAAGTCTTATTTTTCATTTTGCATTTATACTTTAAGAAGACTAAGATATTTTTGTTTCATTACATTATTTTCTTTTTCATTAACGTTTGTTGATTATAGCATATTTTTTTAATTAGTTTGAGTAAAAATAAAAATAGAAATTTCTAAAGTGGTACGAATATAAGAAATAATTGATTTTGGCAGATATAATTTGTTCGATCTTTTGGGTCTACAACGTGGATAATAACCGAGTAAATATCATTAGGGTATACGGGGCGTAAGCGGGGAGTCCATTCGGTGACCCCATTCATCTAAGGGGAACACCGCCGCCATCACTTAGGTGAGTGGTTTAGGGGAGTGAAATGGGTGGGGATTCACCGAAGAGAGGGGGAGGAGAGAGGGAGGAGAGAGGATGAGTGGACCAATGAGAAGTTTTCTTTCTTTTTTTTTTTTAATAAAAAACCAAGTCACCTAAGAGGGGAGTGCCGTCATCAATTTAGGGTGTTAGGGGAGTTTAAGAGAGGAGTTGACGTGGCACACGAGGATTGGTTTGGCGTAAGAGAGGGGACTCACCTCTTAGGTGAGCACCCCGGATACCCTTATAACTTTGACAATTCAAACGGAATAAAAATACAATCCATGGTTTACAGCTATTTATAATAGTTTTTGTGTCTGAAAGATATCTATTTTACTATATGTAATAATTAAAGTATGATAAATTATGGCTTATTCTATACACACCCCTCCTATTTCCTGATTACACCCCCTTGTGAGAGGAAAACTGTTGGTCCCACACAGGCCCCACCTGTAAGAATGTAAGAGGAGGGAGTGAAAAAAGTAAATAGGGGGTGCGTATAGTAGCACCCTAAATTATTTGAAATACTTTCTAGTAATTAGGGCAGGTGGCTTTGTTGATGCTATCACGTCCTACTATTATTGGATTAGTAATGTTAGGTCATGGTCATAAAATATTAATAGCGCTATACATGCTATGATAGCGTGGTTGACTATAGTTCATCATTTAATATGAAATACTGTAGTATATGGGCAGCATGATAATTGCAACTTTTTATGTTATATGATTTGTTCAATTGTAATTCTCTGTTTCAAGCTTTTTAATCTTGTTGATTCCTTGATTTTGTTATTAGAGAAGAGTTCTTTTAACTGTCCATATTGGTAATATATAAACTGAAAACCACATCAATTTTGAATAGTCCATGGCTTTATAGCCTAGTGGTATTCTGGGGGTGGGATAAGACTTTGGGATCTATAGGTCCTGGGTTCGATTCCCACAAGGGGGGTTTTCCCATATTTATTGGGTTTCCTCCTGAATTGGTGTATAGACATTATGTCTAATGGGGATGGATATGATCGGGTGGTTCCGCTGGTGGCACGATAATACTCCAGTGGTCCGTCAGTGATCCAAATTTACCGTTAAAAAAAACATCAATTTTGAATAACCCGAATCATAAATTCAGATTAATCTTGATCAACTTTAATCTTATTAATTATCTATATTATCTATATTAATAGAAAGATGCCATGAACAGTAGATTTGTTTTTAGGTTTTTTGTTTTTTATTTATTAGTTGTATATTAATTATTAGTTACTTTTAGTATTAAATAGCAACCGACAAGTTTTAAGTATATATTTTTCTATTAGTAATATTTTATTGATTATTTAATTTGATTTTAGTGTTAAATTTAAAAAAAAATTGTAAATCCGTATCTGTGTTTATTTTTTTAACATTTCAAGTTATTGTCCGCCCGTTGTGATAGTACATTACCTCGTGCATTAGATCAATTCGATTCGTTATAGTACCAGTATGATACATGCATTTGGTATAGAACTCAACATATGGTTTACATGACGGAAAATGATAAAAACAAACATTGGTACTGGCACTATGTTGTTCATACGACACCGATCGGCTCAGAGTGTCACGGTACTGATAACGTTATTCGTTTATCCTCATAGATAGAGTTGTATGAATTTAAAAGATTTTTTACCCACGCATCGATAAAAGATTTTTTAAAATGGGTTATAAGCTATAGTTTGTGTCAGTATCGTAACGTTAGTGTAATGAATCGATCGATACAGATCAAACAACATTGGTACTAACACCGATGTATGTTTTTATGGTTTTCCGTCGAAGTAAAACATGTGTCGAATCCTTTTGAGCATATTTTCGGTTGCTGAGTGCCGGTATCATACTGATACGACAAAAAAACAAACTGATGACATAACAAGCCAAAGCAATAACGACCAAGCACTCGCTGTGAAGCGCGAGGAAAATTCCACTAGTTCAGATTAATAAGAGGATAACTAGACAGTCTAGCTGTTTGGATAAGATTGTAATTATATATATATATGTCAATAGAATTCATATAGACAGTGGCATAGAATGTTGGCTGTTAAAAATAAAATAAAAAGTAGAATCAATATATTTTGGGAAAAAAACACTGAAAAGGGTTGGCTTGAACTATGTATTCAAGTGACACGATTTCTAGTTCTACAAAATAAAATGTTGTTCAATAACTTAACTATATTTTTCTTTAATCATATTTGATTGTATGTTAATATTGTTATATATGAATGCAGAACCGTTGTGTGAACATGATAGCACATCTCTTCAATGCACCACTTGGGGACGAAGAAACAGCGGTCGGGGTTGGAACCGTGGGCTCATCGGAGGCAATCATGCTTGCCGGACTTGCTTTTAAAAGAAAATGGCAAAACAAAATGAGAGCACTTGGCAAACCTTGTGATAAACCCAACATTGTTACCGGTGCCAATGTTCAGGTAAATAAAAATTTTCCACTTTCTTTTAATTAAAAAATATTAGTCAATTAATTTATTGAAATTTGATAATAACATTATCTGTGAATAAATAGGTTTGCTGGGAGAAATTCGCAAGGTATTTTGAAGTGGAGTTGAAGGAAGTGAAACTGAGTGAGGGTTACTATGTTATGGACCCTGATAAGGCTGTGGAAATGGTTGATGAAAACACCATCTGTGTGGCTGCTATTTTGGGTTCCACCCTCAATGGTGAATTTGAAGATGTTAAGAGGTTAAACGACCTCTTAGTTAAGAAGAATGCTGAGACCGGGTACGCCCACCCGTTAATATCCTTAGATTTTACATGTTATCTCACTACTACCAAAAAACAGGGTTGTTTCCTATGCAACATTCGTTGAAAATTCATAGGAAACAACTCGTGTCAGAAAATTGTCAGTAGAAAAAAATATATTCCAACTAAAAAAATTTCACACAAATTTCTAAACAAAATATTTTACGACCAATTTCTAACCAAATTTATTTCCGACTAATTCCTGATCAATTTCCCACAAAAATATTTCCGACTAAAACTATTCATATGATTTAGTCTGTCGGTACTTGGTCACTAAATTAGGATTCTCAAATTAGGTTTTTGTCGGAAATGGGTTGCAATTATTGACCCATTCCATTTCTTCATATGTTTTCTTGGGAAATAAATCATTTTCAAGCAGTGTACTACACAATCCATCATTAGCTATGTTTTTTGCGAAAGAAAAATCCGTCTTGCGACGAAACTTTTTCTGATGATCAAGACCGTTGCAATTGACTTTGTAGTAGTGTGTTTGTGTTTATTAATTTCTAACTTACGAAACTTTTTATGGAATGTAGATGGGATACACCAATTCATGTGGATGCTGCAAGTGGTGGCTTTATTGCACCATTTATTTACCCGGAATTGGAATGGGATTTCCGATTACCGTTGGTAAAGAGTATAAATGTTAGTGGTCACAAGTATGGTCTTGTTTATGCTGGAGTTGGGTGGGTGATTTGGAGGAACAAAGAAGACTTGCCTGATGAACTCATCTTTCATATTAACTATCTTGGTGCTGATCAACCAACTTTCACTCTCAACTTCTCTAAAGGTAAGTTTATAGACTTAAAAAATGCTATCTAGCTAGTGTTTGGATGAACAAATTTTATTTCTTGTTATCGGATTTTAACAATCGCGCGATTATTTTTCAGGTTCTAATCAAATAATTGCTCAGTACTATCAGCTCATTCGGTTGGGTTTCGAGGTTAGTTTGCATCGATTATAAAGCATGTTGTTTATAATCTCAATATTTTCTTTGACACCAGTTTTTTTTTTTTTTTTTTTGTCAACATAGAACAAGTTCTTTTGTTAATTTTTTTTAATGGAATTCTACATTTTTTATTCATTGTGGGATAACAATTTATGGAGTTAGTAGAAGAAACTGACTATGGAAAATTTTATTAAATTTTTGAGCGTCCGAAAGAGTGGATCAAGGCCGCTCTGATACCAATTGTTGTGTACCAATTGGATTTTGATAAATGATAACCTATTGAGCGGGTCAGACTTAAAGAAGTTAAACAGAGGAACAAGACTTTGAGATATTTCTCTTCACTTTTCATTCATCATCATAACATTAACACAATAACCTGTTTAAAGACTTTGAAATAAAATAACTATATAGCAATTTACTAACATTTGTACGATTAATGTATGTTTTTAATTAGGGATACAAGAACATCATGGAAAACTGTCAAGAAAACGCAATGGTCCTAAAGGAAGGATTAGAGAAAACCGGACGCTTTAACATCGTGTCCAAAGACCATGGTGTCCCACTTGTAGCCTTTTCACTAAAAGACCACAGTCAGCATAATGAGTTTGAAATATCAGACATGTTAAGGCGGTTCGGGTGGATTGTGCCAGCTTACACAATGCCACCTGACGCCCAACACATCACGGTTCTCAGAGTCGTGATAAGGGAAGACTTTTCAAGGACATTGGCTGAACGGCTCGTGAGTGACATCCTGAAGGTGCTTCACGAGCTCGATACATTACCAGGTAAAGTCACCGCTAAGATAGAGATTCATGAAGAGAAGGGGTTAGAGGTCAAACAAACCGAACTGGAAGTGCAAAGGAAGATTACAAATTTTTGGAGGAAGTTTGTAGCTGACAAGAAGAAAACTAATGGAGTGTGTTAGATGCGGTTAATTAATATCTTGTTTTGAAACTTTTAAATTATGGATTTTAGTTTTGTATTGTGTAACGCTTGCATTTGAACGAATTTCAAACGCATCTAATATTCGATTATATTTTGTGTGGGTTTAATACTTAATTAAGTTTGGTTTTGTATTATGTCAAGGATGTTTGCAACTATTTTGTAATTTAATAAAATATTAAATTGGCAAGGATTTTGTTTGTAGTTTATACTTTATACATGGTTCCTTACCGTTTGTAACTTATTAGATTGAAAATGAGTATATATATTTTTTAAAGAGAGAAAAATATTGGTAACTATTAATATTTTTATTTTGTTTTTAAATTTAAAGTACAATGGTATTTCTACTAACAAATGTATATTGGTATTTGTCTCTTTAAAGTATCTTTTAATATTTTTATTTTTTAATGCGTACATTTGAAATACATATCTAGCCATGAGACATTTCCCAAAGCAAATAGACACAAATTTATATCTACTAATGTGAATATTATTATTTATTTTCAAGTTGATATAAACAACTATTAAAGTTTTTTTTTTTTTTTTTATTGCGAATCACCTATTTCACCCTTGAATAAAAGATAATATTAGGATCTTATTTCATCAAACGAAATAAGCCGTTTTGCAAAAGGCTAATATAAAAGATACTAAAGAGTAAAGATGTCATAACAGTGTTTGTATAAATGATCATGTGTGTATATAATAACCAAAGTAAGTAGACTGTGTAAGATTAAATATATTACGTATTAATATTTAATCTGTAGCCATTATAATCATTTACATTATATAGATCAAAATATATAACAATCCTATTATAATAATTAGTTGGTAATTGTTGATGGACCATATTACCCTTATTAACTAATTAGGGTTTCCTCCTGGGTGCTTATATAAGGAGAATTATGTGGAGGTTGAAGGGTTACTCAGTTACACAATTAGACACACCCCATAAGCCTAACATCATAATCGACCTCCATCTCCATACCGATTCCCTTATCGGTTTTTCTTAGCCACCATCATCAGTCAGCACCCTAAGGAGGAACCAGACCAAGATGACAACCATGTCAAACCTTATTACTGCGTCTCCATTTGGATTTCTCTGCTAGCCTGTGCTGATGCAATCAAAGGTATGTTTTCATGTTTTCCCTCATGTATAAACAGAACTGATCCAACATGTGGTATCAGAGCATATGTTGATTAGTCGGTTCTGTTTTCGTATCCATTAATTCTGGGATTGAAACTTGGAAAACGGATTTTTTGTAACTGTAAAACTGTGACAGCCGGTTTCGAGTCATGAAGATCGACTCGAGATCTCTGTTTTCGGGAAAAGATTAATTATATGTTCACTCAAATTCAACTGGGTTATGTTTTAGCCGAAATCTGTTTAGAAAACCTATTAAAATTCAGGTTTCGGGTTCCAGAATTTATGTTTTATGTTTTTAGGGTTCATCATGTTCTTGAGAAAATTCGATAATTCTGTTATGTTTTGGAATGTTTCAGGATTAATGAGTGCTTTTTCCATGTTTGATCTAATTTTATCATTTAACTTTATTCGAAACTGTTATTAGATAAACAGTTACAATTTTCGAAATATGTTGATAAAATTAGATCATCTTAAAACAGGAAACAATATCTCACAATCCCTTAGATTTCGAATTTTCAGTTATGTTACACATTCACAGCTGTTAACAGGAAGTTTCGAGACCATCAGATTACGACTCGAGACCATTAGTCTCGACTCGAGACAACAAGGTCTCGACTCGCAATCATCAGGCCATTAAATCGTTTCAACTCAGACAGAGGTCTCGACTCGAGACCATTAGATCTCGACTCGAGACCATAACGCGTCAACTCGAGACAATAACGTGTCAACTCGAGAACATAACGTCTCGACTCGAGACCATAACGTGTCAACTCGAGACAAAGGTCTCGACTCGAGACAACAAGGCTGTGATTCGAAACCTCATTATTTTAAGCTGTTTAATGTGAACTAAAAAAAAATTCGGGGCTCCCGCCCCGAACCAAAATGGCTTAACTTGAATGAGTTTCTGATGTATCACTTCTGGCCAAAGCTGATTTGATGCATCTACTTATCATCCAGGTATTATGAAAGCTATGTTGTGTGTGCATCATAAGCATGAATGTCTTAATTTCTGGCCAAAGCTGATTTAATTCATTCATAGATGGCATACTCAACAAGTGCATAACTAAAGTGATTGTCTCAATTTCTGGCCAAAGCTGATTTGTTACAACCACTTTGCACATATGCTTAAATGATTACACTTCTGGCCAAAGCTGTTTTGTCTTCGTTTAAGTAGAACTCTAAATAAGTCTATTATTTTGATGTTAGTAATAGACATATCACAATCTCTTCACATAATGATCCTTATATTAATGATCCTTAATTAATTTTTATGATCATTTCGTCTGCCTTATTCTTAGTACCCATAATTTTACTCACTATAATTTTCTTCTATATATATCTCATCCACTCTAATTCCTAAATCTAACATGTTTTGCTTAAAGTTTCTGTAAGAATTAGCTCTTAAATTAAATCCTTGATTATCTCTTAAGACACGATAATCCTATTGCTCTCTTCTGATAAAGCACTACAGAAGAACAGTAGAGCATGATGATTAGGATAAATCGAACATGATGTACCTTATGATAATCAAGAATGAATGCTATCACTAAAGTTATTCCAGATTAAGTCTTTCCTAAGACTAATCTATAATTGTGGAATAATCATTTGAATTCCTAATATGCATGTCTTCATTTGAAAATCTAAACTATAAAGTTAAGTGGTATATGTGAATACATTATAATGTACAAAACCATGACCCATAAAGTTAAGGGCTTACGCATGGAAATAAGTACAATTTTTCCAGTACATTACATACTAAGATTTTCACTTGTACAATTTGATGCATTATAAATCAACTATAACACTCAAAAGTACCAAAGTATAACGAGTGTGTTGATAAGCAACATATGTACAAAGAAATAAATGTTTGAAGCTGGAAAATAAGTTGTTACTCACCTTAGAACCACCTAAACTTTAAAAGATGATTGTTCTAAGGTCCATAGACAAATTACAAGTGCTAATTCCAACTTTAAGGTTCTTAAAGGGAAAATCTCAATACATAATTATGTCATTAGACTAGGCATAAGCAACGAGACTATCCATTATTCCAAAGAACAGTTGGATAAGTTAATTAGGTAGTCACTTATTAATGATATTTAAGTCTGGTAATTTCAATATTCCAATTAACACATGATTAGTTGACTCTAGTTCCATACGTTTCCTTACCAGAACTTGAAAAAATAATTAACATGAGAGTTAGTGACAAAATAAATTGTTAAGGCTATAAGAACCATAATAAGCAGTCTTCTAACAAAGTTTTTCGATACCTTATATATTCTGAAAATTAATCAGAATACAGCATCATTACTTAGGCTATGTCATGAAGGTTGTGAGGTTTGCATAGTCAACATAAAGTCACACTTATCTTAAACTCTCATCTTATTTGTTCTAAATATCTGGATTGAAACATTACTATGATGAAACTAGATGATACATTACTCTTTCACAACTTTTGTCATCATGAAAATGAGAATTTGACAAAAGGAAAATGAGACTTATAAATTCCATCCATTATAACCAAAATTCATGAGAAATCATGACATGGTTAATGAGGATGATTATTCAACTAATCTCATTCTAAGTGATTTTAAATCATGACGTTATAGCCCTAAAATATAACTTGGCTTAAGGAATAAGTATGGGTCCATCATAAGTCATTCATTGACATTCGTGGAACTTATTCCAAATGGAATATTCAGACATAATTCATTTATCATTTAAAAGGCTATCAACTTGTATCTAACTTTTGTCACATATGGCCCACAGTCTTAGAAGAAATCTATTCATATGTTTACTTATTAAGATTTCTATTAAATATGTCCTTAAGTTTCTTATGACATTTGGATGTTAAGGAAATCAATTAAAGTCTAACATATATATGATAGGTTCCCACGTCACGTACCTCATTGAAACTTCTCTTGTAGCATTTCTAGAGATATCAAAGATCAGTGGGAGCATTAAGTGTCTTAATAATAACTTGCAATAGTTGCAAGAGGTGGGGGAGTGAAAATTTTATATTACCTCAATTTGCACCTCTTGTACAAGACACCGCTCCATCACGACACTGTTCTATCAAAACTTATCTTCTTAAATCTAATGCTACTCTTACAAAAGTTTCATTGTTGCTTAATTGTGGGCACACTTAGATTTCTTACTTGAACTAACATAATCCTCAACAAGAGAAACTACAACGACTAACGTCATTAACTTGTTTCTCTATTAGAATTTTGTTGGTCGTTACATATTGACCCTAAACATGCTGAGTTCCTAAATATTTCTAAGGTTGGTGGGAGCAGTCAAAGTCCTTATCATGACTTGCAAGGAATACAAGAGGCGGGGGGAAGAATGTCATTAAATTTCACTTCGAATTTAACTCCGATTACACCTCTTGTACACCATACTGCACCAACTCTTACAAACTTAGAATGAAAATGATAGCAACCTAACCAAGAGCTAATCCATAAAACTGAAACTTCTAATAAACCCAATAATCAACTCAGGAGGTCATCTAGGTTTAAAAGCCTACTAACTTTGATGATTACATAACCTCCCTAACTTAAGTTGAAATGGATTTTGGAAAAGTTTACTGATCCTATCTCTTCAAATTAAGCCATTAGTGTCAATCAATCTTCTAAATGGAATAAAACTGTTTTCTAGTAAAACTGATTTTATGTGTTCGTATAACGTTTGGGATTTGATTGAATTACCTAAGAGTGTTCATAACTAAACCAAATCCTAATATAAGCGTGAAGACACGAAGAAGCTTGATTGATTGACAGAGGTTACACTCAGAAAGAGATGAATTATCAAAGAGTCTTTCTTACCTATCTTACAAAAGATTTCTTTGAGGATCATCACTGTTCTAGTAGCTTATAATAGTTTAAGGCTACATTAGATGAACATTATAAACAATTTTCCCTAACAAATGGCTGACACATTTACATGTTCATTAGATAACAACCTAAAGTTTCATACTAAAGGTTAAAGAACACTTTATTTGTAAGCCAGTAATATCCATGTATGGGTTAATGCAAACATCATAATGTGATGAAAAGCTAACGTAATTATTTTCATCAAGAATCAAGTGGATTAATGTACCTACCTCAAAATGAGTGGGAGCAACTAAGATAAACTTGTCTATATAGATGATATTCTTTTGACAAGTATATGTTACATAAGTCAAAGTATTGTTAACACAAACTTTGATATAATAAACCTCAGAGATATCTTTTACGTGATTGATATCATAACATACTGAGATAGACCCAATGGGATATTAGTTCAGTTCCATAAGTTTAAAATTAAATGGGTCCTTAAATGTGTAACAAACAATACTGCTCTCCTTTAGAGGATAATAGGATAAATGAGATTGTTTATTTACGCTTCATTAATTAGAAGCCTTATGTAAGTTCAAGTCTATACTCGTTTAGATATTACTCACATTGCAACACACTAGATATGTCTAGATTAATGTGAGGCATCTAATGGAGTATTACAATATCTTTAAAAGAAATGAGAGACTATAATTTGAAGAAGAAGTGAGAATTAAAACCGGTTTATTACTCTAACTTTGAGATATTCAGAGATGACAAAATGTAATTTCGGGTATATCTTTATGTCAGCAGACAAAACCTATCTCATGGAGGAGTCATAATGTATTGATATTAACAACCTAAGTTATAACGACATAATATAGTCACTAAATGTTGTTGGAAGTTTATCAGTGGACTCATAAGTTTAATAACTCCATATAATGTTTTGAAGACTTAGTGTGATAAAGTCAGCTACCATAACTTCTTGAACAGTAACAGTTCAAGAGGTGCTGCATTAAATTTCGATACGCAATTAATTATTCGTTTATGAACGAATTGAGGAAACTAAGTTTTGTATCGAATACATTCATGATATGCTTAAGGATCCTATAACTGAAGGGCTATTACCCATAAGTCTTATTAAGAGAGCTCAGAGACGGGTATTATTTGATGGCCATGCGCAACTGCATATCGTACTATGAATGACTAAGTATTAGTTAATTTTTCCTCATCAGTTTGATTTTGTATGTCTCTAAGAATATGTAAAGCTAGCATAACGGCATATAGACAAATATAGTTACAAATCAAATAAAGGGCTTATGCGTATTTTGATCATAACGATTAGGTTTTAAATTAAGGCTATAGTATGATTAATGGGGGTCCTGAGTCGCATAATGATTCAACGGCTGTATTTTTCTGCTATAGTACTTGTTTAAGGCTAAAATGAGTGTTAACTCCTGATCATGCTTATCTAATACTCATAGTAAATGATTACTCGGCTAAGTGGGAGAATGTAAGATTAAATATATTACGTATTAATATTTAATCTGTAGCCATTATAATCATTTACATTATATAGATCAAAATATATAACAATCCTATTATAATAATTAGTTGGTAATTGTTGATGGACCATATTACCCTTATTAACTAATTAGGGTTTCCTCCTGGGTGCTTATATAAGGAGAATTATGTGGAGGTTGAAGGGTTACTCAGTTACACAATTAGACACACCCCATAAGCCTAACATCATAATCGACCTCCATCTCCATACCGATTCCCTTATCGGTTTTTCTTAGCTACCATCATCAGTCAGCACCCTAAGGAGGAACCAGACCAAGATGACAACCATGTCAAACCTTATTACTGCGTCTCCATTTGGATTTCTCTGCTAGCCTGTGCTGATGCAATCAAAGGTATGTTTTCATGTTTTCCCTCATGTATAAACAGAACTGATCCAACAGACTGGACGATAATCAATGAATACAATATTTTAGGAATTAGGGTGATGAAAGCGGAATTACAATCTTTATGGTGATAAAGGCATAATTTCAATTTAATTTGTAACATTGGTTATTTAGTTGTGTTTATATATCGAGCAAAACTAGTTGATAAAAAGGTCTGGGTGTGCAACATTGAAAAGGTTACTGGTTGTAATGCATAAGTTAAATGTCGGGACTGTGTCGTGAATAAGGATTTAGGAGCACGGCTATACAGTGTTGTGAATTGTATACGTTTTTTAGTTTACAATCGGTGCATTAAACATATACAACGATTTTTGAAAGCTTTTGAAAATCTTGCTGCAGTGATCCAATTGCGAGTACTTAATAAATTACAAAAACAAAGAGAGTTACACATCACAACAATTGAAACGTGCATTGAACGAATCATAGTAATGACAAGGAACCGAATGATTCCGTGTGGCAATTTCCACACAGAACAATAAACGGTTCAAATGGTGCTAGGTTCAACCCAGCCCTTTGAAGGTGTCTAATACAGTGAAAATGAATAAGTGCATCCTTCGTTTTACATAAAGTCAAACGAGTGCCGCAACCAACAAAAGTGCTCCATATACGCGTGAAAGGTAAACAAATTGAAAACCATAAAGCTTGTTTACTTTCTTGCATATATTAATTAAATGTAATGTAATTAATACATATTAAGATACTTTAATGGTTGATAATTTGGTTTAACAATTTCAATAATTTGACCATGTAAATTAATTACAAAATTAGATGAAAAAAATATTCTATACATACTAAATAAAAAGCTGGTTGCGACACGTATCATAATTGTGTGAGTCTCAATATTCTTTTTCCGCTTATTTTATTTCGTCCATTCATATTCAATTTCTTGATATAAAAATATATATGTCAATCATTTATATATTCAGGAGTAAATTGCGGTTTTGGCCACTGTGATTTAATGCTCATTGCTATATTTTACAAATTCAAATGTTTTGCAATTTAGATACCAAGGTTTCTATTTTATTGCAATTTAAGTCCACTAGACTAACCCCATCCAACTTCTATTTACATTCTGGTCACAGTAGTACTTGGCAAGGAAATATGTGGATTTTTAAAAGGCACAGACTATGGAATGACTTCTAGGGGATATTGACATGTTCCTCGAGCAGAAAGATCAGCAAAGGAACGAATTGCACAAGTTGAGTTTGAAATTTAAAATGGGAGAGTTAAGGCCGAGGAAAAAAGAACAACAATTTCAGGCAATATCCAAGCAGATGGCACACACCGAGGAAACACTCACTAGTAGAAAATATACTCTTCTTGACACGCGAACAATGACACGCGCATATTTTATGACATTCAAAAGCGTATGTCAAGAAAGAAACATCATGATTTACAAAAGCTAATAAATCTATGACATTCTTTTTTTTGTGTCATGTTTTTAGCGTCATAAAAAAATAAGATTTATCTGGGGGGGGGGGGATATTGCACGGTCAAAAAACAACAAAAATCAAAAATAAGATTTATCTTGACACACAAACAATGACACACGCTCATTTTATGACATTCGAAAGTGTCTGTCAAGAAAAAAATGTCATGGTTTTACAAAATTCAATATATTTGTGACACACTTTTTGTGTGTCAACCTTTTAGCGCCATAAACAAACAAGATCTATCTTGACACGCGAATAATGACACGCTTATTTTATGACTTTTAAATCTGTGTCAAGAAAAAAATGTCATGATATACAAAATTGAATAAATTTATGAAACTGTTTTTGTGTGTTATCTTTTTAGCGTTATAAAACAAACATTATATAAACATAAGGATTAATTTTCTATAGTAGTTATTGTTTATGTAATATGGACATCACGGTTAATTTCCAATAGCAAATCATGGGAAAAACTTGAAAACTGTTAAAGAGAAAAAATTTTACGGACTTATGAAAAATGATATATATCTAATATATTAATTAAAAATTATATTAACAATGTCTCGTTTAGGCTCATGAGCTGGGTTGAGCTCGGGCTAGTTTACTTAACAAGCTTTTTTTTAGGTTCAAGCTCGTTATAGTTAGACTCGTTATAATGGTTTTGGGATGGCCATGCCACTAATTTAGATCTTCAATGGCACATTATGTATGCCATGTTTGATTAGTATATACTTTCAGTATGACCATGTGTAGTGGTTAACACCCCACCCTTTGGCATTTTGCGCCATATGGCAGCCCAGTTAGCAATGAGGCATTATGGGGCGTTTTCTAAAATGGGTGTAATGGTGATTTGGGCATTGTGAGGCATTATGTTTGTAATAAAATTAAATAAGAAAACACCAAAAAAATCAGATTGATTTTACAAAAAGGAAAATGAATCTGATTTGACACAAAATGAAGGGCTGGGCGTGGTTTAAATCACGCGAAAACAAAAAAAAAATCAGCCAAACACGCCCAAGAGGTGGTGACCCGGTTTGGCGTGTTTGGGCAAAAAAACTGGGCAAAAACGCCCAGTACGCATGGTCTAACATTTACTTTTTATGCTATTAATATAAGTTATGACACTTTGCTTGTCCCACTAAAAGTTTTTCGCTTCCCCCTAAAATTTCATCCCTTCGCTTCCCCCTAAAATTTCCCTCTCATCCTGAAAAGTTCAAACGTTTTTATAAACCAATAATATTGGATAGATAAAAAAAAATATGTCACTGAAACCACTTAAATTTCCCTCTCGGCACTCACACTAAAATCCCCCCACTCCTAAAATATGCAGTTGCTTCTTCTGAACCCTAAAGACCAATTCAACTTGTTTTCATCGAATACATACATATGGCGCCACCATCTCCCTCTCATTATCTTTCCGAAACGTGGCTTATTCTGAATTTGGTAAAGTCTCATTTTCTGCATCATCGTTTTGTTGATTTATGTGTCCTATTGGTTGATTCTTTGAACGAATTATGTATTATAACAATTGATTTACAGAGCATATATAGTTTTACTCAGTATTCTTTTGGGTTTAAGAAATTTTGATCCATCTAGGGTTTTCTTGCATAAATCGACTCTTATACTTCTTTGTGAATTATATGAGTTTTTTCCAGATTGTTTGGATGTTTGGTGAAGAAATTCAAGATCTTGCTTTTAATTTGAAGGTATTTCCTTTTGTTACTCATCTACATGTTCTTGATTCTCATTTTGTGGAAAATGTCAGTTTGACATGCTCTATAAATTAAAAACAATGAAGGTCTCGAAAAGTTAATGGTTTAAATTGTTAATTATTTAAGTGTTAGTTGAAATGCCCTAGTAAATTGATTTTAGTAACCTCATCTTTCTAGCACCTTCTCTGCCCTCGACCACCGCATCTCCGTTATCCCTTTCATCTATGCTTATTGTTCGGTACCTTCAATTTCAGGTTTGTATATCGAATTCCATTTAATTTCCATGTATATTGTAATTCGTTATCAGTTTTTACTGTTTTGCTTGTGTTTGTTACCGTTCATTTCTGTCACTAAAACCCTAGCCCTACGTTTAGATGTTTATAAAAAGGTTAATTCTATCATTAATTGAAGAGGTAACAGGGAAACAAGTTTTTTAGATTGAAATTATACGGGTTAATACATCCTAATTGAGTGATATGACTTTGGTTTTTTAATTTGTTATGAATAATAATAATAATAATAATAATAATAATAATAATAATAATAATAATTATTATTATTATTATTATTATTATTATTATTATTATTATTATTATTATTATTATTATTCATAATGATGATAATAGGTGTATTAGTTTGATTATATTTGTTATGGTTTGTTGTTTTGTACAGACTATATAGAATGGCAAGTCTTACCTTGTGCGGGTACGTCGGTTGCGCTATGTGGAGTTTAGCCTCAGTCGATGTTGAGTGTTTCTATTGCTAGGTCATTGTTTTGGAAATTTGGATAATAATTATGTTTTTATCTCAAACTGTGCTAGTCTGATACGTCCTAGAGCATTTGCATCATCATGTTCAATCTTCTTCTCACAACAATCCTTTTACACACTATATTATATGAGGTCTTCGAGTGGTAATTTTCATCACCGCAGAGGTAGCAGGCTCATTGTTAGAGCTGAATCGGTAAGTTTGCTGTTAAGATATGTATATTATTTTTAACTCTTATAATAACGATGATATTTCATGTAACAACCCGCACTTTCGTGCGTTGTTGCTACTCCCTATACTGGTTACGCCTAGCACCAGATATTCAGATCATAATGTAACTATATCGCATACGTCGCTATATCGCAATATTTTCGCCTACTATCGCATATACTATCACTATCACATCACATTTGCACTTGCTGACAACTACGGAGATGTCAAGTGAGGACCAATTCTACCCTCCTTAACAGCCGTAATGCGTCGCAGTGCAACTCATTACTCGAAACACAAGAACGTTCACGATGACATCGAGAAAGGACCTATTCTACCCTCCTCGATGACCGTGAAGCGTCGCAAGTAATCGCATATTCGAAACGAAACCCGGACTATTGTAACGCAACTTTAAAATATGGATACGTAAATACGACCCCTAGTGATTATATATATATATATATATATATAAAATAATAATAATAATACAAATTAAATATAGGAAAGCGCGTACCCCAAAAACTATCGTAACACTCGAAACACTTGAACAGTGATGTGACAGCTCTCACTCGACCAACACGCTCTTGGACCCTTTTTCTCTCGATTCCTCGCGGTTCCGGTAAGATTTTCACCTAAATTTTGTACTTCTATGATCTACACCCGATTCTACACCTTTCTATCTTTTAAAACTCAACTTTTAACTGCGAAATCTACTGATTTGAGGTGTTTAAAGACGATGTCACCAAGAGTTCATACGAACTTCAAAGTGTGACATCATCCCACCATAAATGACTCAGATCTGGGTGATTTCCACATGTTTTGATAACAAATCTCACCTAAAAGCTATGTATTCAATCAAAGAACTGTACGATTTCGGGGTAAACATGAGAAAACCGTCAAGGACGTCTAGATCTGATGGGACGGGGTGGTTCCCGGCCGTTAGAACGGGTCAGAACTGATGAGATTTCAATTTTTTTTAAAATGATATCACACCACCTCAGCAAAAACCATCAAGAACGGTCGATCAGGGGTGGGAATAAACAGTTGTCAACCAGCCGGACATGTCATCCGACCGGATAATATGCCATTCGATCGGATAACATGTCATCCGATCGGATAACATGTCATCCGATCGGATAACATGTCATCCGAACGGATAACATGTCATCCGAACGGATAACATGTCATCCGAACGGATAACATGCTAAACGACCGGATAACATGTCATCCGAATGGATAACATGCTAACCGACCGGATGTCTGTCATCCACACAACATATCGTCCGACCGGATGTCCATCATTCGACCCAAACCACTGTCATCTGACCCAAAGAGTTGTTGTCCGACCGGATGAGCTTATCCGACCGGATGAGCACCATCCGACTGGACAACAGTCATTACGATACTATTCCCGTTTAGACCGTGTGTCGCTTACAATACCATTCAATGTTTAACGCAGACGTACACTTAACCGATCCACTCAAATCGTGCCCTCGCTAAATACGCACTGTGAGTATACTTGAACCCCTTTTACTCGCATTTTTTGGTGTGACATAGGTTCCTAACAAATCGAACTTATCAAACGGATTATTCAATCCCTCGAATTATTACTTGCGAATAACTGTTATGCATAGATACACGTGATGCTAGTTGCATATGTACTAGGACTTATACTCGCGACGTCCCACCACGACTACTATAGTACTATTGCGCCCGACGGGGTCTAGTTTGCCATCGCGTATTCGAGCATCGAGGACTTAGTTGGTAGTATCAGTCTTGTGAGTATATATGTCGTGTGTTACGTTTATGCATGTGGAAATTCGCAACACCTTTTTAATTTATTACGCTATACATATCAAACATGTATACTCGCCAATACTTTTTGTATTGACATTATTTTAACGTATGTTGCAGGTTAGATCGCAGGCTATTTCAAAACAAGCTTGGAAGTCTAGAAACTCAACTGAAATCTAGGTTGTCGGATTTGTATTGTTCGAGAGAACATGTAATCTGTGATGACTTATGTGATTATGATTGTTTATTAGTATGGGATAATGAACGCATTAATTATTGTCGCAAAATAGTTGTTATGGATACTCCTGAGCAATCTGATCCGCCTAGTGCCGCGCCCCGATGATTCCTCCATCGGTTGGGGTGTGACATTTCACTTCCATGTTTTCTTAAAAATCTCCGTTTTTGTCTGTACTGTAATATGTTGAGAGTTTTAATGTACGTCTCACCTTGTACTTAGGATTTCTATTCGATACTTGGGGTGTCAAAGAATGCCAGCAAATCAGAGATTAAGAGTGGTTAGTGAAATATATAAGTCCATGATAGTTTATTAGAGATTCTTGAAGTTACCATCTGTTATGATATTATAGGTGGTTGGTTTAGATCTCGGTAGATCTTTCATTTAATAATTTAGTTTAACTAGTAAGGTTAAAATTGAGTTATTTTGGGTTAATTAATTACAAATGATTCATAACTCTGTCCTCAGCAGGTTTAAGGTACTTTATACAAAATATATTGCAACCATAGTAAGACCATGCGTAGTGCTAATAGTGAATAATGCCCCCACCTTTGGGCGTTTTCTGCCATGTGGCAGTACAGTTAGCAAGGGGCATTATTGGGCTTTTTCTAAAATGGGTGTAGTGGGGATGTGGGTATTATGTTAAAAAAGGGGTATAAAGAATTAAATAAAAAAACTAACCAAAAAAAGGGGATTGACCAAGAAAAAGAGGGATGCATGTGATTGGCCAACAATTTGCCATTTTAGCGTGATTCAAAACACGCTGGGGGTGTTTGGAAAATAACGCCGAAACACGCCCAAGGGGGCGGGGGCTTGGCGTTTCCGCACGTGTTTGGGGGCTTTTTTTTGAAAACAAAACGCCCACTACGGGCGGTCTAATCTAGTAGGGGAAGCTAAAAGTGAATGAATATTATAAGGACAAGATACAGTAAATAAAAATTAAATAGGACAAACAGGTCAAAATATAAAAAAAATAATACTAAATCACTCAAACGATAGAGAGTTGAAATGAAACGGGTCAAGTTATATAGAATCAAAATGAAACGGGTCAAAATATAGAAATGGAACACGTCAGAGTGATAAAAAATAATCAGTCTCTTGTAGTTTTTCAATCTAGTGTGCTCTGTTGTTAATTCTCATGTAACAGTTTTTGTTACATGTTCTGTTGCGCTCTGTTGTTAATTCTCATGTAGAACGGTTGTAGATCGATTGTATAAAAGAAAGGGCAATGACATCATCCTATTGCCCTACAATCCCAGGTTTGATTTTTCAATCCCGGGTTTGATTTTCCTTTTAAATAAGTATTCGTAAAGATCTATTATCTTAATTTATTTTGATTGAATTTTGGATTTTGAAGAAAGCATTGGGTGTTGGCATTACTAAGCCCGAAAACAACTACTTGCTATTATCTTAATTCCCTACGGACTAGAAGTGTCAATGAGCAGTTGAGGCAAATTATTGATATGTAAGTACACAAATTATCATAATAGACGATAAAAGAGTTGGAATATACTTTGATATAATTTTGATTTTTTATAGGGCAATGGTCGTGTATGCTTCACGAAGTGGTGCCAACATAAGGGTTAAACTCATCTGGATTAACACTAGGGTAAGCACTTAATCCCTTATTTAAATTGTGGTTGTAATGATATTGTAAATATTGAAACCCTTTAGTTTAAACTTAAATCGCAATGGTTTCACATTTTTTTGATATTTTTAATTGTGTAGTGTCCACGTCAGCCACTGAAAGCGGCTACTATGTGATGAAGTTCATGTAGGAGATAGCTTACGAAGGACTTGAAATACTTGACAATGATAATGTAAGTTTAGACATATTTTAGTCTGTATATTAGAGAAATATGTACTTATGTATCCAAACAAATGCTTAAATTCATATATTAGGATTAAATTTTGATTTATTTATTTTATTTAATTGTTGTCTCAGGTTGGGAAAGGAGTAGAGGAATACTCGGCTGCGGATATGGATGACATTCGTGAAGATTGGTCGACTTATGCGGTTACCTCTATTTTTAAGTGACAAATCGTATTTTAGGTGTTGACGATGTATTGATAAACAATTTTTTTTAACGTTAAAATATTTGTAGTATATACTTGGTAAATGATTCTGTAATGGATTGTTTTAGTATATATATATATATATATATATATATATGTATTTGTTTTATGAAAAAGATTTATTTTTTTTGTTATTATACATGTATCCAGGGCAAATTAGTAATTTTATAAAAAAAATTAATACAATTAAAAGCATGACACGCGTAAATGAATGTCATACGTATGTGTCATAAATGCTTGTCATGAACGTGTGTCATTAAAAAGTGTCATAAAATGAGTGTCATTAAAAGGTGTCATAAAATGAGTGTCACAAAATGAGTGTCATGAATGTGTGTTATGAATGCGTGTCATTAAATGGGTGTCATTAAATGTGTGTCATGAATGCGTGTCATTAAATGTGTGTCATAAAAACATAACACACAAATGCATGTCATGCTAATTTTATGACTCCTCAATCAACGACTCGCATTTGCGTGTCATAAAGACCCTTTTATGACACGCAATGCATGTCAAGAAAGGTGTTTTTCTAGTAGTGACTTAATAAAATTTTAGTTCAACTGGGTGCACAAGGCCTGCAACTACCAACTCTTAATCTTTGGCAAATAAAATGTCACAAACTCAAGTAAGTGAGTTATTTATTTGACAAGTTCATGCTTTAACATTTGTCCCTTTCTCTATAAATTTTGTAGGTAAAATCTGTAAACAATTATGTTGGGTCTAATCTAACATTAAGCAATAGCCACACATAAAACTACAAAAGTTCTTGTGGCTTTACATACACATTAGCCACACCAAATGTCACTTTGTTTTATCTGTGTGACGGAATGATAACAAATGTCATGGGCAAAATAAAGTAAGTGTGACCAAATGTTACACAATAGCTACACTAAAAGTAATAACTTTTTTGTGGCTTTATATAACCATTAGCCACTCTATCGTTACTTTGTTTTATATTGCGTGACGAATTGATAGAAGATGTCATGAGAAAATTATATATGTGGGACAAAAGGATAGACAATAGCCACACTAAGTGATACAAAATTGACTAGTTTGTCTAAAAACAGTTTTTTTTGTCATACTAAGATTGCATTCTTGTGATTATAAAATAGAATCAATCACAGATAAAGTGGATTCATATGGTTGTTGCTTCCCTTTAACCACACTTAATGAATGAGATACTAGATTACAACAACCCATTTTGTCACAATTTTTTTAATTTTATGTGGCTAAAACAAATTTATAAGTGACTACATAATATTAACCGCTACACTTAATGTAAAAGAATATGACCGTTGTTTCCCTTTTAGACACACTTAATGGACAAAATGTGTCACAACCCCAGACCCCATCCAAGGCGGGAGCCGTGGTCAGATACAACAGTGGTACCAGTGTTTATTAAATTTGCAGCGGAAATTTTCATCAGGACCATACTTAGGAAAAATATCAGAGTTATAAAACACCGAAGTTTTATATATTAAATAGTTGGGATAAAACCCATACTACATAAAAAGGTGTTATAGGGATAACCCAGGTTTTACAAAACACATTTATTTTTCTTTAATTTGGTTACATAGCCACTCTATTTAAGCTTATGGTGCTTCGTAGCATTTTCCTTTCTTTCACAGTAAGTCACCTGAAACACGTTTAAAAACTTTTTATCAGCGAAAACTACTGGTGAGATCATTCATTTGTATAAAATAACACATTCTTATAATCACAGTATTTAAGGGTTTTTACATTTGTTTATCTTACCAAACTACTATTGGCTATCACGTTGTTCAATAGCAAAGAAACCACTTTTAATGGTATTTATCACTCGCTCATTTCGGTGACTGTGGTCGTATCACTATTTGGCTAACTCGTTGTCCAAATAGCAACGCATAACAAGTAATATATACAAAACCCCGCATACCATCAGTATTTTCCCAGTAAGAATAGAAGGACTTAATTACTGTAATATAAGTAACAATTTGAAAACATTTAGGGTTTTGAAAACATTTAAGTATCAAATAATGTGAAGAAAAGAGAATGTCTCACTTTGCAAAATTAGGGTTTTGATTTTATAGCCTCCTGGTATTAAGCCTGGATTCCTAGTTAAACACACAACGCAACACATATTAGTGTAAGAAACCCAATTCAAACTTTAACGATAATCACGATATCAAAACCTCAACATAGTTAACAAAGTATAACCTTATTTAGGCAGCACTTTGGAATCCGTTTATTGGTTTCGGATCAATCAGATAAGATATCATACCGTTGATCAGGGTTTAGTACATTTCCTACGGAGCAGAGTTTCGAGTTTCAGGGGTTCGGGTATTCGAATGACAAAACGTGAGAGAAAGAAGTATCGATTTTCCATCGAAACTGGTGCACTGAACTCGTCCCACTCCTGCCGTTTATATAGCCCACCTGGCTTCCAGACGCGTCGCGGGATATGTAGGGGTCTCCCCCGCGCGGCGCCTGAGCTGCTAGCTAGGGCTAGGTTAGCTCCGCCACTGGTATAGGCTTGCCACTTATCGCGCACTGGTGACACCTATCTTGGTTACCTCTCACGTGTCGCGAGAGATACAAGGGTCTCCCCTGTGTGGCGCCTGAGATGCCTAGTTTTGAATTCTTCGTTTATCGTGTTGGGTTTCGTCGTGCATGTCTGGGGTTTTGATTATGGTTCTTTATAGGGTGTTTTGGGAGTTATTACATCCTCCCCACCTTGTTTAAAATCTCGTCCTCGAGATTCATGGAAACAAGTATGGGTATTTTCGTTTCATTTCTGATTCTAATTCCCATGTGTATTATAATCCTCTTTTTGAATCTCATTTTACTTTTACCACAATCAATCTTTTACGTTTAAGCTTTTTGATCTTCCTATCCTCAATTTGTAGGGGTTTCTCAACAAATTTTAGTTTCTAACTTACCTCTATATCTTAAAGAGGTACTACTAGAGATTCATCAGCTCGACACTTCCTTAAGTTGCATACATGTATACCCGTCATTTCTTCTGGTAGTTTTAGCTGATAAGCTACTGATCCAATTTTCATAATAATTTCAAATGGTAAAAAGTCCCCCTAGTGTGTTATTGAGTTTAATAAACGTAAAAAAAATAAGAGAAAATGAATTAAGGAAAGAAAATAAAAGGAATGTAAAGAAAATATTTAATTAAATATCGTGTTCTCGAGTTCGAAGAAAATGAAAAGAAAAGTCAAGATGTTATGTATTAAAAAATTTCTTTCTAAATCTCTCCTATTAAGAATTTAAAATGAAGTTAATAAATATTTATTTTCCTTGTATCTCTCTAAATCCTTCCTTAGAAAACTCTAGAACATGGATCTTTTTTTTTTTTTGAAATCCTTCCAAATCATTTTTTTCCTTCGTTAGACCTTGGGGTGTGGGGCGTGGGTTGGGGCGGGGGTTGCCAAGCAACACTGGCTAGACAACACCGGGCTAGCGTTGGCCATGGCATTGCTCCGTTGGTGTGGGGATTGAGCCTGGCTGTGACAACCCGTACATTTCCAGAATCTTTTCATTGTACTGATCCTTTTTCTCGCGTTGTATGTTACCTGAATATTATATTTGATTATAAGTAAATGGTTGCGAGTTTACGTGTTAAGTGTTATGTGAATATTGTAAGTATGTATAAATCTCGTCGCACACTACGCCTTAGGCCGCACACTCTCTTATCATCGTGGCTTTGGGATCGGCCACTACAAAAAAAGTGACCATTTGAGACTAAACTATTAGGGACTGATATATCAGTCTTGAATACATAATATCTAGGACTGAATTATCAGTTACTAATAATATTTGAGACTGATTTTTATTCAACTTATATCAGTGACTGATAATCAGTTGCTAATATCTTGCCGCCTTATTTGAGACTAAATTTCAGTCACGGATATGTCTATGTAATCAGTTGCTAATGGACGAGATAATGGAATGGACAAGGGAATGCAATGGATCATTCCAATACTCGACTCATATGCTACCATTATGATGAATTATATTAGACCATGTGTAATGGATAAAAAATGAGCCCCTCGGGGTGTCTATTTTTTAAATATTTTCTATACCTTATATCTTAAGGTCGGTATGCACGGTAGGGATGAGCAAATGGTACCCAGTACCGCTATCGAACCGGTACCAGTATCGAATTTACCGAACATGATACATTTTCGGTATCGAATTTACTGGTTCGGTACCGGTATTTACCCTCAAATACCGGTACCGAACCGTACCGTACCGGGTATATTCGGTACCGGTACCTACTTTTGGGAATTTTGGTACCGGTACTTTCGGTTCTGGTACCGAGCTCATCCCTATTGCACGGATAATATGAGTATAAACATTATTTTATAATGTTATTATTATCAAATAATTATTAATTTATAAGAAAAACTAATTATCTTTTTTCTATTTTAAGTCAAACTTTTTCCTCTAAATTTCCTCTAAATATATCTACGATTGGAATTTTGGCTCCATAACCCCAAAGTGAAGTGCCGCCCAAATATCCATTGGAATTTGCCCTAATTTACACACTTCAGAGAATAGGCGAATCGATCTGCACACCGTGAAGCCGCCGGCGATTCGATCCGCAGACCGTGAATCAGCGTCGCTTTTCTTCTGGTTCAGGTAAACCGTTGTTTATAGTATACATTTAAAAGTTGTAGAATAGTTACAAAGATTGTATAATTGATGTTTTACGAATCAAGAGGAGATATATAGTTTTCTCCATGAAAAGTTTCCTTTAGCATGGTGGATCTGTTAGGGAACCTGATATATTGAAACCAACAAATTCAAAGCCAGTTGCTGTTAGTGCATTTTGTTGGTGGCTCTTTTTGTTGGGGCGGCCCCTCAGCTCATCTACCGGTTATTTCTTTATTTCTAGATAGACTTTTAGAAAGAAAAAAAAGATATTATATGCCTATACGCCCATCATTTATAAGGTCCCAGTTGGACCAATATTAAATTTGAAATAAGCTAACTATGTATCTTTGGTCTTACAGTATTATGAAAAGGAAATAACATTGCTTGTTGTTTTCTACGAATGTATTGGTGATAGGCTTAGCTTTATGCTAACGGCTTTGATCACTTCTTTATTGCAGACGAAGTTCAGTTAAAACACGACAGGTGTATCTAAGGTATGCATTTATATCAAATCCTTTAAAACTTTATTAAAAAAGGTTAGGTATCTATTTAGTTGTATCCGTGTTAAATATTCTTCAAGTATTTTAAGTGAACTATAGTAGCTGATACCACGTCCCACATAAAATCCCATTAGCTTCAAGTATTTTTAAGTGCACTATAGTAGCTGATACAACGTTCCACATAAAATCCCATTAGCTAATTTCATCATACTCTGGAGATTTGGGACTTGCAATCGTAAAAAAAATATTTTTTTTGAAAAGTCCCCCGGATTTTTACTTTGTCTTGGCCTCCAAAATGGTTGGCCTGTTTTTGGCTGAATGGTATCTAAAAATGAAATCCAGATAACAAATTGTAGTCCGTGTGGTTCGATCCGCATATCTCCAATAGGTTTATCTGCTGGTGGATTTTTATTTTGACATATCCAATCTTTTGATATGGAAATATGTTATTTGGTCGTGGATTCAGAGTACACTGATTCAAATTTTATGCTTAATTTGATTTGGAATATTGTAACTTAATTTGAGTTATTCCTTGTCACGTTATGAATTTGATATTGGTTTCATATTATTAGTTATAATATTCATGGGCACAAAGTTTATTGATTTTGATACTCTTAGTAATCTTGATACATGTTTTATAGATGTGGCAGTTTTGATCATGAAATATTTGTCACTAAGTTAACGGTTTTTATTTTTTTAACAGATAAGTAGTTTATTCATATTTGTTTCAGGTGCCATGATGGAAATTTAAACATTAATATCAAGATGCATGGAAATGAACAAGATTCAAATGTAGTTCAATGGGATTCTCTACTCAACATCTCATGGAAGTTTGATCTCGGATCTCAATTTTTTACTTTTTATGGCTAGTTTCATTTCTGTTGAGTATACATAGGAAAGTTATTGTAATAAAGTGAATCAAATGAAGTTATTATATTTGGATAATTATTACAACAGAGTGATTTTTAGTTTAATTCCTATTTGTACATATATTTCTAGATAAAGAACTAGATTATTTTTTTTAAATTTGGTTATAAATGGTCGTTTTTGTAACGGTAGTGTATTTGGGACTAAATGATATGTTATTTGAGATTATATTTTAGTCTCTAAAAGAAACGTATTAAGGACTAAATTGACGTGGTATCAAAGATTAATTTCCAGTCTCGGAAACATCTTATTAGAAACTGAATTGCATGAAATTACGAACCTAATGAAACGTATTAGAGACAAATATACATGGTTAAGAGAACTGATTTTCAGTACTTAAACAAATGCGTCAGGGACTGAAATATCACAGTAATAGAGACTGGTTTGCAGTCATTGAAGAAACATATTGGGGACTGAAATGAAGTGGTATCGAGGGACAAATTTAGGACTGAATTAATAAGTATCGGAGACTGATTGTTAGTCTCTATTAGTGCCATACAATGGAGACTGATTTTTAGTTACTAAAACCACTATCTAGTACTAGGTATCCGGGACAGGTTGGGGACTGGCAAATCAGTCCCCGATAACCATTAGAGAGTGATTTTGATGCAACAAAGACTGATTTTTCAGTCCCTGATACGTGTTTTTCTTGTAGTGGGCCCAAACCACTGTCATTCGAAGGTCTTGATATGCGGCCCAAACCAGTGAGCCCGGCTCGCCCCCTTGTGCGCATACACATATGGTTAGTATGTGGCTTCTCATATTTTGGCAAAACACAAGACACACTCAAAACCCTAGCTCTATCTCCTCTCATTCAAACCCGGCGGCAACCCTCTCCCTCTCAAAGACCTTCTTGACTTTCATCTTATTCCTCTCGGTTAGTAAATCATTACCTTTGTTGAATTGATAAACATGGTTGCATTGATACATGAGGATTAAGTTTGGTGTTGTTCTTGTTTGATGATAATGCCTTGGATCACATGTTAGCGAAACTATTGATGAATAAACTCGTAATAACTAACTGTTAGAAGGGAATTATGTGATGATGATCTAGTGTTGTTTATATGTGAACTTTTGATAATTTTCGGATATAAACAAGTTGTTACTGATACTACATAAGAAATTAGGGTTTGCATGTTAATGTCGCAATCATTGTGCTAATGATCCGATTAGGATGTTTTGGATGATGATTGATTTGATTATGTAACACCCTAAATTATACCCTTGGTTTTTTTTTATAATAGTTTGTACCATTTCTAGCAAAATATTGTTTAAATAAGCTAACTTTCTTAACAAAGTTCATTAGTTACATCAAACTTAGTCAACTAATAACTAAGTCAAAGCATTTATAAAGATGTATAAAATATGTTTACATCCCAAACACAAAAGTTTTAAAGATTCAAAACATAGCGGAAGCTTCAAAATGTAGTGTTCGGTTCTTCATTAATCACTTGATCACCACCCGTAAAGTCTACCAATTTACCTATGATCAAAACCGTTTAAAACATTAGTTTTGACGTTGTTATATAATATAATCACGAGGTTTAACATCACATATATAAAATATAAAGTACAAGAGCTATTCTGGATCCACCGTAAATTACGGTATCACCGTAATTTACGGTGAATCCTGGAAATTTCTGGTCACCGTAAACCAGGAGATCCACACCGTAACATATCAGGTCTTTACCGTAAATTACGGTACTACCGTAATTTACGGTAATACCTGGAAATCCATGTCTTGTTTGTTTTGTTTATTTCACTCAAACCTAACTCCTTGAATTCACTTTTCTAACAAGCCACTACATCAAATTCTAGTATTTCAAACATGTTATAATTTAACCAATATCAAAGGACAATCCATCACAATTCGAAGCATCAATCATGTTTTACTTGATTATTTGACCCGTTTGGCTCGTCTAAGGAATCCTCCGATATGACGACTACCAACCGATTTTAATCAATCAATCATTATAACAACTTCATTGCTTAATTCTAAACAACTCTTATTCAAAAATTCAATTACACATTAAAACCATCAAATCCAATAAATGTAACGGGTCAAGTTACATACCTTAGTGTACGCCCTTCAAACGCAAGTCGCCACCGGCTTGTCCACTTGGAGCTCCGGTATCCTTTCCTATTGAGTTCAACGAAAATACGTTTAGAACTCTTTTTAATTCACAATTCGCATATTTTGCCTAGACATCACAATCATACGGTTTAACTCAAATTTTCAGATTTTAGTCTTCTTTGAGGCATTTATGCGAACACCTAACGGGCAGAATTTTATATCATTCACATTTCAAGTTCATAGTTCGCTATTTAGCTAAACTTATTCATCAATAAAGCTTTCATATAACTTTTGAAACATCATAATTTCATAAATTGCTTTCTATGGCCAAGTCACACTAGAATAATCCTTCTAAACCCTAGTGTTTACTAATTTTCCACAAAACCCATGAATCACCTTCATGGTGTTCATGAGAATTTCAGGAATTAGCCATAATTTTCACATGTTATTGTCTAGGTTTTTACTCCTGGACATTATCTCATCCCTAATCAAACCAAATAACCAACATGCATTCACAAACTTCAGAATTCCCAACTTCATGAGAATTTCAAGTAGGAGATTTTCAACAAGTTTTACATACCTTATAACCCCCTTGCTATGAGGATCAATAATCTAAGCTCAGATTTCGTTTTTGATCAGATTTGGACCTTCAATTTGGTTGTTTTGTGAATGTTAGGGTTTTGGAGAGCTTTGGTCGCCCCCTTCCCTCCTGCCTGGTCGATCTCTCACACATCAGTGTGTTTGAGATTTTATTTCTTTTGTTTTATTAAAATCAGTTTCAATTTAGGCACATTAGGTCCCTTGTCTTTTGTTTTTGTTTTGTTTTTAACCCTGAACTACTCATAGGTCATTAACTAACTTGGTTAGGGTCATTTACTAGTCGGTTTATTTTACTAATTTATTTGCAACCAAATTGCAAATTTATAATTTTCATATTTTCGGGATGTTACAAGTCCACCCCCCTTAAAAAGGGTTTCGTTCCCGAAACCAAAGTACGTACCGAATAGTGTAGGGTAGAGACGTCGCATTTCTTCCTCGGACTCCCACGTAGTGTCCGAGCCTTTTCTATGCTCCCATCTGATTTTGACTTGATTGATTTGTCTATTTCGTAAGTATTTGACCTTTCGATCTAAAATCTCCACCGGTCTCACCGCATAATTCAGGCTATTATCTACTTCGATATCATCGAAATGAATATAAGCTGTTTCATCCGCTAGGCACTTTCGTAATTGTGACACGTGAAACGTGCTATGAATTCCACTTAGTTCCTCTGGTAGCTCAAGGCGATAAGCTACCTTGCCAACTCTCCCGATAATTTTAAATGGTCCAATAAACCTTGGGCTTAGCTTCCCCCTTTTTCTGAACCTAATAACACCCTTCCATGGGGAGACTTTTAGCAGCATACGCTTTTTGCCTGTCTTGAGCCGCTTTCAAGTGTGCCCGAACTTTATCGATCTTTTCATTCGTGGCTCGTACTATATCTTGGTGGGCGAGTTCACGTGGACCCACTTCGCCCCAACATACCGGGGTTCGACACTTCCTACCGTAAAGCATTTCGTATGGTGCCATCTTAATACTAGATTGGTAACTGTTGTTATACGAAAACTCGACTAACGGTAGGTGAACATCCCAACTGCCTCCAAAGTCGATTATACACGCCCGTAGCATGTCCCCCAATGTTTGTATCGTTCTTTCACTTTGTCCATCCGTTTGGGGATGGTACGCAGTGCTAATGAACAATTTGGTTCCCATTTGCTCTTGGAAATCTCGCCAGAAATTTGAAGTAAACCGGGTATCCCTATCAGACACAATGGATACCGGCACCCCATGATGTGCTATTATTTCATTCGTGTAAACCTCTGACATCTTTTTTGACGTAAAAGTCTCACGGATCGGAATAAAGTGAGCACTTTTCGTCAATCTATCTACCACCACCCATATGGCATCGAAACCATGATTTGTTTTTGGCAACTTGGTCAGTAGGTCCATTGTGATATGTTCCCATTTCCAAACCGGAATGTCTAACGGTTGGAGTTTGCCGTATGGTTTCTTATGTTCCGCCTTGACTTGTAAACATGTCAAGCATTTTTCCACATACTTTGCCACATCCCTCTTCATTCCGGGCCACCAATAATTTTGCTTCAAATCATTGTACATCTTGGTCGCACCCGGATGAATTGAATAACGGGATTTATGAGCTTCATTAAGTAGAAGCGCCTTCACTCCACAGGTATGTGGGACCCATATCCTTCCGGATCGAGTCTTTAACCCGTGATTCCCATCCGACAAATCTTTCAACTGACCAATTATTCTTTCTTTCTTCCAATTCTCTTCTTTCACTGCTTCTAATTGCGCCTCTCGAATACGTTCAAGTATACCCGAGGTTACCACGAGTTGCATCGATCTTACTCGTATCGGGACATAATCCGTTTTTCTGCTCAAAGCATCCGCCACAGCATTAGCCTTTCCTGGGTGATAACGTATTTCACAATCGTAGTCTTTCACCGTTTCCAGCCATCGCCTTTGTCGCATATTTAACTCCTTCTGATCGAAGAAGTATTTCAAACTCTTGTGGTCGGTGAATATGGTGCACTTTACCCCGTACAAGTAGTGCCTCCATATTTTTAATGCAAACACTACCGCCGCCAACTCAAGATCGTGTGTGGGATATTTCTTCTCGTGTATCTTCAATTGCCTCGAGGCATAGGCTATTACCTTGCCCCGTTGCATCAGCACGCAACCGAGTCCCGATAGTGAAGCATCCGAATAAACCTCCATGTCTTCGACTCCGTCCGGCAATGTCAGTACCGGAGCTTGAGTTAGCTTTTCTTTTAGCGTTTGAAACGCTTTTTCTTGATCGATTCCCCAAATAAACTTTGCTTTCTTTTGGGTTAGCTTTGTTAGCGGTGACGCAATCTTGGAGAAATCTTGGATGAATCTCCTATAGTATCCCGCAAGTCCCAAAAAGCTTCTAATTTCAGAAGGGTTCTTTGGAGGATTCCATTTTGACACAGCCTCTATCTTTGACGGATCTACCAATACTCCGTCGGCACTTATGACATGGCCTAGAAATTGTACCTCTCGTAACCAAAAGGCACATTTAGAGAATTTTGCGTATAGCTTCTCTCGTCTAAGGGTCTCTAACACTTCTTGTAAGTGATGTGCGTGTTCAGCTTCACTTTTCGAATACACCAATATATCATCGATAAACACGATGACCGACTTATCCAGCATTGGCTTGCAAACCCGGTTCATGAGGTCCATGAAAGCCGCGGGTGCGTTTGTTAGCCCAAATGACATCACGAGGAATTCGTAATGTCCGTATCTCGTGCGGAAAGCCGTCTTCGGCACATCTTCTTCTTTGACCTTTAGTTGGTGATACCCCGATCTAAGGTCAATTTTGGAAAACCAGTTCGCACCTTGTAGTTGGTCGAATATATCATCTATCCTCGGGAGCGGGTATCGGTTCTTTACCGTGAGTTTGTTTAACTCCCGGTAATCAATACACATGCGCATGCTCCCGTCTTTCTTTCTCACGAACAATACCGGTGCGCCCCAAGGGGACACACTCGGCCTTATGAATCCCTTGTCAAGCAGGTCTTGGATTTGGGACATCAACTCTTGTAATTCCGACGGTGCAAGTCGGTACGGGGTTTTTGCTACGGGTTTCGTGCCCGGAATCAATTCGATCCCGAACTCTATTTCCCGTTCAGGCGGTATCCCTGGTAAATCTTCCGGAAAAACATCTTCATAATCTCGTACTACCGGTACATCTCCAATCTTTCGTGATTCTTTTTCGGGCTCATTAGCGTATATCATGAATGCCTTGCATCCTCGCTTCATTAGCTTGTGAGCTTTCAACATTGAGCATACTATGGGGTTGCCTCCTTTTTCGCCATAAATGGTGACGTGTTTCCCGCTCGAAGATGTTAGTTTTATCTCTTTACGGGAACACACGACCTTTGCATGGTGTCGGGATAGCCAATCCATCCCAACGACTACTTGAAATTCTCCCATCGACATCGGGATTAGATTTATCAAATATTCTTCATCGTCGATGCTCAGTTTACAATTTTCACATACATCACAAACAATAAAGCTCTTGTTATTACCTATCTCTACTTCTAAAGGCACAGGTAATTTTGTTAGAACAAATGAAGGATGTCGAATAAGTCCATATGAAACAAAGGATTTATTCGCACCCGTATAAAATAACACGTGTGCAGGAATTGAATTTACAGCAAATATACCTGAGACCACGTCAGGTTCAACCTTTGCTTCTGCAGCGGTTAGTTGAAAAGATCTTGCCTTTGCTTTCGGGGCTTCACCTTTCGGTTCCTGCCCATCCTTCTTTCCAACCAGTTCCGGGCATTCCGACTTCTTGTGACCCGTTCGGTAACAATTGTAACAAACCGTCACTTTCTCCGGGCATGATATAGCCATATGTCCCGTTTTCTTGCATATGGGACAAGGCTTATCCTTGTAACAACATTCGCCTTTATGACCCTTCCCACAGATTCTGCAACTTGGCGACCCGCCTTTCGTATCAGATTTCTTTGCGCTTTCGTTTGTTCGTGCCTTCTTAGTAGGGCTTGGATTCACATCTTGTGCCCTTCGTTCACCCCGTTCTATGCTCTTTTTCAGTTCGATCTCCCTTTCCCGAGCAGCATTGACAATCTCGGTAAGGGTCTCATATTTTGAAGGGGTTATGAACTCTCTATACTCCGCACTTAGCATGTTATGGTGGTAATAGACCTTTTGTTCTTCATTTGTCACCAAATCATCACAGAACTTTATCTTGTCCATAAACATCCCCATGATCTTGTCTATGGATTCACCCTTGTGTCTGAGTTGCATGAACTCTTCCTTGATTCTATTTATGACCGCTTTGGGACTATGGTGTTTAAGAAACGGCGTCTTAAACTCCTCCCATGTCATGGCCTTAGCCGCTTCACATCCAATCTCCTTCTTTTTGTTATCCCACCAGTCCTTCGCTTGACCTCTTAATTGACCCGTACCATAAGCTACGTAGTCATTTTCATCACAATGAGTTCTCTCGAATACTCCTTCAATATCACTTAGCCATCGTTGGCACACAATTGGATCAACCTCCCCATTATATATTGGTGGTTTACAGGCCATGAATTCCTTGTATGAACAAGGCTTTCGTCCACCATGCTTTTCCTTTGCTGAATTGGAATCATCTTCCAATTTCTTGATTCTCTCTTCTACTATTGATAAAACTGTGTTTTGAATTTTATCAATAAAGCCCGACAAGCTGTTTTCAATCGCCTTTCCAACCTCTTCGGCAATCACTTCCTTCATTTGCTCAGTGACTCTTGGCACCGCATTATCATTACCTCCATCAGCCATCTCTATTTCTGAAATGTTTACATAGTTTGTTAAACATTCCATTTATAACACATGCTTTACTTGTTTTGATTTAATCAAGTTCATAGCTTGATTTAATCATTCTTGTTTCAATTCAATCAAGTCCGTGACTTGATTTAATCATTCTTGTTTCAATTTAATCAAGTTCGTAACTTGATTTAATCATTCTTGTTTCAATTCAATCAAGTCCGTGACTTGATTTAATAATTCTTGTTTCATGCATTTCTTGTTTTTGAGCGAGCTTACACACTCTTTTCATGCATATTTGTTCATTTCTAATTTTCTACGTAGTACATAATTTATTAACAAAATAAGTTAGTTCTTACCGGACGATCGATCAAGCTTGAACCGAACACTTATTGACAACCTTGAGCTCTGATTACCAACTTGTAACACCCTAAATTATACCCTTAGTTTTTTTTTTATAATAGTTTGTACCATTTCTAGCAAAATATTGTTTAAATAAGCTAACTTTCTTAACAAAGTTCATTAGTTACATCAAACTTAGTCAACTAATAACTAAGTCAAAGCATTTAAAAAGATGTATAAAATATGTTTACATCCCAAACACAAAAGTTTTAAAGATTCAAAACATAGCGGAAGCTTCAAAATGTAGTGTTCGGTTCTTCATTAATCACTTGATCACCACCCGTAAAGTCCACCAATTTACCTATGATCAAAACCGTTTAAAACATTAGTTTTGACGTTGTTATATAATATAATCACGAGGTTTAACATCACATATATAAAATATAAAGTACAAGAGCTATTCTGGATCCACCGTAAATTACGGTATCACCGTAATTTACGGTGAGTCCTGGAAATTTTTGGTCACCGTAAACCAGGAGATCCACACCGTAACATATCAGGTCTTTACCGTAAATTACGGTACTACCGTAATTTACGGTAATACCTGGAAATCCATGTCTTGTTTGTTTTGTTTATTTCACTCAAACCCAACTCCTTGAATTCACTTTTCTAACAAGCCACTACATCAAATTCTAGTATTTCAAACATGTTATAATTTAACCAATATCAAAGGACAATCCATCACAATTCGAAGCATCAATCATGTTTTACTTGATTATTTGACCCGTTTGGCTCGTCTAAGGAATCCTCCGATATGACGACTACCAACGAGGACCAACCGATTTTAATCAATCAATCATTATAACAACTTCATTGCTTAATTCTAAACAACTCTTATTCAAAAATTCAATTACACATTAAAACCATCAAATCCAATAAATGTAACGGGTCAAGTTACATACCTTAGTGTACGCCCTTCAAACGCAAGTCGCCACCGGCTTGTCCACTTGGAGCTCCGGTATCCTTTCCTATTGAGTTCAACGAAAATACGTTTAGAACTCTTTTTAATTCACAATTCGCATATTTTGCCTAGACATCACAATCATACGGTTTAACTCAAATTTTCAGATTTTAGTCTTCTTTGAGGCATTTATGCGAACACCTAACGGGCAGAATTTTATATCATTCACATTTCAAGTTCATAGTTCGCTATTTAGCTAAACTTATTCATCAATAAAGCTTTCATATAACTTTTGAAACATCATAATTTCAGAAATTGCTTTCTATGGCCAAGTCATACTAGAATAATCCTTCTAAACCCTAGTGTTTACTAATTTTCCACAAAACCCATGAATCACCTTCATGGTGTTCATGAGAATTTCAGGAATTAGCCATAATTTTCACATGTTATTGTCTAGGTTTTTACTCCTGGACATTATCTCATCCCTAATCAAACCAAATAACCAACATGCATTCACAAACTTCAGAATTCCCAACTTCATGAGAATTTCAAGTAGGAGATTTTCAACAAGTTTTACATACCTTATAACCCCCTTGCTATGAGGATCAATAATCTAAGCTCAGATTTCGTTTTTGATCAGATTTGGACCTTCAATTTGGTTGTTTTGTGAATGTTAGGGTTTTGGAGAGCTTTGGTCGCCCCCTTCCCTCCTGCCTGGTCGATCTCTCACACATCAGTGTGTTTGAGATTTTATTTCTTTTGTTTTATTAAAATCAGTTTCAATTTAGGCACATTAGGTCCCTTGTCTTTTGTTTTTGTTTTGTTTTTAACCCTGAACTACTCATAGGTCATTAACTAACTTGGTTAGGGTCATTTACTAGTCGGTTTATTTTACTAATTTATTTGCAACCAAATTGCAAATTTATAATTTTCATATTTTCGGGATGTTACAGATTAATTGTTGTTTATGAATTTGATTACATGAATGAATGTAACTGTTACCAAAAGTTGCTGATTGATCCGTTTTGGTTATGCCATAATATGCTAACTGATGTTACGAGAATTAAGGGAAAATATAAAGGAAATCAGTTACGTGTTCAAGGTCTCGACAGAGGTTGCGAGTCGAGACCAAGCATCACCAAATAAGAGAACCCGAGACCAGTGGTTGCGAGTCCGGTTGCGACTCGAGACCCGACTCGAGATCACCCAATCTCGAGTGATGGATGTATGAACCGAGATCGCCGGTTGCAACTCGAGACTTCAAAGGTTGCGAGTCGAGACCTCATGGTCTCGACTGATGATCATTTTTGAAATGAGATTGGGCCACAGAGTTATAGTGGGTCGCATGCTTGAAACAGGCCGCGTATTAATTAGACTTGTGTTATGTTATTGGGCTCTACCATGTGAACTGGTGTGATATGTGTTTATGTAAACTGTATGCGGTATGTTATACGTGCTATGCCATGATCCGTGCTTGTGTACAACTTGTATAATATGTGTACTACAGTAGTTGTGCTAATTGAACCGAACCTGAATTGTATGGTAATAATATTAGGACGTGGTTGACCACATTAGTTCAAGTTACTAAATCTACCGAGCAAATCTAAGGTGAGTTCACTGCTATTGTTCAAGCATGCGTCCCGGGGAGGGACATCTGGTAAATATTCCAGGGAGGAATATTGGGTAAATGAGTTTAACTGGAATGTTAAGCTAGGATATTGGATAATACACTCACCTTCTATCACTTAAGTCCCATCTACTACCGAATTAGTTGTCGGGGAGGCAACGGGGTATTTAGTTGATAGCGCTATTAGGTTTGGCACCCTCACACCGTACCGGGGAGGACGGGCGTGAACTAATTATCTTAACCACTTGACCAATGTCTGATAGAGCATTGGGGAAGTGCAAACAATCTGGAGCCATCTTGCGGTATCGAGTTATTATCAACATGCTTTAAACTTATATTTGTTAACTAAACGTTTTAACAAACTTTGAACTTGCCAGCGTTATGCTGATACACTTGTCTGCATGCTTGCAGGTTGTTAGATTTGTGGACTTGGAACTTGCCATCTGGGAGTGCTGGAGTGGTCGTGGGTCAAGTCTCTTGGATACACATGACATGTTTATTGGTTTCATACATTGGATTTCAATTTACTTTATGCTTCCGCTGAACGTATTGGTTTTATGTTATGTTTTGGAAATACTTTAAGTAATAAATGGAAACTTTTATTTAATATCATGTCTTAGTTCAATGTGATTGGTGGCTGGATCCGGGTATGTCACACTTCCCGCGGGGTGTCCGCATGTGGTATTTTGGGGGTGTGACAGTTTTGTATCAGAGCCGCTGGTTATAGTGAACTAGGTTTTATAACGTTTTAATAAGACCAGACTATAACCAAACAGTTTTGAAATCGACCATGACACTCAACTCCAGATGGCAAGGTTCGTCTCTTGTTTACTTATTGCATTGCATAGCTAGTGTACTCATACGCATGACATAACTTATGATTGCACACTTGGCACTATAGCATAGATTCGTGTGTTGTCTGCCCGTGTTATGAAATTGAAAGTGTGACATTTCCTCTAGAATTTTGTGATCCATGTTTTATGTTGCCTTTCGTTTTGTTACTCGAATCAGAGGAACCTTTTAGCGTGAGTTAAGAGGAGCTGAGATAAGCATGCAAACGTCATTATCATTATGGGTGCACACATAATAATAATGTGGGGTGCATTTGAGACTGTTGGTGCACCGATGTCTGTTAACTTCGTTTTAATGAGTCTTGTATTGTATCTAGTAGATCAGGGCACGGAAATCGAGAAAACGAGTTTATAGGTAATTCCGCATGAAAGTATAATTCCGCTTGGAATTATAATTTTGTACAGAATGGTAATCTCGCTTGAATGTTATTTCATGTGAGTTAATTTCGCACAGAATTAATTCTCGTGTGAACCGTTCGTGCGGAATTACGTACCCTATATATACCTGATGTCCCTGTTCATTTGAAACGGAATTACATGTGTGTGTTTGAGAGCTGAGGTGCTGCTGAATTGTAATCAGATCTGTAAAAGCTCAGGAAATCAGTAATAGATAAAGATTAGAAAGGAACAAGCTGTGTTGACATCATTTACATTGATTCCGCCTTTGTTTTTTATGATGAACCACTCAGATTGACTCGTTAGGGTCACACGACGATCCAACAGAGACCCAGTGAGGCTTAACGAATGTGAAAGGGGTTCTGTTCCGTTACCTGACGTGATGGTAGGACTCAGTAATCCATAGAAATCATAGCGATGTTTGACTCCTACTCTATTCCGATCTCTAATCTTTTCCACTTTTCTTTTATAGAATCATGAGTGGACGTGGTGGACGTAACGTTGGACGTGGTGGTGGCCGCTGCGGTGGACGTGGCAACATTGTTATGTCCCAGGCGGAACTAACCGACTTGATCAACACTCGCATGGCTGAAGCTCTAGCAGCTCAGCAGGCTGGTACGACATGTACCAAATGCTCTTTAATCTTGTGTCGTATACTCGACTCTCACTCGTGCGTTGTAATTTTCTCTTATCCTTAGGTCAACATGCGAACCAGAACCAGAACAACCCACCCGCTTTCCCTTTTAAGACCTTCATGGATTGTAAGCCACGTACCTTTAATGGAATCGAAGGAGCAGTGGGCTACTTCGTTGGGTTGAGAAAGCCGAGTCATTTTTCGCTATGTGTAACTGTCCTGTGGGGGACCGGGTGAAGTATGCTACAGGCACACTCGAGGATGGTGCCTTAACTTGGTGGAATGGCTAGGTACAGATGTTGGGCATCGAAATGGAAAATGCCACTACATGGGATGATTTCAAAGAGTTGATGCGGTAGGAGTATTGTCCTCATGACGAGATTCAGAAACTAGAGAACAAGTACTACAATTTGAAGATGGTGGGGTCCGAGATCGAGGCTTACACGAAACGATCTCATGAACTGGCGAACATGTGTCCTAATTTATCACGACCACCACATCGGAGAATTGAACTGTACATCAACGGTTTAGCGCCACAGGTCAAAGGTTTGGTCACTGCTGCAAACCTTGACAACCTGCCTCGAATCATCCGCTTAGCACACAAGATTACAGATCAAGAGGCCGAGCGTGGTTCGCTACCACCTCGTGTTTCTGCTACTTCCACTACTACTGCAGCTACCACACCTGCTAATGATAACAAGCGTAAATGGAACGATGCTGACAAGGTGACCAGCGCAGGCCAATCGTAAAAAAAGCCCGACAACAGGAACAGTCATAGTTTCAGTTAGCCCTCCTCTGTAAACCAAGGTCAGAGCAGCAATTCGAAGCAAGGCTCCTACGTGGGAAAGCAGCCAAAGTGCAACAAGTGCAACTATCATCATCGTGGACCGTGTGTCCGAGCCTGCCATAGGTGTGATAAGGTGGGTCATATGACAAAAGATTGCAGGGCTCCGTTCCCAAAGCAACAGCAACAGCAGAATCAACAATAGCAGCAACATCAGCAAAGGCAGCAGCCCCATCAAAACCAAGGCAATAGGAAAGGGTGTTTTCAATGTGGGGATGAGGGCCATATTAAGCGGATTGCCCTCAGTTAAATCAGAACCCCAATGACAACAGCAACCGCCGGAACAACAATAACAATGCTGGGAACAACAATAATAACAACAATGGGGGCAATGGTGCTCGAGGAAGGGTATTTACGATTGGCGCTGGTGATGCTAGGAATGATGGCAATGTCGTGACGGGTACTTTTTTGTGAACAACCTCTTTGCTTCTGTGTTATTTGATTCCGGTGCCGATTGGAGTTATGTGTGTTTGGAGTTCAGTCGACGATTAGGGTTAACTCCAACACCTCTAGAAGCCAAACATATAGTAGAATTGGCTGATGGCAAGTCAATTGAAGCCTCACACTTTCTTTTGGGGTGCAAACTCGATCTTGTGGGTCAAGTGTTTGACATTGACCTTCTTCCTGTTACTCTCGGTAGTTTCGACGTAATGGTTGGTATGGACTGGTTGTCCAAGCACCATGCTGACATACTTTGTAAGGAGAAAATCGTACGTATACCTCTCCCTAGTGGAGAATCTCTGTCTGTCCAAGGTAGTCGAAGTAGTGCACTGGTTAGCATCATTTCGGCTATGAAAGCCCAGAGGTGCTTACGGAAGGGCTACCCTGTTATTTAAGCACTTGTCACCAACACCCAACCTAAGGAAAGGAGGATCGAAGATTTACCTGTTATCCGTGAGTTTCCTGACGTGTTTCCCGAAGAACTTCCAGGTTTACCTCCACATCGTCAAGTGGAATTCCAGATTGATCTTACGCCAGGGGCAGCCCCGATCGCTCATGCTCCTTATCGTCTTGCACCAGGGGAGTTGCAAGAACTGTCTAATCAGCTCCAAGGACTGTTGGATAGGGGCTTTATCCGACCCAGTTCTTCGCCTTGGGGAGCCCCAGTTCTATTCGTGAAGAAGAAGGGCGGATCCTTCCGTATGTGTATTGATTATCGGGAACTCAACAAAGTGACTGTCAAGAAACGTTATCCCTTACCACGCATCGATGATCTATTTGACCAGTTGCAAGGGTCAAGTTTCTACTCGAATATCGACTTAAGATCGGGCTATCATCAGATGAGAGTCCGAGAGGAGGATGTTCCTAAAACAGCTTTTCGAACAAGATATGGCCACTACAAATTTCTGGTTATGCCATTCGGGTTGACTAATGAACCAGCGGTTTTCATGGACCTCATGAACCGTGTGTGCAAACCGTATCTCAACGATTTCGTCATCGTGTTTATCGATGACAACCTGATTTATTCTAAGAGCAAGGAGGACCATGAGCGGCACCTGCGCCTTATCCTGGAGCTCCTGAGGAAGGAACAACTCTGCGCAAAATTCTCTAAGTGTGACTTCTGGATTCGGGAAGTACACTTCCTTGGCCACATTGTTAATGAAGCGGGGATACACATGGATTCTGCTAAGATCGAAGCTATCAGAAATTGTGCCACACCAAAGAACCCTTCGGAGGTGCGACAATTTCTCGGTCTCGCTGGGTACTATCGTAGATTTATTAAAGACTTCTCAAAGATCGCTCAACCTCTCACTGCATTAACACAGAAAGGCGTCGTATACTCTTGGGGAACGAAGCAGGAGGATGCTTTCCAACTTTTAAAACAAAAGCTCTGCAGTGCACCAATTCTGTCCCTACCCAATGGTACCGAAGATTTCGTGGTGTACTGCGATGCTTCTATTCAGGGTCTCGGTTGCGTGCTAATGCAACGCGAGAAGGTGATAGCCTACGCTTCTAGACAATTGAAGATTCATGAGAAGAATTACACGACTCACGACTTGGAGTTGGGGGCCGTGGTCTTTGCGTTAAAAATCTGGAGGCATTACTTGTACGGTACTAAATGAACTATTTATACCGACCATAAGAGCCTTCAGCACATCTTTGATCAAAATGAATTAAATATGCGACAACGTCGCTGGGTAGAAATTTTAAACGACTACGATTGTGCAATCAAGTATCATCCAGCTAAAGCTAACGTGGTAGCTGATGCCCTTAGTCGAAAGGAAAGGAAACGAAACCCAAGCGTGTCCGCGCTCTGCAACTCACCATTCATTTTAATCTACCTGACCAGATCCGCTCTGCCCAAACTGAAGTGTTGAAAGACGAGAACCTTGAAGCTGAAGAGATGCGAGGCTTGGAGAAGAAACTTGTTGAAAGATCTGAAGGTATTCGCTATTTCATGGAGCGAATATGGGTCCCTTCATACAGAAACCTCAGAGAACTTGTGATGATGAAACTTGGATTACTTTTTAAAGGCACAAAAATTGTGCCACAAAAGTCGTTTTCTTATATTGTGGCAAAAAAAAAGTTCCACTAAAAGCCTAAGAACATTGTGCGGCAGATTGAAAAAGTGCCACTAAAAGGCTTTAGCGTCAGCACTTCTAGCGACACTTATTTTGTGTACCACTCATTCTTACATGGGTCTATAGTGGCATTTATTTGTTTTTTTGTGGCACTTTTTGTATGTCACTAAATGGCATTTTTTTTGTAGTGCAGGTTTTGATAAGATGTATCAGGATCTAAAAGTTTTGTACTGGTGGCCGAAGATGAAAGCCCACATCGCGACGTATGTGAGTAAATGTTTGACTTGCGCGAAAGTCAAGGTGAAATATCAGAAACCCTCTGGTTTGCTTCAGCAACCAGAAGTACCCATGTGGAAATGGGAACAAATCACCATGGATTTTGTCACGGGGCTACCTAGAACTCAAAACGGGAACGATACCATTTGGGTGATCGTCGATCGTCTCACGAAATCAGCGCACTTCGTCGCAATCAAGGAAACTGACAAGTTTTCACAGCTGGCTGGTATCTACCTGAAGGAGGTGGTTTCCAGGCACGGAGTGCCAACCTCTATTATCTCTGATCGTGACCCGCGTTTCATATCTGATTTGTGGCAAGCAATGCACAAATCATTTGGCTCACCTCTTAACATGAGCACTGCTTATCTCCCTTAGACGGATGGTCAGAGCGAGCGGACCATCCAGACATTTACAGACATGCTACGGGCATGTGTTATTGATTTCGGTAAAGGTTAGGAGAGACACTTGCCCTTGGTGGAGTTCTCTTACAACAACAGTTACCATTCCAGTATCCAAGCAGCTCCGTTCGAGGCTTTATATGGACAGAAATGTCGGTCTCCTCTTTGTTGGGCTCAGGTGGGTGACAGCCAGATCACGGGTCCAGAACTTGTACTTGAAACCTCTGAAAAGATTGTCCAGATCAGAAATCACATGGCAGCAGCGCGTGACTGTCAGAAAAGCTACGCTGACAAGCGTAGGAAACCTTTGGAGTTAGCTGTAGGCGATCGTGTTATGTTGAAAGTCTCACCCTGGAAGGGTGTGGTGTGATTTGGAAAGCGAGGCAAATTGAATCCACGCTACGTTGGCCCGTTCAAAATCTTGGAAAGAATTGGCATGGTTGCCTATCGGCTTGAGTTACCTGATGAGTTCGGTAACGTTCATGACGTCTTTCATATCTCGAACCTGAAAAAGTGTTTGTCCGATGAAACACTTGTCGTGCCGTTGCAGGAACTAAAGATTAACGACAAGTTGCAGTTTGTTGAAGAACCTATTGAAATCATGGATCGGGAAGTCAAGGTTCGTAAGCACAGTAGAATTCCAATCGTAAGAGTTCGTTGGAACTCGAGACGTGGACCGGAGTTCACGTGGGAACGCGAGGATCAGATGAAGCATAAGTATCCTCAATTGTTCAAAGCGGCCGAGTCAAATCATGATGCAACTGGTGAATTTCGGGATGAAATTCCCTTTCAAGTTGGGGATGATGTGGCACCCGAGGAAAATCCAAAGTCATCTTGATCTATCACTTCACTCCTCAGAGTTTGCTTGTCAAATTTCGGGACGAAATTTATTTCAAGTTGGGGATGATGTGACAACCCGTACATTTCCAGAATCTTTTCATTGTACTGATCCTTTTTCTCGCGTTGTATGTTACCTGAATATTATATTTGATTATAAATAAATGGTTGCGAGTTATGTGTTAAGTGTTATGTGAATATTGAAAGTATGTATAAATCTCGTCGCACACTACGCCTTAGGCCGCACACTCTCTTATCATCGTGGATTTGGGATCGGCCAAAACCACTGCCATTCGAAGGTCTTGATATGCGGCCCAAACCAGTGAGCCCGGCCTGCCCCCTTGTGCGCATACACATATGGTTTGTATGTGGCTTCTCATATTTTGGCAAAACACAAGATACACTCAAAACCCTAGCTCTCTCTCCTCTCATTCGAACCTGACGGCAACCTTCTCCCTCTCGAAGACCTTCTTGACTTTCATCTTATTCGTCTCGGTTAGTAAATCATTACCTTTGTTGAATTGATAAACATGGTTGCGTTGATACATGAGGATTAAGTTTGGTTTTGTTCTTGTTTGATGATAATGCCTAGGATCACATGTTAGTGAAACTATTGATGAATGAACTCGTAATAACTAACTGTTAGAAGGGAATTACGTGATGATGATCTAGTGCTGTTTATATGTGAACTTTTGATAATTTTCGGATATAAACAAGTTGTTACTGTTTTTTATACTACATAAGAAATTAGGGTTGCATTTTAATGTCGCAATCATTGTGCTAATGATCCGATTAGGATGTTTTGGATGATGATTGATTTGATTAATTGTTGTTTATAAATTTGATTACATGAATGAATGTAACTGTTACCAATAGTTGTTGATTGATCCTATTTGGTTATGCCATAATATGCTAACTGATGTTACAAAAATTAAGGGCAAATATAAAGGAAATCCGTTACGTGTTCAAGGTCTCAACAGAGGTTGTGAGTCAAGACCAAGCATCACCAAATAGGAGAACCCGAGACCAGTGGTTGCGAGTCCGGTTGTGACTCGAGACCCGACTCGAGATCACCCAGTCTCGAGTGATGGATGTATGAACCGAGATCGCCAGTTGCGACTCGAGATTTCAGAGGTTGTGAGTCGAGACCTCATGGTCTCGACTGATGATCATTTTTGAAATGAGATTGGGCCACAGAGTTATAGTGGGCCGCACACTTGAAACATCCCGCGTATTAATTAGACTTGTGTTATGTTATTGGGTTGTACCATGTGAACTGGTGTGATATGTGTTTACGTAAACTGTATGCGGTATGTTATACGTGCTATGCCATGATTCGTGCTTTTGTACAACTTGTATAATATGTGTACTACAGTAGGTGTGCTAATTGAACCGAACCTGACTTGTATGGTAATCATATTAGGACGTGGTTGACCACATTAGTTCAAGTTACTAAATCTACTGAGCAAATCTAAGGTGAGTTCACTACTCTTTTTTAAGCATGCGTCCCGGGGAGGGACATCTGGTAAATATTCCGGGGAGGAATATTGGGTAAATGGGTTTAACTGGAATGTTAAGCTGGGATGTTGGATAATACACTCACCTTCTATCACTTAAGTCCCATCTACTACCGAGTTAGTTGTCGGGGAGGCAACGGCGTATTTAGTTGATAGCGCTATTAGGTTTGGCACCCTCACACCGTACCGGGGAGGACGGGCGTGAACTAATTACCTTAACCACTTGACCAATGTCTGATAGCGCATTGGGGAAGGGCAAACAATCTGGAGCCATCTTGCGGTATCGAATTATTATCAACGTGCTTTAAACTTATATTCGGTAACTAAACGTTTTAACAAACTTTGAACTCGCCAGCGTTATGCTGATACACTTATCTGCATGCTTGCTGGTTGTTTGATTCATGGACTTGGAACTTGCCATCTAGGAGTGATGGAGTGGTCATGGGTCAAGTCTCTTGGATACACATGACATGTTTATTGGTTTCGTACATTGGTTTGAAATAATTAGATAACAATTTACTTTATGCTTCCACTGAACATATTGGTTTTATGTTATGTTTTGGAAATACTTTAAGTAATAAATGGAAACTTTTATTTAATATCCTGTCTTAGTTCAATGTGATTGGTGGCTGGATCCTGGTACGTCACACTTCCCGCGGGGTGTCCGCATGTGGTATTTTGGGGGTGTGACACTGGCGAGGGGGTGACATGACTGGCTTTGGTTGGCTGGTCCAATATAGCTGTTGGGGCTAGCCGTTCCTAAATTGCTACTTTAATTAATTTTTTTTTTACATATTAAACCAATATAAATACCCACCAATTTTTTACCACTTCACAACTTCTTCTACCATATCTTTTTATTTTTTATAAAATCAACCAACAACATCCTACAATGAATCCTTTTATCCGAAGCTACGACCCAAACAACCACTTTGGATACCAAGAAAACCTGAACCCTAGCCCGCCACCAAACCATCCACCACCATACCCGACCCAAATACCCCTTACACGCGGCCATCCACAACAACCGCCACACGGTTTAGTATAATCACCATGTCCCGATCTAGCCGGAATCGCATCATATTTAGGAAACCGTGTATACTCGAACTTTCCATGGGATGATTCATCTATTCCAGTTAATATTTCCCAACCCGATTCCGTGCCTGAAACTCAACCGCAAGACTGTGGTGGTTCGTCATCCAAACCGGCCAAAAAAAAGAAGCCACAAAAAATGGATGAAGAGAAAGCAATAGCGGCTGCTCAATGAACACAATTAAAGTGGATGGTTCAAGAAGAAACTACTTTGACAAGATGTTGGATCGACGAATCGCAGAATCCGATTCATGGTATTTTTATATAAATATTTAATGTTTACAATATTATTGTTTTAAATTTTATTATATTTTTTTAATAATGTCTAAAATACTTTTGGAATAAGGAATTCACGACACAAAAAATATTTTTGGGATTCCATTAAGAAATCATTTCATACGTAAATGCAAAGGGCGGAGGTGTATCGTGAAAATGATAGCCTCTCGTCGAAGTGGGGTGATATAAATACACACGTCACCACGTTCAACGCTTGTTTCCATCAGGCGAAGAACGCACCAAGGAGCGATGAAACCGATGTTGACTTTATCAAGAATGCCTTGCTAGCATACAGAGAGCACAAAAAGAACGAGTTCAAGTACATGCATTGTTGGGATGTATATAGGTATGCTTCGAAATGGGCGAGAGTCCCTCCTGCTAGCGAGTCAACCTCATCCAAAAGGGCAAGAACACCCTCGTCCCACGCTCAGTCCGATGCTCGTAACCAAGAGTTTGATCTTGATTTGGATGATTTTGAATATTCACTTTCTCGGCCACCCGGCAGAGACACGTCAAAAAAGCGGATTCAAAGAACGAGATCGGGTTCGACATCGGGTTCGGCATCATGTTCGGCATCGGGTTCGACCTCTGGTTCGGCCCCGAGTTCGGCCTCGGGTAAAGGGTTGTACACCGACCAGTTAGAAGATCTTGGGACGAAAATTGATACATTTAATTTCCTCCAACAACAAAGGATCGAGATGAGGAAAAGTATCCAAGCGTCGTAAAATAAATAGATATCTCTAAAAGAAAAACACGAAGATATGAAATTTCTTACCATGCCCGTTGTTATGGGTGAAATTCTGAGCCCATATCCTGGATAGTATCTTAAATTATATCTTGGTTACATAATATATGTTCACAACCAGGATGCTGAAACAGGATATTGGTAACATCCTGATGTTGTATCCTGAGGATTACTAACGGATTGTTTGCAGGAGTACGAGTACAAGTCCATAACGTTCATGAAGACCTCTTCCCCTGAAGACTCGTTCCAGGTTGTTAGAAGAAGAACGTTGATGCCATAATACTTGGTCTTCAACGTTCACATAGAATATTCAATGGCATCCCCCCATTTTAGGGGATTTTGTTTTCTTTTTGTAACTATAAATAGACGGATAACCAGATCACATAGGTGATCGGAGTGTCGTGCTCCGGTCAAAGATAAAATTTATAAGCCCTATTTACCCTTAACAGATAGCTAGTGGTAGCAAGGGGTCGAACCACGAAGAGTTTGTGGTTTGCGAGTGGATTCGATTGAATTATAAAAAGGTGTCACAATTATGAAGCTTGCTATGATATTTTTGTATTTTTGTTTTGTTGAAAGATGTGAATTTAAACTAATGGAATTGGTTTAATTGATTAATGATTATGAATTAATGATTGCACGAAAACTTGATTAATAAACGATAATGAGAAAAAGGGTTCACACCCGGTTTCGGTAATTGCCAATCTAGGGTTTCTACAAGTTTTAGATCTAACTCAATTGTATACGATTAGCGGATTTAGTGTACCGTGACTTAGGTGCCAATAACTATCAACGTTTCAAAAAACGGACAAGAATGAACTTTGTAATCAACACAAGTAAAACCTAACCAAGACAATGCATAACTACACATAACCATTTCGCAAAGTCATAGCTTTATAATCGCTCGACGATTTACGAATACAAAACAAATGTAAACTATTGTCAAAGGTTTCTAAAATCAATACAAATTCTCACAAAGTTGAATCAAGAACAATTCAAAGCCCTAAATTAAACAACTACCTACACCGGGGTGAAACCAAGGTGATTAGCCGCTCATGGTTGATGAAACTTGATCACCAGATGCTTGGAACGTGAATGAAGTCATCTCGAAGCTTGAACAATGGAGAATTAATGGATGTTGAAGGTTTTGGTGAAGGATGGTGGTGGAAAGATTGATGGTGGAAGGATTAGGGTTTGTATGGATTGATGATTGTGAATGATGGTGATGATGTTCTTGATGATTCGGTTGATGTGTATTGTTAGAGATGGATTGGGATTGAATCGTAGGTGATTGATGGCTCCAAGATGAAGATTCAAACTCAAAAGATAGTGTAACTTCCGAATTTATGGCTCAAGAACCGTTTAAACTCGTCAAAAGATCAAGAAAACACAAGTTTTGCCATTGAACAAACGGGAGACCGTCACCAACGGCCCAGACCTCGTCGGCGACTGTTATGGGTCATTTTCCGAGTATATATCCTAACTAATATTCTGCTTTTGATTGTGATCAGGATACCGGATCAGGATATTGGTAACATCCTGGTTCGATATCCTGGTATTAATTGAATTGATCACGTGTAGATTAAGAGTTACAAGTCTCCAATGTTCAAGAAGACTTCTTTCCCCAAGACTCGGGAAAATCAGTTGGAATAGAGACGTTGATCCCGAAAGACCAGGACTACAATGACTACTTGGGAATATTCGGGGCATCTCGGGTTATTAGGAAAGTTAGTTGTTTTCGGTTAGCTATAAATAGTATGATCGGATCAAGTTAAGGCACTCCCTTTCATTCGCACACTTTACTCTCTAGTCACTAGCAATCACTACACACCAACACTTGTACTCAAATTATATTGTAACACCTAGTTGATCCGCATCATATCCTGCACTGTATCCTGATATTTGAAGCAATAGAAGAACAAGGCAGCTGCGATTGTCAGCTCCCGAGGTTTTATGCCGGCGATCTAGATTGATCAAGGGCTTTCCTCTTACATCTCGTGTCACCCCTTTACATTTTTGCTCATTGTTTGATCATAGATACAGCTCTATATCCTGAGCCGTATCTTGAAAACTGTTTTTACAACAACTTAATCAAAATATTTTCAACACATATTTCTAGCACACTACCTCACTTTACTAATTTGATCACTTAATTGCTTTGGTAATTTTTGACCAAAACAATTTGGCGCCCACCGTGGGGCTAGTGGTGCTATTTTTACTAAAAACTTTAGTAAAATCATTACTCGGCTTTCTATTGTCAAAACTTTTTGCTACATTGTTTTCAATGGCCTCGAGATCAAACATGAGCTCTTCCACCATGTCTGTTACAACCTCCGCAACAATTGGTTCGGTGCTTCCACCTCCTCCTCCAAGAATGCAAGCCTCTTCACAGGGAACTGAGAGTCATGTGGCTCGGGGTGTTATCCCCGCTCCCAGTGCCCAGGGATCTGGTCCTGTTTTGGCCTCTAATGATGAAATTCTGAATTTGTTTGGTAGTGTACACGAACAGATGAGGCAGCAGCAGGAAACTAATCGGATGCTGATGAGAGAGATACAACTCTTGAAATCCGGCCCAAGTAGGCCTGCTGAAGAAACTGTCACTCCTTTGCGACCCAGGGCTTTGAACTTCAGTTCTGCAGTTTACACTGAAGATAACCGGGGGAATATCGTGCCAAGCCACTCCCAGAATCATACTCCTGAGATACCCTCTTCAATAAGAGTATCAACCATGAGAAGCTCAGGATATGCTTCAGGATATGGCCAGAATCCTCAGACTGGTAACCTGTCAAATAATAATATTCTTGCTACTAACAATAGTGGATCTTTGCAGGATGCAGGTATGACGTCAACATTTACTAGGGAGCTTCAAAAGCTGAAAGACATGATATCCAGTGTGTCTGGAGTGGTCCAGCCGATTCCAGAAGTATCCCAAGACAGTCACAGGATATCCCGGTTTGCGCATCCTATCTGTGATCCTGAAATCCCGAAAAGATTTCAAACCCCCAACATGAAACTCTATGAAGGAACCACATATTCTAAAGAGCATATCGCCCAGTATAGGGAAAGGATGGAGATCAACCCTATCCCTCCAGATCTCAAGGAAGCATGCCTCTGCAAGGGTTTTGGTTCTACCTTGACAGGATCAGCCTTAAAATGGCTGTTAAATGTTCCTCCTCACTCAATTACTTCGTTTGCTCATTTGGTTAATTTATTTAATAGTCAGTTTTCTTGCAGCCGGAGTTTTGAGAAAGTAACCAGTGATCTTTACAGGATAACTCAAGGGCCTCAGGAATCCTTGAGGGATTATGTGAACAAGTTTAGTCGGGAATCCTTGGATATCCCACATCTTGATATTGCAACAGCTGTGCAGGCTTTTAAGATGAGATTACAAAAAGATTCTCAGTTTTATCAGGATCTTGTAATGAATGGGCATGAATCTCGACGAAGCTCGTAACAGCGCCTTGAGATATATTCGCTTGGAGGATGACAAAAAGATGCAAGAGAGGATGAATTCCACCTCAACCTATGAATCAACCAATAGGAAATCAGAATCCTCGTATAAACCATATCGCTCTAAGTCGTTGGCAGAATTGACTACAAGAAAGTGAACGCTGTTTAAGACGAGGATCCTGAAGAATATCCTGAATTATCTGAATATTGCTTTTCTATTAACATACTTGAGTTAATGTATGCTATGCAGGGTTTAGGAGACAAAGCTAGGTGGCCTCGAAAGAATCAACAAAAAGCTGATTGGAAGGATAAATCCAAATGGTGTGCATTCCATGAAGATTTCGGGCATGTAACTGAGGATTGCATTGCTCTAAGAAAGGAAATAAGTTAGCTTCTAAGCAAGGGATATCTGAAGGATCTCCTAGGAAGAAAGAAGAATAAGGGTCAGGATACTGAGAAGGATCCTGAACGAGCAGCATCACCTCCTGCGGATGCCAAGATAATCAACTTTATTTCAGGAGGATCCGACATTTGTGGGACTTCGTATTCTGCGGCCAAGAGACATGCAAAGGAAGCTAAGGCCGAGAGGGGAGATAAACCAGCCAGGATGACTACCCTCACAACTGATAAAGTGATCACTTTCGACAGTGATGACAGGGATACTGTCCAGGATCCTCACCATGATGCTCTCGTAATAACATTATACGTGGCTAACCATTTTGTACGCAGGATATTGGTGGATAATGGCAGCTCCGTCAACATAATCCAACTAGAAACTTTGAAAAGAATGAATGTATCTCCAATGGATATTACTTCAAAATCCACCGTGCTTGTTGGGTTCAGTGGAGAGGCCAGGAACACAGTGGGAGAGATAAAGTTACCAGTGTATGTTGAAGGGGTCAACTTAATACAATGCTTCTGTGTGATGGACTCCCTATCCTGCTATAACATCATACTAGGCAGGCCATGGATCCATGATATGAAGGCTGTGCCATCGACTTATCATCAGTGCATCAAGATCCCTACCCCTTGGGGGGTTATCAAGGTTGATAGTGATCAGCAGGAGGCGAAGGAATGTTACTCATCCTCAATGAAATCCTCAACCAAGCCTAAGGCAGCATAACAATTAAAGATGTGGCCCTGGATATCGTGGAGGCTTCGGAGCAGGATGTAAAGAAAATTATCATGGATCAGGATAATCCGGGTATCTCAGTGCTCGTAGGAACCAATATCCCTCAGGATATTAAAAATCGATTGACTAATTTTCTAAAATGCAGGATGTCGACGTTCTGGTGGAAACACGAGGATATAACAGGTATTTTCAAGGATATTATAACACATAAGCTCGGTATTGACAGGTCATTCAAGCCTGTCCAACAAAAGAGAAGGAAATTTGCTCCGAAACGAAATATGATCATCCAAGAGGAAGTTGAAAGGCTACTAAAGAGCAAGATGATTAGGGAAGTGAAGTTTCCCAAATGGCTGGCTAATGTGGTTGTGGTGCAAAAGAAAAACGGGAAATGGAGAGTATGTGTTGATTAAACCGACTTGAATAAAGCTTGTCCCAAAGACCTGTTTCCTCTACCTCATATTGATTCAATGGTGGATGTTACCGCTGGCCACGAGATGTTAACCTTCATGGATGCCTCTTCAGGATTTCAGCAAATCCAAATGGAACCTTCTGATCAGGAGGATATTGCCCTCATGACACCGACATGTATTTATTGTTACAATGCTATGCCCTTTGGTTTGAAAAACGCAGGTGCAACATACCAAAGATTGGTAAACATGATGTTCAAAGACAAGCTTAGGGACACTATGGAGGTGTACATCGATGACATGGTAGTAAAATCTAAAAAGGCTGAAGATCACCTCCAGGATATTAAGGGAGCATTTGATATCCTGGATCAGTATAACATGAAATTGAATCCTGCTAAGTGCCATTTTGGAGTGGGGGCAGGAAAGTTTCTAGGATATATGGTGACTAAAAGAGGAATAGAGGCAAGCCCGGAGCAGATTAAAGCTATCTTGGATATCAAATGACCTTCAAATATGAAGGATGTTCAACGGTTAACAGGACGAGTAGCAGCGTTGAACAGATTTATCTCAAGATCCTCCGAGAAATGCAAGGAATTTTAAGGTATCCTGAAGAAAAACAAGAAATTCAAATGGAAAGAGAAGCATGAAGCAGCCCTACAGGATTTGAAGCAGTATCTCTCAACTGCACCTCTATTGATAAAGCCTGAAAATGGCGAACCACTGTCCCTATACCTCGCAGTATCAGGGAATGTTGTAAGTGCAGTTCTTATAAAGGACCATGAAGGTCAGCAATATCCTGTCTATTATGTTTATTAGATGCTGAAACTAGATATTCTCATCTAGAAAAATTGATATTAGCCCTAGTTATGGCATCAACAAAACTTAGACATTATTTTGAAACACAAAGGATTCATGTTAAAACCAACTATCCTGTTAAGAACGTGCTTAGGAATCCTGGTAGGATGGCTAAATGGTCAGTAAAATTAAGTGCCTTTGATCTAGTATATGAACCTAGAAATGCCATAAAGTCTCAGGCTTTAGCTGACTTTGTGGCTGATTTCAGTAGTGATATTCAAAATGAAGTAGACCTAGAAGTACAGCAGCTAGGAGAAAATTTGGAATCCTGGATGCTATATACTGATGGTGCATCTAATGTAAGAGGTGTAGGTTTAGGTATACTACTAAAATCGCCACAGGGGGACATACTACCCCAGGCTGTTAGGTGTGAATTTTCTGCTACTAATAATGAAGCAGAATATGAGGCTTTAATTGCAGGATTAGAGTTGGCTAAAAATATGAGTATCAAGAATCTGCAAGTATATGTTGATTCTTTGTTAATCACTAATCATTTTAATGGATCATATGCAGTTAAAGGTGAGAAGTTAATCGAGTATCTCGAAATTCTAAAAAATTAGCAGGATATTTCGATATTTTCACACTTGAACAGGTACCTAGAGAGGATAATGCTGAAGCTGATGCCTTGGCGAATCTAGGATCATCAGTCAGGATACCGGAAGGAACCCGAATACCAATGTTACATATCTTATATCCTACGACGAATCCTCAGGATAAGGAAGTACTAAGTATTCAGGATCCTGATGAGTATCCTGAGAAGGATCCCAAGTCCTGGATGGTTCCAATTATAAGATATCTCAAGGAAGGACACATCCCAAAGGATGAGAATCCTAAGGCCTTTAGAATGAAGGTATCACGATTCACTATTATAAATAATGTCTTGTATAAGAAATCTCTTGCAGGACCGTATCTGAGGTGCTTGGAGGATCCCGAAACCAAGGAAGTGTTTCAGGATATACACGAAGGGGATTGCGGTAACCATACTAGGGGCAGGTCGTTGTTCTCAAAGGCATTAAGAACAGGATATTATTGGCCGACAATGAGAAAGGATGCTGCAGAATATGCTCGAAGATGTAACGCATGTCAAAGACACAGTAATATATTACATCAGCCGGCTGAGCCACTTTATCCTATAGCTTCCCCTTGGCCATTTATGAAGTGGGGAATGGATATAGTAGGAAAATTGCCAAAGGCTCCAGGAGGAAAGGTCTTCATGCTGGCAATGACATATTATTTCTCTAAGTGGGTCGAAGCTGAAGCGTTCGTTCAAGTTAGAGATCAAGAAGTGGTATCCTTCATAAAAAGGAATATCCTGACTAGGTTTGGAGTACCAGCTGAGATAATTTGTGACAATGGATCTCAATTCATCAGCAAAAGAACTACTGATTTTTGCAAAAGTTGGGGAATTAAGATGATCACGTCAACTCCGGTACATCCTCAAGCAAATGGGCAAGCAGAATCCTCAAACAAGATAATTGTCAACAACTTGAAAAAGAGACTAGGAGCTAAGAAAGGAAGATGGGCAGAAGAATTACCCTTTGTTTTGTGGGCTGATAGGACGACAGTGAAAAGTGTAACTGGCCAAACCCCGTTTTCCTTGGTGTTTGGAGCAGAAGCGGTGATCCCGACAGAAATAGTGATACCTACAGCGAGATCCAACCTCCGGGATCCTGAGCAGAATCCTAAAGCCCTATGCCAGGAACTGGATACTATTGATGAGACAAGAGACGCAGCAAGGCTAAGGATGGCAGCATATCAACAGAGGGTATCTAAAGCATATAACAAGAATATAAGGACTAGGAGATTTCAAGTTGGAGATTGGGTATTGAGAAAGGCTTTTCAGAATACTACTAATCCTGCTGATGGAAAATTGGCTCCAAAATGGGAAGGACCTTATGAGGTTGAATCAGAATCAGGAAAAGGAGCATACCGACTCAAGAATATGGAGGGGGATATGCTACCGAGATCCTGGAATGCTATACATCTAAAACTCTATTTCAAGTGAGTATGGAATTTAAATTCTAACTCAAGATGGTATGGATTCTGTCTCTTTTATTAAATTTTAATATTATTTACTGTTTTGAACCCATTACTGACTTAAGCATCGGAGGGGTGTTAGCCAGGCTAACACCCACCTTAGCTTATAAGTGTTTTGCAGAATACGCTTCGGGATATAGCACCAGGATACACACTCAGGATACTTTGGAAGATTAGAGGATTGGCCCCCTCTCTCACGTCTAAGGGATCATGATCCCTTCACAGGTTTAAAGGTATTCATCTTTCTTCCGAATTGGGTTTAAACACCCCGCCTGGAGCGCAAGTTATTCGGGAATAGTTCAAGGTGGCGGGACCAGTTCATGTAAAAGTGGTTGCTAATTTCGTTACTATTGGCTATATCCTGAATCCTAAAGGTATATGAGGATTGATCACCCTCTCTCACGAAAGGGTATTTTCACACTCTCTAAGGTTTAAAGGTTTTCACTTTTCTAAGTCTTGGAGTTTATACACTTCCGCCTGTAGCGCATGAAAATTTGGAATTTTCCCCAGGATACTAAGGATTTATCTTCAGTATATTTTTGGGTTTTACCCCTGTAACACAAGAATTGTCTAAACAGTTGGAACTGATATTTAAAAATTTTCTAAGTGTTTATAGACTTCATGCACAGGGGACATTCCTTCTAAAGCAATTGTGTGAAGCTCAAAAGATCAAAATTGAGCTAAGTGTCTCGGACTGGGGACATCTTAGTGGGAGAAGTCGCAAAAGGGGTTGGAGTTTAATACTAGGGTTACACTCAATTCCTGGTATGATCTTTCCTTTGTGAACCTTACATGAATTGTTTAACTCTGTTTAAGGCTCAAAATATCCTGATAAGGATATATCTTTAGGATATGTCTTCAAAATGTGTTTTTGGGATACTTTTCGGATATTTGATTGGAATATTTGGGAGATGATGCTTGGATTGAAAATTAATACTCTAATCAAACAAGTGTTATCAAAACAGGTTTTGGAAAATAGACTATCTTTTATTCTTTAGAAATTTTGTCTAAAATTGATTGGATTTTGAGAAATTCTATTTGATAAAGGTCTTCATAATATATCACTGAGTATATTGATCAGGATATTTTCAAAAGATAGTTGCACAAATTTTGCAAAAATCTAAACTAAGAAATGCATGACAGAAATTAGAAGGCAACAACAAACAAGTCAAAAGGAAGTTATATTATTAACATGTCAAAAGTTGTGCTTTTGGTTTCACTTCAAACCGAGGCCCATCCGCCAAAAGCACGATTAGTCTTTACCATACTTACATAACGATTGAAGGTTTTATCTCAAAACGGGACCTGTCCACCTTCAACCGTTACGTCATTTAAAAACAAGTTATACTAACCGATGACCAAGGGCTTCATCCTGAAACCTATGACCCATCCACCTTCGGCTATCAAGTTGTTTTAATGCAGAAATAGAAATTGTTCATAGGACAAGAAGTAAAATTGTTCAAACATAAGCATCAAATTTAAGAGAAACGAGTTTTAAGGGGCAACACCTTCTTCAATCATCGCATCTTCACCAGCATTCGCTTCAGGATCGGCTTGAATATCCTTCTCACTCTTGTCGCCGATGCATGATGATTTTTCCATCGCTTTTGGAGACCCTGCAGCTGCAGACTTGGCGGGATGTTCTATGGGATGGCCTCCAAGAGTCTTTAGCTTGGTCTCCCAGGCATCGACATTCCAAGAAGGACATTCGAAGCCCGGGGATTTGGCCTTGTGAGCCATTTTTAGTCGAGCCTGCAGGAGAGAGATGACAACAGAACCTTTGAGGCTTTCCCGATACGTAGCCATATCCTGCTCGTGTTGGGCATGTACAACATCCAGTTGGGTTTGGGCTTCGTGAGTGGCTTTTTTGAGAGTGGCTTGGTGCTCCCGAGTCATGGCCTTGAACTTGTCTTCGTAATGTTGAGTTTTGGCCGCAGCAATCATGCCTTGATCGGAAATGGTAGCCTCAGCTTTCTTCAACTTGGACTCAAGTGTTTTGATGAGCCCACAGGATTCTTGATACAAATGAACTAAACGCTCAAGGCCCTGTATCCAGAAACACAGGTATAATGGAAACTAGGATATAGGTTTGACATATATGTGCAGGATATGGAATGGGAATTTATACCTGATTAAGAAAGGGGGTCATAAACCCGCTTGCTTCAACGAACCCATGATTCTCATAAGGGAATGTGTCAGAAATGGTAGGTGAATCGGTCTCTTTTCTCTTGCGAGAATTTGAACCCCGGGGCTTTGTAGCTGGCGAAGGTTTGGGTATGATGATGGCTTTGGAGCTGCTAGGCTTAGATGAAGCCGTAGCCTTGGGACTGGTTCCTTTTTGACTTGGACATGGTCGGAATAACTATCCAGCTCCTCAAGATCAAAGACCTTTGGGACCTTGGCTGGTGCTGCATAAAGGGGGAATTCTAAACCCTTATTGTTCTTTCGTTATATTGCATTAATTAATTATAATATAAAATGACTCTTACCAGACATTTCAGATGATGAATATTGGCTGGAACTTGGGATGTGTGTAGAAAAACTCCTATCACCTTCTGGTAACTGGTAAATTGCTTTCATCCTTTTCTCGGATTCTGCAGTAGGGGGAGCTACTTCCTTAAAGTTCACTGCGAAAAAGACCAAATGAAAGAATGTTAGCACGAGATAAAAGCCAGAAAGTATATATGGATATGTTTGAAGCCCTAAACCCTACCGGTGGTTAAGCACTCCACCGGAAGGATAGCACCCTCGTAGATGGAATCTCGCTTGACGAAAAAGAATTTGCATTGCAATCCATCTTCATTTTTGGTGGCTTTAAGGATGAGGGGTTTACTAGAAGTTGAAAAAAGCAGGAATCGACTAGAACCATGTGACCGGAGGCGGTAGGCGATTGGGATATCCTCAATGCAAAGGTCAGAACAGTGAAGGTTTTTGATTTGGTTGAGTACAATCAGTACTCTCCAGACCATGGGCATGGTCTGTGCAAAGGAGATACCAGTGGTTCGGAAGAATTGCATCATAAACTCGGGACACAGGTACCGAAGACCTAGCGAGAAGGGGTATGCCGGGAAGCAGACCCAATCAGCAGAGGAAACGTCCGATCGAATTGATCGATCAAATGGTCTGAAGACCGTGCCATCGGGGAAAGCGCCGGAGGCTCTCAACGCTGCAATGTCCGCGTTATCAAAAGTACAGATCTCCTTCTCGGGATTTTTAAGAAGATTTTGCTGGATAAAGGTCTCAGACGATTCGCCGGTTTGAGAAAAAGTTCTAGTAGCCATTGCAAGTAAAGGAAAAGAGATTGACGGGACATGAATAAGAAGTAAGGAATTACCTGGAGGCTCCGTTGATGATATCTGGTTTTCAAACAAGAAGAGAGAAGATATAGGGGCATAGTAGATATCCATCGAGTGAAAACCGCGTTGGAAGTTACACGTTGCTATCTTGACCGTCATTTCGTTTTAACTGCCTCGATCCAGGTGATAAAATTTAAAAATATATCTGTTTGAACTCAGAATTCCAACAGGTATATTTTTGGGGACAATTGTTATGGGTCATTTTCCGAGTATATATCCTGACTAATATTCTGCTTTTGATTGTGATCAGGATACCGGATCAGGATATTGGTAACATCCTGGTTCGATATCCTGGTATTAATTGAATTGATCACGTGTAGATTAAGAGTTACAAGTCTCCAACGTTCAAGAAGACTTCTTTCCCCAAGACTCGGGCAAATCAGTTGGAATGGAGACGTTGATCCCGAAAGACCAGGACTAGAACGACTACTTGGGAATATTCGGGGCATCTCGGGTTATTAGGAAAGTTAGTTGTTTTCGGTTAGCTATAAATAGTATGATCGGATCAAGTTAAGGCACTCGCTTTCATTCGCACACTTTACTCTCTAGTCACTAGCAATCACTACACACCAACACTTGTACTCAAATTATATTGTAACACCTAGTTGATCCGCATCATATCCTGCACTGTATCCTTATATTTGAAACAATAGAAGAACAAGGCAGCTGCGATTGTCAGCTCCCGAGGTTTTATGCCGGCGATCTAGATTGATCAAGGGCTTTCCTCGTACATCTCGTGTCACCCCTTTACATTTTTGCTCATTGTTTGATCATATATACAGCTCTATATCCTGAGCCGTATCCTGAAAACTGTTTTTACAAACAACTTAATCAAAATATTTTCAACACATATTTCTAGCACACTACCTGTCACACCCCGATATTTCCACGTTTGACCGGTGGGCCCAGTAGGGGAGTATCGTGACATAGTTAATATCATCATAGTCAAACAAAACAATATATAAATGCACAGCGGAAGCAAAAGATCAATATATTACAATCCGAATATAACGTAACATCAAAGTATTACAACGGAAAGTAAAGGATCCACAGGCGGATCTTAAAACATAAACATTGTTCAACAGACTTTAGACGCCTAGAACTTGCAAGATTCCTTATTAGCGCCCTGAGCTTCCAGCCAATTACGTTCAGTACCTGTCACTTAACCTTTTTGGAAAATACGTCAGTTTTCACTGGTAAATACACTCAACCGACTCATTTGAAAAGAGTTTAAGAAAATTGGTTTAGATGCACCAGGCACAAAACATTTTGACACTTTGATTAAAATGCACAAGGCAAAATCAATCTTTTATAACTTGGGGCAATTATATTTATAATCTTGTATACAAATTTACATGTTCGTTGTACGTTCAGGGCCCGATGTAGAAACCGAGTCAAAATTGACAGACACACCACAAGTATAGGCCCACAAGAGAGTGAGATACCGTTTTCCTTAACCCCTAAAGGCTTTTATTTCAAACAATACCGATTAAAACGGGTTACCTCAATAATTTAACCACAATATGATTAAACATTCAATACCCGACCAAGCGGTATTATTATAATACCGTATCCCAAGCCCGTATAAGGAAAATAAGTTAAGAGTATTTACCTGAGCTAGCTCCTGTCTTAATTAGCAAGAATCTAATAACTCAGCCATATTCACTTAAGTAAGCGTAGGTACCATTTACCGGAAGGCTCTAGTCTGGAATGATCGTATAAATAACTTATTAGAATGCTAACGGGTCTTTAATTAAGCCTAAGCTTAGATCGGTTAGTCTTACAGGAAGATATGGTTCGTACGCATGATTAAGCGAAGACCGGAATAGAATGTGATTTAGACCCAACAAGCTTGTATGCTTGTTTAATATGGGTAATTCAAACACATTCTGGATTTCGAGATAAAACCGTTAAGGTTTGACTCGTTTCGGCTAATTTATGTAAACTAGTTACATAGGCCGAACCGTACGCGTAGGAGGCGTAACGGGTAATTATAAGAGCCATATACAGGTTTCCTAAGTTAATTATGCCTCAAATATGTTGTGACATCAGTAAGATGTCTTTCATTATGCCCGAAACAAGTTTAAACGCAAACTATGCCCCGTAGGGGTAGTTTGGTCATTTTTAAAGTTTGTAAAAGAGTTTAGACGTTTAACTGAGTTATAGGTCTGATGTAAATAGCAAACATACTCAATTTGATAAGTTATATCAGTAGGCTAAAGCATATATGTGAAATTTATCATTTTTAACCAAGCTATGCCCCGTAGGGGTATTTTGGTCATTTCACATAAGCCGAGAAGCTCAAAAACAAAGTCTGAGTTTATCAACCTTTGCTTACTGCTAAAATATCATAATTTTCCTCATATATCAGTAGGTATCAACCCGGGTATGTATAATATAATTTTAATACATACTATGCGTTAAAAACGCTAAATAAGGCGATTAAAGGCCATTTCCGGGTTCGATACTTAAATCTGATATTTTTATATTTCCAGAAGGCTTAAAATAATTTATTTATCATATGTGATCAGTAGAAAAAGGTTTGGAGTCGTTTAGATAAGTAAAACTCATTTTATGGCCCGTTAGGGCAAAACCGACAATTACCGGGTTAAGCCTACGACTACTAGTTATGCTCAGCCTAAAATTAATTAAAAATCTTTAAAAATCCCAAAATAATATATTACATTAGTGGTTATTAAGTTTGATACCAAAAAGTAGGCTTAACTAGGCTATACGCTAATTACGCCATTTTATTAACATAAAGCATTAAATTAGCGATATTGAGCATAACTCTTAATCTACAAGTCAAACTGATGTCAAACTTTGCATACAAGTTTATATATCAGTAACTAAGGTTTCTACACTTTTACATTTTCATAAATCACGTTGTAAGGTAAAAAGGGCATAACGGTCAACATATGAGCAATTAACGGAAACATGCATATTAATTGGATAACTAGTGAACCAAGGTGTATAATCACAGAGGGTTGTTCTAACATGTATCCTAATCCAATTTAAGCTCTGAGGCATTTCTAAAACATGCCTAAACGGGTCAGAACTGAAAGTCAAAGTGAAAGTCAAACTATGTGACTTTCGGTTCCGAACCGGGTATTTACAAGAATTTGTCGGGTTGAACATGTTTAGACATGTTCTTACACTTATTACCAAGTCATAACAATGATCAAACAGGTTGTATATATCCTAGATAACTAATTATGCATAAATAGCATTTTAGACTTCCTGTTGACTTTTTAATTGTATGTTTGACACGACTTTTGACCTGGTTAGAGTGATGATCAGGGGAAACCCTTTTGAGGTTTTATTACCCACATAAATACCAACTCATAACTACTTTTAATTCGAGATATGACTGAGCCATTATTGACTAGCTCGAAGTCAAACCGTAATTACGACGGTTTGACTTTTAGCTAATTAACCAAGCTAAACTCAAATAAAGAAGGACTAGTAGACTTACAAGAGTCCTATGCACGACTTAAGATCAGTTGGACCTGCTTGAGAGCTCCAGAAATGATCAAAATATGCAGGAGAATGTGTGAAGAACAATTGTTGCAACCAATGCCTTATATAGTGGTTTAATCCTCCATAACTTGTTGACAACAAGGTCTAGGACACACCACAACATTCCCACATGTGTCCTAGGGTCTAGGAACATTTTAGAGGTCGTTCAATAGTGAGGAAAACCTAAGAGATCGGTCAGAATCGCGAAAAACCGGCTGCAGGAGGTTTTCTGATGCTGGGTAGTTGCTTGCGCACCGTAGGGCTTTTATGCCTACGATGCGCAGGGGTTCATCAGATACAAAAAGTTGTTTGTTTGTTGGTGTTTCGAAAGGGCAAGCTCATAATTCGAATTTGGGACATTCTTTTACATTGAGGGGCCTCTAATAAGTGTCTAATACAGTATCATGCCCTATCACTTTGGTTTATTTCAATTGAATTCAAAATAAAGTATCGAAAACAAAGGTTATCCTTAGGAATTTCTTCGTAGGAGTTCACCACTTCAATTATAAATCATTCAATGCAATTATTCCCCGAACTTGAACATATACTAGATTTTTTAATAAAATTTGGGCCTTGGGATTTGTAACGAGGTCGTTCAGAGGTAAAAATTAACATGACGCCACCTTTAAATCCTACCAAAACATCTTTATCAAATCCGGGCTCACAACGCGTTTTGTCGTACATGACACGTGTCGTTATCTTATTGAACACGAAATTTTTTGAGGTGTTACATCCTCACCCCCTTAAAATAAATCTCGACCCGAGATTTACTGAAATAAGTAAGGGTACTTTTCTTTCATCGTGGATTCAACCTCCCACGTGAATTCGGGACCTCTACGGGCATCCCATTCGACCTTTACAAAAGGTATATGCTTCCTTCGAAGCTTCCTTACCTGTCGATCTTCAATCGACAAAGGTTTTTCCACAAATTTTAAGCTCTCATCTATATGCACATCTGTATGTGGTATTACCAGTGATTTATCAGCGAAACACTTCTTCAGATTGAAGATGTGGAACACATTGTGAATTCCACTGAGCTATTCTGGTAAGTTTAGCTTATAGGCAACTGAACCGACACGTTCGATAATCTTGAAAGGTCCTATGTATCTCGGGCTTAGCTTGCCTTTCTTACCAAATCGCATCACTCCTTTCCAGGGTGATACCTATTGTTGAACCTTATTTCTTAACAAGAATTTAGGAGGTTTGCTATTTTCATTAATCCTTGATTTTCTGCCGAATATTGGCATCTTACAAATAATTAGGGATTTGTGTGATCTGCTTTGTTGTTTCCACTGTAACTTTCAGATCCTGATAATTGAACTTACCTATCTATTGTCCTAACAATAGTTGTTTAACATGCCATTTATACAAGGTCTCCAAGGAGCCACCTTGATACTTATATAGCAGTTATTATAGAAAAGCTTATCTTAAGGTGAGATGGTTATTCCAACCATTGCTCAAAAATAAATTTTTAAGAATAGCTAATCTTTACAGTTAGTCGAACAAATCGATGATCCTGGGCAGCTGATGGCGATTCTTAATCGTTGCCTAATTAGGGTTGCGGTAAACAATGCCTTAGCAAAATGAACCGTCTTTCATAATTTACTACACCTAATTCTCAGGATAATGAGTTTGGCTTTATGAATCTATACCTTTAAAACTTACTTAACCAGGGTTTTCGATTCTGCCAATATGGTACTAGTTGTCTTGGGGATTTCTTAATAATGCAGCCTTTAAATGAGATATAAATCTTAATCCTACCTGTCCCTCATGGTAAACAGGGTAATCTTGGGAGAAGATAGTTAAGATACGAGGAGACTACAGAGAGTTTCCATATCTCAGGCTCCATTTCATCCATCATTGCTTGTGTCAAAGGAGTGACACATTTATGTTATAAGTCCACGAATTCCTTATTCGGGGACATTTACTTGGACAATACCATTCTGGATATCTTCTTTGAATACTACCAGTCGACATTAGTACAATATGACCATTGGGATATCTCAGGGGTTCCATGTATTAAACCTCCATACTGATCAGGCATGGAAGTAATCTATGGGACTCACTAGGATACGCCAATCCTCATATGGCACTTTTATCAAACATAGTTTGGCATTCGCAGGCGATAAAAATAATGAGAAAAATAATTAAAATAACATATGTTGTCGTACTCTATGCAAAGAAAGAGTGCTCTTAGATTTTCGGAAGGATTCCTTGCCGATCTATAAGAATCGGTTACTATGGTTTCCTTGGTAGTTATACCTTGTGGATGATAATAAAAATTTTGCTAAGTTTATGGTTCATGAAGATTTATTATTGCCTGTATTAAAAACAGGACACTTAGCAGAAATTATTATTGATAAATGATAAGGAAGTTTATTGTACAAGTGCTTATATTAAATTAGAATGGAAATTTTCACAAACTAGGCACCTAGCTCAGTTGGCTAGGCGCGCGAAAGGGTGCGGCCTAGACCCAGGTTCGATTCCGGGGACGGCCAATTCCACCATTTTTTTATGTTTAATATTTATTAATCGCACGGATACGTGTAATTACGAGGGTTGTCTCATAAGGAGTTTTGATAATTAATTGCTCCTTATCACCCACAATATGGGCTTGATTTTTAAGGCAACCAATCGATTTTTATCACTTTATTGAGTCCTTATATTTAACGGAACTAGGACATCGGAAAAATGATTCCTAATGGATATAAAACATCCATCTAATAATGCTGAAGCAGTTTCTGAGGTATACAGGCTTCTTACTGAACTTTCGTTGCTTTTTATAAGCCTGTACTCGCTCTCTTTCTCAGATTTCTGGGAGTTATCCTCCTTCTTTGGTTCATCCTTCATATTTGAAGTGTTAACATAGCTCTCCTCATGAGCAATTTAACATGGTTTTGAATGAGATTTAGAGCGAGAAGTATTCAGCTCTTTGTATTGTCTCATGACCTTTTCAACTGTTGCGTCAACCACAGCCTGGAGGTTAACTCCATTAATATTGAGGTTTACGTTTGTAGTTTTATTAACTTTCGTCGCATTAATAGTATTGTGACTGTCGTCTACCTCTTCCGAGTTTTCCATACTCGAAACTTGGTACTAATCACTAAGATTAACAATGTCAATGTCTCAAATGGACGATATATTATAGCCCGTAGGCAAAACATCACTAAAGAATGTTAAATGATATTATCATCGTATTAGATGATATTAGTCATGATCGCATTGATCATATAGACTATTATGTTTGGACATAGTCCAATATTTCAGACAGGAGGTCAAAGACCATCATTGTCGTTGTCTTATCGGACGACAAGTTTAGCCCGTAGGCACTTCATCACTAACGGATGTTTATAACATGATCATCTTACAGGATGATGTAAGCCATGATTCCTAAATCACTAGGCTAGATAAGGGAATTGGAAGAATCCAATACAAGGATGACTGTTGAGATTTTCTCGAATCACATTTGTCAAGAGTGCTAACGCGTTCTTAGATGTTAATAAGGATCTGAATCCCTTGAGTAGGTTTTACCATCTTGGCCGCGTAGGCTAGGTTTCACCCTTAAGATTCTTTTTAAAATGCATACTGGCAGGGAAGGAAGGATGTTTATTTCATTCAGGATTTTTATCATAAATCCCAATTTATAAGTTAGTAATAGCACAAATGGCCTAGTCGCATAGACAAGTTTAATTTATAAGCCATGATTTCAGAGAATCGAGGCATTATAATTTATCCTAGTTATAAAACATTACGGATATTAAGGTGGCACAAAGGCCTAGTCACATGGACACTTTTAAATTATAAGCTATGATTTCAGAGGATCAAAGCATGAAGGTATGCTGGCACAATAGGCCTAGTCACAAGGACAATTATAAATTATATGCTAGGATTTCAGAGAATCAAAGCATTTGAGGTATACTGGCATAATAGGCCTAGTCACAAGGACAATTTTAAATTATATGCTAGGATTTCAGAGAATCAAAGCATTTGAGGTATATTGGCACAATAGCCCTAGTCACAAGGACAATTATAAATTATATGGAGGATTTCAGAGAATCAAAGCATTTGAGGTTTGAACCTAGTTCATTACCTTTATCTGACAGGGAGTCATTGCTACCACTGTCTTCTGGCTCATATGGAAATGAGTAGGGCCCGTAGGCGTTATATTACCACGTATGGTTAAAATATGATCATCTTATTGATGATGTAAACCCAGGATTCAGGGATCATTATACTGGGTTAGGAATCTTTTGAAGAATCCAATATAAAAATTGACGTGTGTGATTATTAATGGATCACGTCTGCCAGGAGCGTTAACCTATTTACAGATGTTAACAGGGATTCGAATCTTTTAAACAGGTCTTACCATCATGGCCCGGCCTTAAAGTGACCCGAAGGCTAGGTTTCACTCTTAAGATTCTTATTAATATTTAACGCAGAGCAATCCTAAATTGAGGTGTTTAATATGGATCTGAATCTAATTATGGAACTGCCATCTTGGCCGGTCTTAATATGACCCGAAGCTAGGTCTTGTCCTTTTAGATTTTGCCATTTTATTATAATGGTAGGTCTTGCAAAAGGATTGTTATTTTTCATTTATTTCATATTTCATGTTTAGAATGAAAGTTTAAACTTATCATTCCACTATATAAAAATAAAAGTATAAAGTTGCCCTAAGCGGGACTTGAAATGAATAATGTTGTCCTCGAAGGGACTGAAAAGGTAAATATGTCCTTATAAGGACTATTGAGGAAACGATCTTCAGCAAAGGAGTTTCTTCTTCATTCCATTCATGAATGCTTTCTCCTTGGTTGCACGTTTCATCCTGGTCGCGGTACGAAGCTCAGCATTTCAAGGCTCCAGTTGTGGAGAATTCTTATTACAGCTTCTTCGCTTGGTGACGTATCCAATATATAAAAATTTGGAAGCGGAAATTTCCAGATTAGGATTGAAATTATTCCTATGTTAAGTCTAGACTCAGAAGTTTAGATTGTGCAATTGTGTAACTGAGATTAAACACAAAAGGCTAGTGTTTAATTCACTCAGTGTTGGCTCTGATACCAACCTATCACACCCCGACTTTCCACGTGTCACCGGTGGGCCCGGTGGGGAGTATCGTGACGTGGTTGGCAACATAATAGTCAAACAACACAATATATAAATGCACAGCGGAAGCAAAAGATCAATATATTACAATCCGAATATAACGTAACATCAAAGTATTACAACGGAAAGTAAAGGATCCACAGGCGGATCTTAAAACATAAACATTGTTCAACAGACTTTAGACGCCTAGAACTTGCAAGATTCCTTATTAGCGCCCTGAGCTTCCAGCCAATTACGTTCAGTACCTGTCACTTAACCTTTTTGGAAAATACGTCAGTTTTCACTGGTAAATACACTCAACCGACTCATTTGAAAAGATTTTAAGAAAATTGGTTTAGATGCACCAGGCACAAAACATTTTGACACATTGATTAAAATGCACAAGGCAAAATCAATCTTTTATAACTTGGGACAATTATATTTATAATCTTGTATACAAATTTACATGTTCGATGTACGTTCAGGGCCCGATGTAGAAACCGAGTCAAAATTAACAGACACACCACAAGTATAGGCCCACAAGAGAGTGAGATACCGTTTTCCTTATGCACTGTCAGGTGTATGCCTACATCACGTGCATAAGTCGTGGCCATTTTATAATACAATGATGTCAAGGATATCCGGGACATGGTCATTAACCCCTAAAGGCTTTTATTTCAAACAATACAGATTAAAACGGGTTACCTCAATAATTTAACCACAATATGATTAAACATTCAATACCCGACCAAGCGGTATTATTATAATACCGTATCCCAAGCCCGTATAAGGAAAATAAGTTAAGAGTATTTACCTGAGCTAGCTCCTGTCTTAATTAGCAAGAATCTAATAACTCAGCCGTATTCACTTAAGTAAGCGTAGGTACCATTTACCGGAAGGCTCTAGTCTGGAATGATCGTATAAATAACTTATTAGAATGCTAACGGGTCTTTAATTAAGCCTAAGCTTAGACCGGTTAGTCTTACAGGAAGATATGGTTCGTACGCATGATTAAGCGAAGACCGGAATAGAATGTGATTTAGACCCAACAAGCTTGTATACTTGTTTAATATGGGTAATTCAAACACATTCTGGATTTCGAGATAAAACCGTTAAGGTTTGACTCGTTTCGGCTAATTTATGTAAACTAGTTACATAGGTTGAACCGTACGCGTAGGAGGCGTAACGGGTAATTATAAGAGCCATATACAGGTTTCCTAAGTTAATTATGCCTCAAATATGTTGTGACATCAGTAAGATGTCTTTCATTATGCCCGAAACAAGTTTAAACACAAACTTTGCCCCGTAGGGGTAGTTTGGTCATTTTTAAAGTTTGTAAAAGAGTTTAGACGTTTAACTGAGTTATAGGTCTGATGTAAACAGCAAACATACTCAATTTGATAAGTTATATCAGTAGGCTAAAGCATATATGTGAAATTTATCATTTTTAACCAAGCTATGCCCCGTAGGGGTATTTTGGTCATTTCACATAAGCCGAGAAGCTCAAAAACGAAGTCTGAGTTTATCAACCTTTGCTTACTGCTAAAATATCATAATTTGCCTCATATATCAGTAGGTATCAACCCGGGTATGTATAATATAATTTTAATACATACTATGCGTTAAAAACGCTAAATAAGGCGATTAAAGGCCATTTCCGGGTTCGATACTTAAATCTGATATTTTTATATTTCCAGAAGGCTTAAAATAATTTATTTATCATATGTGATCAGCAGAAAAAGGTTTGGAGTCGTTTAGATAAGTAAAACTCATTTTATGGCCCGTAAGGGCAAAACTGACAATTACCGGGTTAAGCCTACGACTACTAGTTATGCTCAGCCTAAAATTAATTAAAAATCTTTAAAAATCCCAAAATAATATATTACATTAGTGGGTATTAAGTTTGATACCAAAAAGTAGGCTTAACTAGGCTATACGCTAATTACGCCATTTTATTAACATAAAGCATTAAATTAGCGATATTGAGCATAACTCTTAATCTACAAGTCAAACTGATGTCAAACTTTGCATACAAGTTTATATATCAGTAACTAAGGTTTCTACACTTTTACATTTTCATAAATCACGTTTTTAGGTAATAAGGGCATAACGGTCAACATATGAGCAATTAACGGAAACATGCATATTAATTGGATAACTAGTGAACCAAGGTGTATAATCACAGAGGGTTGTTCTAACATGTATCCTAATCCAATTTAAGCTCTGAGGCATTTCTAAAACATGCCTAAACGGGTCAGAACTGAAAGTCAAAGTGAAAGTCAAACTATGTGACTTTCGGTTCCGAACCGGGTATTTACAGGAATTTGTCGGGTTGAACATGTTTAGACATGTTCTTACACTTATTACCAACTCATAACAATGATCAAACAGGTTGTATATATCCTAGATAACTAATTATGCATAAATAGCATTTTAGACTTCCTGTTGACTTTTTAATTGTATGTTTGACCCGACTTTTGACCTGGTTAGAGTGATGATCAGGGGAAACCCTTTTGAGGTTTTATTACCCACATAAATACCAACTCATAACTACTTTTAATTCGAGATATGATTGAGCCATTATTGACTAATCTCGAAGTCAAACCGTAATTACGACGGTTTGACTTTTAGCTAATTAACCAAGCTAAACTCAAATAAAGAAGGACTAGTAGACTTACAAGAGTCCTATGCACGACTTAAGATCAGTTGGACCTGCTTGAGAGCTCCAGAAATGATCAAAATATGCAGGATAATGTGTGAAGAACAATTGTTGCAACCAATGCCTTATATAGTGGTTTAATCCACCATAACTTGTTGACAACAAGGTCTAGGACACACCACAACATTCCCACATGTGTCCTAGGGTCTAGGAACATTTTAGAGGTCGTTCAATAGTGAGGAAAACCTAAGAGATCGGTCAGAATCGCGAAAAACCGGCTGCAGGAGGTTTTCTGATGCTGGGTAGTTGCTTGCGCACCGTAGGGCTTTTATGCCTACGATGCGCAGGGGTTCATCAGATACAAAAAGTTGTTTGTTTGTTGGTGTTTCGAAAGGGCAAGCTCATAATTCGAATTTGGGACATTCTTTTACATTGAGGGGCCTCTAATAAGTGTCTAATACAGTATCATGCCCTATCACTTTGGTTTATTTCAATTGAATTCAAAATAAAGTATCGAAAACAAAGGTTATCCTTAGGAATTTCTTCGTAGGAGTTCACCACTTCAATTATAAATCATTCAATGCAATTATTCCCCGAACTTGAACATATACTAGATGTTTTTAATAAAATTTGGGCCTTGGGATTTGTAACGAGGTCGTTCAGAGGTAAAAATTAACATGACGCCACCTTTAAATCCTACCAAAACATCTTTATCAAATCCGGGCTCACAACGCGTTTTGTCGTACATGACACGTGTCGTTATCTTATTGAACACGAAATTTTTTGAGGTGTTACACTACCTCACTTTACTAATTTGATCACTTAATTGCTTCGGTAATTTTTGACCAAAACAGCGACGCCCTCTAGATTTGCTGATTTTCTGCGACGGCTTGTTTGACTGGTTACGGGCAAAGTTGGCTGAAGGGAGTTTCTAGAGCCCGTCCCGGACGGCCTAGAGCCCGTCGGCGACGGCCTCTCCAGCTTCAAATCTCCAATTTTCCATTTTGCACTCCCATTTGATCCGTAACGCGTCCCGATTGTCCGTTTTTCATCCCGATGGCTCGTAAAGCTCCCGAAAAGCACCTTAAACTTCGTTAAACCTGCAAAACACAAATCTAATTAAAAGTAGGTTTTTCAAGATTAAAAGTCGAGTAAAAACCCAAACTTAAACATATACAAGCACCGTTATTCGAACACGTATTAATAGGACATCACATTCACTGCTCTTGAACACTCATACTTTCTCTCGCAATTCACACACTTTCTGAAAAGCATTGTAACATTTAGCAACGATCTGGTCAATATCATGCACTGTATCCTGACTTTTGAAGTAATAAGAAGAACAAGGTAGTTGCGATTGTCAGCTCCCGAGGTTTTGTGCCGGCGATTTAGATTGATCAAGGCTTTCCTCGTACATCACGTGTCAACCTTTACTTTTCTGCTCATTGTTTGATTGTTGATATAGCTCGATATCCTGAGCTATATCCTGAAAACTGTTTTTGCAAATAACCAAACCAGAACATTTTCAATACTCATTGTTAGCACACTACCTCACAAACTAATTTGATCACTAAATTGCTTAGGTAATTTTTGACCAAAACACCCGTCGATCACCTTACCGACCCACAATTGGCAATGACGCTGGAAATGAAAGGAAAAATCATGAATAAATATAACATGGAGAAATCATGAAGTTTTTATTTTTATTTTATTTTTATTTTATGTAGCTTTTTTTAAAATTTTATTTGTAGTTTTTTTAAATATTATATGTAATTTTCTCTTCTATTTTAATTAGTGTGTTATTTTTAATTAAATGAAATTTAAAATAGTTCAAAAAAAAAAAAACAAAGTCGACATGGCTGCTCACGCCAGCCGAAGCCACGTCACACCACACCCCTTGTTTTTTGAATATTACCTTGTAGATCCCACACTCGTCACATATCGAGCAATGCCCCAACCCAAGCTCCTACACACCCGATAGTCTTAAGGGCATGTTTGGCTAAGCTTTTTAAAAACAACTTGTTGACTTAAGTCAGTATAGAGTGACTTTTTGGAAAAGTCACTTTTCCCCTCACATATACCCTCATTGCCAAACATTATTTTGAAGTTGATGACTTTTTTCCTCACATATACCCTCATTGCCAAACATTATTTTAAAGCTTATGATTTTTCAAAGAACCAATAAGTTGTTTCAAAAAACTTAGCCGAACATGCCCTTAACCAGTTGGATAGAGTTGAAATGACTAAAAAGTCCATGAACAAAGCTGGATAGAGTATACAAAGTGCCTAATTCATATTTCATATGCTCCGTACCATCTATCTGTGGGCGTTGTAGCAGAGACCAAAGATGTCGACGACGATGACCGTGATCCGGTGGTTGCTGGTGGTGTTAACGGTGCTACAAGTCCGATCAGGTGCCTCCGATCACAAATACAAACCTAACGATGAAGTTCCTATCTACGCCAACAAAGTCGGCCCCTTTCATAACCCTAGGTACACCTTCTGCTTTCTCTGCATCAGTAAACTAGATCTCTGATACATGCGTTCAATTTTGTAGATCATCTTATATATTTACTGTTTAATTGATTGATTCGATAAGAATTAAGGTTTAGGTTTTGTGATTTGTTGGATCTGAGCTTCAAAATTTCAATTGTGTTAATTAGGGTTTATGTTGTCGTGGTTGTAAGTATCGAATTGGATCTTGGAATGTTTGGTGATTGTTTCTGTTGCGTTTTGAGTTTAGATGCCAGCTGTGTTGTCTCTCTCACTGCCTAATTTATAAGTTATAACTTGTGTCATTAAAGTTGTAGAGATCAATACTTTTAGAAAAGTATGTTTTCATTTGTAATTGATTAGGCTAGTTGTTATGTGAGCTCGGACGATAATGCAAATCCATACAAACATTTCTTAATTTGTTTTTTTTGGTGTTTTAGAGAACTATTCCATCTTGTCTTTCATGTTTCTAGATTGGCAATACTAGAAGTTGCTTCAGGTCTTCAATCATATCGTTGATTATATAATTTATTCAGTCAACTTTAATAAAAAAAATAATAATAATTAGGCCCCAAGCCACTAGAAAGCTTTTCTATGTTTTTGTATGTAAAGTGGCTATTCAGGGATGCAGAAGTGTTAGCTGCGTCATGCGGGTGCCGGCTGTGTATACTGTACGTGTGTGACATTATTTCTGTTTTATATATGGTATGATGATCAACCACAGATGCAAAAAGTTGGTCTTGATAGCTATGTTGTCAGAGTTGCAAGCCACACTCAAAGCTCATAGGCCGAGTCCGGAGCCTTGGCACTTAAAAGCGAGGGTTTTTTTAAGCTAGGCGTATAGTATAGAGTACCATTTGGGGGTTTTAGACATGTTTTAGGGCTAGTTTAGGCTGTTTTTGGTTAGTTCAATGCTTATTTAAGTTGATTTCAGCCTTATTTAGGGGCTATTTTTTCCATTTTTGTCGGATGTTCTTTTGGCCAGAAAGTTCCCTGAAGCAGCGCTCGAGAGCCTGAAAGCTCACCTTTCAGGGTGCAGCACATTTGGTGTGCTGGGCTGCGCCTGAGCACCTAGGGGGCTTTTGACAACATAGCTTGATAGTTTTCAGATGCAAGTGAGAGTATTATTGATAAGGATTCTGGCTCTATGTGGTGTGTCTTTATGTGTCATATGATGCTTTAGCTTAAGCAAGTGGTTTTGTAGTTGGTGCCATGCCTGTGCTAAGAAATTAGTGCATGAAGAGTTGGTTATTGGTATGCAGTTCTGCTTCAGTATGCCATTCTTGGAAGTGGATACATTCTTTTTTCTTATATTTATGTTCTTTAAAATGCATCATCTGTTATTTTATATGTACTATTATCCATAAGCATATAAAACATTATATACGTAATTTATAATATATTCAAGTTTTATGCATGCTTATACCTTCATTCTGTCAGACACTCATATCTCAATAACGATCTCTGTACAGTGAAACATACCGCTTTTTTGATCTTCCATTCTGTTTACCAGGTGTGTATATTTTGATTTATTACATATCATCTTTCACTTTTTGTATGAGCTGTAATTGCTCTTGCCGGCATATATCACTGATCTTCATGTATTTTACAGCTCATTTAAAGGAGAAGCCTGAAGCACTTGGTGAAGTACTGAATGGAGATCGTTTGGTAAGTGCTCCTTATAAGCTCGAGTTTATGCGCGAAAAGGACTCTGAACTTGTTTGCAGAAAAAAACTAACAAAAGCGGAAGTATCCAAATTTCGAAAAGCTGTTGCCAAGGATTACTATTTCCAAATGTACTACGATGACTTGCCTTTTTGGGGCTTTCTAGGGAAGGTTGAAAAAGACAAAACTGACCCTAGTGAGGAGAAGTATTACCTGTTTAAGCATCTTCATTTTGAGATCCACTACAATAAAGATCGTGTGATAGAGATAAACGCAAAAGCCGATCCTAATGCTGTTGTGGATCTCACTGATGATAAAGAAGTTGAGGTGGAGTTTCTGTACACTGTGAAGTGGAAAGAAACCGATATTCCGTATGAGAGTCGAATGGAGAAATACTCCCAGACTTCTTCACAGCCACATCACCTGGAGATCCATTGGTTTTCGATTATTAATTCGTGTGTCACGGTTCTCCTTTTAACTGGTTTTCTTGCTACCATTCTTATGCGGGTTCTTAAGAATGACTTTGTTAAGTATGTAACTAAATTCATTTATTTTATATTGAGTAAAATGTCATTTTCAACCCTGAGGTTTGGCCAGTTTTGCGTTTTTCGTTCAAAGGTTTGTTTTTCCGCATCCGGATCCAAAAGGTTTGAAATCTTGCCATTTTCATCTGGCTCATTAACTCCATCCATTTTTATCCGTTAAAGGGAAAAAGACCGAATTGCCCTTTAAGTTAACAAAAAAAGACGGAAATACCCCTGACTTAACGGAGAAAAATGGATGAAGTTAACGAACCAGATGAAAATGGCAAGATTTCAAATCTTTTAGATCCAAATGCGGAAAAACAAACCTTTGGACGAAAGTCGCAAAACTGGCCAAACCTCGGGACCAAAAATGGCATTTTACTCTTTTTTTTGTTCTTGTTTTCTCTTTTCCAGCGATTAATTTACTTATGGTTATTTGCAAAAAGGTATGCTCATGATGAAGAGGAAGCTGATGATCAAGAGGAAACCGGTTGGAAGTACATTCACGGTGATGTTTTCAGGTACCCGAAGTACAAGTCTCTGTTTGCCGCTGCACTTGGTTCCGGCACCCAGCTATTTTCCCTGTAAGTAGAATATCAATGACACACAGTGTATTAATTATTTCACACTTTTCATCTTCAATTGGCTAATTTTGAATTCTATTAACTTTGGACTACTTGTTGGTTTTTACTTTTACCAGTGCACTTTTTATTTTTGGGCTAGCTCTAGTTGGTGTATTTTATCCATATAACCGAGGAGCTTTGTTTACCGCACTGGTCGTCATATATGCACTTACTTCTGGGATTGCAGGCTACACCGCAGCCTCGTTTTATCACCAGCTAGAAGGAACTAACTGGGTATGTAAATATATAATATGGTACCCTACTTAATTTTTTATGTTAATCTAAAATTTCAGTTTTAAATCAACAGGTGAGGAACTTACTAATGACAGGCTGTCTATTCTGTGGGCCCCTCTTTCTTACTTTTTGCTTTCTAAACACTGTTGCAATCGCGTACACCGCCACTGCTGCTCTACCCTTCGGTACAATAGTGGTGATTGTGTTAATATGGACATTGGTGACTTCACCGTTGTTAGTATTGGGCGGTATTGCTGGCAAAAACAGCAAGGCTGAATTTCAAGCACCCGTTCGCACCACAAAATATCCCAGAGAGATCCCGCCGTTACCGTGGTACCGTAAAACCGTCCCACAAATGGCCATGGCTGGTTTTCTTCCTTTCAGTGCAATCTACATTGAGCTTTATTACATCTTTGCCAGTGTGTGGGGCCACAAGATTTATACCATTTACAGTATCTTATTTATAGTCTTTATCATCCTCCTCATTGTTACTGCCTTTATAACTGTGGCATTGACTTATTTCCAACTTGCTGCTGAAGACCATGAATGGTGGTGGAGGTATGTAACGTTTTCGGTTTGAACGTTTAAGTTGTGTTAATTCTTTTGCTGGTGTAATGCTTGACGTTATTTGTAAATTGTTTTCAGGTCTTTCTTGTGTGGGGGGTCAACCGGTGTTTTCATCTATGGGTATTGTTTGTACTATTATTATGAACGTTCTGACATGTCGGGATTCATGCAAACATCGTTTTTCTTTGGTTACATGGCTTGTATATGCTATGGTTTCTTTCTCATGCTTGGAATGGTCGGTTTCCGGGCGGCTTTGTTCTTTGTTCGCCATATCTACCGCTCAATCAAGTGTGAATAGAAGTTTAGTGTTCAAACAGGTATGTCCAGTTACTTTATGGAATATACGTTTAAAAGATGCACACATGCACACACACCCCTTGCATATATGTGTGTACTTTACAATGTACATCTTACAATGTATAGTTTGATCTGTTTTATCAATGAATTGATGTATTACTGCAGAAAACATCCTAAGTATTAAGATTTATATAAGACAGATTATTTTATTTATGCTAATCACATTTGTCACATTAAATATTCATAAAAACTACAAAAAATTTGCAAAAAAGCTTTGCGGTTGTACACATATATTAATCTTTGGGAGAGTTTCATTACAAAAGACTGATTATTGCGAGACAATAGGAACAAACCTAATCGTTTGATTTTTTATATCACTATCAGTGGTTCATATATTTAAAAGTCTTACTTCTTACACACAAATTTCTATGTTAAGTTTCATTACAAAAGACTAATTTGTTCGTATGCTGTTTTCATTTTTAAATATTTACCTACACATTAATACATGTGTAGTGTAGGTTCTATAAATAAACGAATTTTGTTTATGTAGTACTTTTTTAGAATGTTAGAAGAAATGACATCGTATATTAACCATTTTCTTGTATTTTTTTTTTTTAAATTGAAAAATTTCTGAGTTATTATATTCTTCCAAAAAACAGCCTTCTGTGAACCATCCACTTGATCTTTTATGTTAACGGTTAATTCTAAGGAGTTGCTATTGTTCTTGCTAGCTGCTGCTGCTGCCGCCGCTGCTGCGCAGGGTGAAACCATCAAAACTATGAGAACTAGTTTACTTGATGAGTGTTTTGATATACTAGTTTATGTTGTTTTATTTTCCGTTTGATAGGAATCAAATCATACCTAGTCAATTTTGGACATACATTTTAATATGTAGCTTGTAATTAAATTTCAGTTTGTGCAACTCCAGTTACTATATCAGCCAGATTCTTCTTAAGTTTCATTGTTTGTATTATAAATTTATGTCAATATTACTTTACTTACCAGCTTTATCTAGTTATTTCCTAAAGCCTTTTCATAACAGTCTTCCCTCCTGCCCATGAGCCGTGAGTCACTTTCATCACCAACCCCAATTATTCAACAACTGGTTTGGCAGTTGGGTGAGCAGATGCTATCCCAAGGCATAGAGAAAACCCGAAAGCATGGAAAATCGATCGCACTTCACAAATGGTAGGGGCAAGAACTACTAAATCACCATCAATTATGATTCATAAACGTTCTTTAGGCACTAAAATACCAACTCGCAAAAGTGATATACCTGACTTTGGTAATATTTATTTCCAAAAACCTGAAAATGATGACTTCAAGTCCTATACCAAGAGACTCATCTTCAACCATCACTAGCAGAAACTCTGTTGATCCCATTACCGTATTCGATAAAGCGAACCGTCAATGAACCCTAACCCTGGCCTCGTTGCTATTCATCAAACTAGATATACGAAGAACCCTAACCCTGGCCTCGTTGCTATTCATCAAACTGGATATACGAAACGCGTCATTTGGGTTGTAGCCCACAGGTAAGAGTTAAAACCTCTTTGGAGAAGACCCAGGTTCCAACCTTGGTAAGGTGAATGGATGACTACGGGTTGGGTATAGGTTGTGTATGGTTCAAATCTTGTCACATTCTCTATCTATTACCTGTTGGGTATCGGACAAACTCGCAGGTATCAGGTATAAACCTGTTCGTTTTTTAAAGAACGTCCATTGGGATTTTCATGTATTTATATATTTTTATTTTTCGTTATATTTTATGTTTTCAAAATCCATAAAATATATGTATGTCAATATCACCATAAATATAATTTGAAGGGTGGAGTTTCGCTACAAAGTCCATTTTTCCTACAAAGTGTACAAAGTCTTAAAACGTCACAATTTCAGCCATAAAACACACTCAAAACCCATAAATAACATAGTGAAGCTCACTAAAACACAATATCCAAATCCTAACATTCAGTGGTGGAACCAGAACTTTTTCACTGGAGGGTCGTAATATAGCTTTAAAATACGTTAGCATACAACAATTTATTTAACCAATTGTCATACTACAATCAAGACGAGCGTATGTTAGTGGAAATTGTAATTTACCAATCGGTATAATAATAACCAAGCATTTTTAGTAGGGCTGACATATCGTGTATACCCGTACACGATAAGACACGACACGATAAGACACGATACACGAAATCCCATACACGAACACGACACGATAACTTATGGTGTCCTTTTTTTTCAAACACGAACACGACACGATATACACGAAAATTACCTGTTAATACCTGTTAACACGACTGTTATACACGAAAATTATCTGTTAATACCTGTTAACACGAACAAAAACACGAACACGACATGCTATCTGAGAGTTACAGAAGGAGTTTAGGGTTTTTTTTTTTTTGAATTGAATGAGGAATGAAAATATAAAAGAATTAAGGAACCTACACGCACATGGCTGATGAGTTTTATTTAATTTAATATCTTATCGTGTACTAAAGGATATTAACAGGTAAACAGGTATTTAACCTGTTTATACACGAAAATTAACAGGTAATCTCGTGTCTACCTGTTTGATACACGATACCTGTTAAGGCTATACACGATACCTGTTAACTTAGTGTAGGTTCGTGTCGTGTATTCGTGTATCCGTGTAAAATTGCCAGCCCTAATTTTTAGTATCATTTCATAACTAAAACTATTATTGATGAGTAGATACTTGTTTTTGTTTCTTGTATCTACATATAATCTCTTCAAGACAAAATTGTTCTCTTGTTGCACTTTCATAACGAAAAATTAAATCAATTACCAAACTTTAAATATAAAATAACAATCAAATAAAGTGATAAACATATAATATAACAAGATGCTAGATTTCAGACTAAACCAGACAAATCAATAAGGGGCAATCATATATATTTACTTATAACAAAAAAAATCAAACCAACTAATAAACTCTAAATACAATAAACGGTAAATAAATCAAATGGTAAATTATATATATATATTAAACCCATTAAGTCTAACCGTTTTTGAAATCGATCCTGGCCGTTTAAACTTGCTGAGATTAAATCATGTCCGTTTAAACTAGCATACATAACCGTTTCCAGCGGCGGTTCAAAGAAGTTACTTGGTAGTTTCCGGTGGTGGTTTCGTTCCATATATTTCTGCCCCATGATCTGGTGGTTTTGCTCCATTAGTTCTGCTCCATTATCTACCTGCAAGCGATTAATGTGGAGGATTTTCAAAATAACAAAAGCCACGATAAATGTGGAAGTTATTTTCAGCAAATCACATTTTTGTTTAGCTGGAAGTTACCTCCGAAATCTCTGTTATTAATGATTTTTATTCAGTTTTTATTTTTTCCTAAAAAAATGGCCATGTTCTCCACCTTCCTATATTTTAGCTCCGTTGCAGTTATACCTGCGCTTATAAATATTTAAACCTGACCGATCAATACTACATCCTGCTTTCTTTGTTTACCTTCTGTCGCTGCGTTTATGTCGCTGAACATGGAGCAGCATCCTGGGTTTATGTCGCTGAACATGGAGCAGCAGATTGAAGATGCAACAATGGATAAAGTAGTAAAAGTAAGCTTAAGACATTCCTGTTTATTTCGGCTGGTTGTAAACTCCACTTTTTTTTTTCTTTCAGGTTGCATCAATGGACAACTCCTTCCTTAGCCCAATCGTGTGTAAACCTACAAATGAATCGGATAAGGTAAGTAGGAGCTTTATAATCAATTTAATAGCTTTTTTTATACCTATGATTTTATTGTTATAATTTATCATACAAGTCATATATTATTGTGTAAAAACCAGGAAATTGATGATGTGGAGTTTGAGGCATTCAATGGTGCTGACAAAGACATTCCATCCAGTATCGTGGATAGCCAACAAGCAATCATCTCTGAACCTTTCTATGAGTTGCCAAAAGTAAAGACATTTTACTAACTTTAATTTTGTACGCGTATTAATATACTATTATTCTCATGATTTAAATGTGTTTTTAGGTTTGCAAGTTTAAGAGAATTAACAAAAGGGTAAATGCTTTAAAGACTTGGAAGTGGGATGAAGTGATAGAAATTGATAGTGAAACCGAAGATGAAGAAGAGGATGCTACACCTGTGATAAAAAGAGCTAAGCATGGTTATGTTGTTGAATCAAAAGTTGTTGGGTAGAAACGGAAATGTTTTTAAGGGGTCTTGTGGTGGTCTTAGAAATATTAGGTTGTAATTTTTGTGTTTTTTCCTTTGCTAGGCTGGACCATGTGGCTGTAACTTTTATTGTATTCAATGAAATGGGTTTCTTTTGATGTTTAAACCATTTACGGTTTTGTTGGCTGATACTTACATGAACATGATGTGTCTTTTCATCCATTGTTGACCTGCTTCAAGCTGACCTGCTGCAAGTAAATCTTTAACGGCTTTAGTTACATGAACATGATGTGTCTTTCATCCATTGTTGACCTGCTGCAAGTAAATCTTTAACGGCTTTAGTAGTAACCATTCTTGGTGTTTGTACATGTATGTTCAAAGCTTCATTATAGGAAGGTTTAGTTGATTCTTCGACTTCCTGCCAAAATCAATGGTATATGTTAACAACAAAATGATGCAACTATTCAGGATCTTTAAGTTAAAAATAAGTTTAACATAAAGCTTTGGTCCGATTGGTTTTTTAGGTAACCAACATATTCTTGTCAAAAGAACAACCAGAGTTTAAAGAACTGAGAATATGCAGTTCAACTTACAAAAGTTTTAATCTAATGCTATCTAATCTACTAGCAATTTGTTTCTTACTGGTCCTTTGTGGACTTCCAGTTTCTTAATATCCCTTTGTTCAATTTTCAAATTATATTATAATAGTATATGTTATTGGTAACTCAATAGATGTCATAATCATTAGATACATGATATGAAAAGTATATATAGTTTGACTTGGCTAGAAATCCAAACATCATAGTGTTAGTCAATCCCATAAACAACACACAAAATGTGTATTTTGGTTATTGATTTCAAAATGATATTAACAAACTAAAGAAATCTAGAATCGGTAAACAAATGCTTTGGTTAATCATTTTAAAAAGTAATATAATTAGGATATTTAAGACTTGTATTTCAAGCCAACGAAATTTCAAGACTTGGTTGATAACCCAAAACTTAAAATTATACTTCTTGGTGATGGTATTACATATTAAAATTATTTTATATACTTGTAGGTTTTATTAAACAATTAAAATTATTTGGGTTGACTTGGACTTTACAAAGAAACTCATGGGCTGTTTTGGTAATCATTGTTATTTTCATACAAGATAAACGACTAACCAACCATCACTCCACTAACCCTATTACTTCGCTAACTACAGGGTAGTTGATAACCTAAGTCATGTTTTGATTAAGCAGTTATGTTTTTTAAAGATAACGGATAAACCAACCCATCACTCCACTAACCCCATGACTCCAGTAACTACAGGGTAGTTTTCAACACAAGACATGTTTTCATTGCATTTTACTACAAGCAGTTTGTCTTTCAGCCTATATAATAGGGATTCCCTTCACAACCCAAAAAATTAAAAATACTTTTGATTAAAAGTATGGACGAAAATACAAATAAAATAAGTGATCGATCTGTCAATGTAATATGCATCTAATACTTATCTTGCTTTTACTTTAATGTTTGTGTCGTCTATTTACATGAAATAGTTTGGGTCTACCATTAATAATTCTCTCTTTTAGGTTGTGAAAACTATCTCTGCCGTTGAGGACCTGGAGCAGAAGTTGATCCCCCAGCCAAATGAACAAGCAAAGGTTTATTTCAGTTATTTTATCCGTTTTTACTAATTATAGTCAAATTAATTTATTATTTTTTTCTTCTTAATTTCAGTCATGTAGTGACAGTGTTGAGATTATTTCATTCGGTCCATTTAGTCCTTTCAAATCACATTTAGCTCGTGAGTTCAGTGCCGAGGTAATACATGATGAATACATAATTATTTTTAGTTTAATTTCTCCTGCTAGAGTATTAGCACTGCTACATTCAAGCTATTTCGGTTATTCAGATGCAAGAGTTTGAGAAGCAGTGAAAACGAGATCGAGACTTGCTAGATTGGAAATGGGATGACGTTGTAGAAATTAGCAGCTCTAAAGAAGAAATTGAGTTTTTTGATATGACTAGCAATGTTGATGGGAATGAGGTTTCCACTCCGTATGATGATGAGTATGCTGAGCCTGAAGGTGAATTTGATGATACAGCTGATTCGCTAGAAACTTTCCATAAGAATTTGAAGATTCCAACAGTTAAAATTCACAGTCGCTCTCGGGTTGTTCGTCTTTGAATTTATTGTTTTTTTTTTGTTTTTTCGTGTTTTGTTTACTATGTTTGTCTGTGCATCTTTAGTGTGTTTTCTTTCATTATAATTTGTGGATTATGTCTATTTATAAGTTTTGGTTTATGTCTATTTAGTTTCAGTTCCCAAACGCACCAAATAATGTCATGTGTGGAGTTATGTGGGATGTATCAAAATGAAGCTAATGGTAAAAACAACCCGATTTTATTACTGCTGATATAGTTGGTGTTGTCATGTTCGATATACAAATACAGAGTTTCTCCATTCAATTTCATGTCAAGCCTATCAGTTACTACAAAAACATACCATTATTTTTCCAATCTTTGAAAATTAAAAATAGTGGTTAGTTTGAAAATATAAAAAATAAAATTATAAATTAGTGGAATTTAAAATGTGGTGATGCTACCTAGGTGTTTTGAGCCAACATGGGTTAGCTTATGGAGCCCCAATTGACCAGATTATGATGTATGCGTGTTTTCTTTGCCCCTAACCCACTGCTATCAGTAACTACCCGATTCCACTTTTTATTTTAACGATTATCAAAAGATTTAGATTTCAAAATTTTATACCTTCTTCTCCATCAAGATTACCCACCTGTCCTTAATCTCTCCTCCTAACTTACCCACCTCCCATAATCTTTCCCCATAACCTACCCACCTCCCCACAACCTCTCATCATAACCTACCCACCTTCCCACAATCTCTCTTCATAACCTACAGTTATTAACTATACCCTATTCTATTGTTTATATCTCTTTCATCATCTAAAAAATTTCAATCTCAATGTCAATGTATACCAAGTTACACAATTTACTAGCAAATGGCGCCAACGAAGAAGATCTCGTAGGTTGCCCTCTTTGTAATATAATATGCCTTGACATGCACCAATACAATGTCCATGTATCTTCACGCAAACATCTTGATAGGGTACATCTATTTTAAAAATCTTTCATTTTATATTTCATTGGTACATAATTTAACGTTTCATTCATATTTTGATGTCACAGGTAGACAAAGCTAGGTTTCCTTTCATCGATCTTCATTGTGGTTTGTGCAACATTTTTTGTACAAGTTCTATGCAACTTGACGCTCATTTGAGAGGGAAGAAGCATGCAAAGATGATGGTGCAAGGGGCAAGGGATGATAACATGGAAGGTGAAAGTGATGTTAATGAAGTTACTGAAGAGCATGTCGCAGCTGAAGAGAATGTGGGGGCTGAAGAGAATGTTGGGGCTGTAGAGAATGGTGGGGGTGTAGAGAATGTCGGGGCTGTAGAGAATGTCGGGGCTGAAGAAAATGTCGGGGCATCAAACAATGATGGGGGTCACGGTGAGGGTGATGCCGGTGCTGCTGGTGTTGGTCAAGCCTGTATGGGGTGCCAAATTTATGTTAATTTGCCTCTAATGATGCCGTTTTGTGGTGAGTGCTACCGTCTTTTTAGAAGCAATTATTATTAGGTTTTCGATTTACCTTATGTTTTTATTTCTTTTGGACTCTGTTTATCAATAGAGTTTAGTAACGTTAGGGTACTTGATTTTTGTATTTCATGTTTTCGTCTTCTATGTAAACTATGGTATTATCTTTCCTTTGGATTTATATTACACTGCATTGTTAGTTTGCTATTCAATTTACAAAATTACTTTTGAACTTCCATCTTCGTCGTCTTTTTATACATATCACAGTAAACGTTCTGTCTATGACTTTTCTTAAACATATTTACTGTGAATTAAAAAATAGTTTAATAAAGTGTAAAATCATACCGAAAGTCTTCTTTCAACAAAGACTCGAAATTTAATGTTACATATTTTTAATTCTAAAACAATTTAGCTAATTAAGGAATTTTTAATCAAAACGACCTATTTTTGGATTATTTTTGTTTTAAGTTTCGGCGTCTAACATCACCGTATTTACTTTCCCCATTATAAAATCGCATTGGTTTTACCTGCTGTGAAGATTTACAATGTCAATACCTAACAGTCATAATATTTTATTATAATCTCTAACCTCTATTTAATTCAATTGTTAAAAGTAGAAACCCATTCAGAAATAACAGTTAAAATTTAATGCCGGTCCCCCCAACCTGGCCATAATGATGCCTAAATAGAATATGTAGTCCATTTGATAAAATATGTGGTTTTCGTATACTTACATTATAGCTGAGCAAGGCTCTTGTCTTTTAAAGCTCCTCATTGCAAAACCAACCAGCCGTATCAAAGGTTTAGGCCCAATTCTTGAAGGCCATTTAGCATAACTTCTCCAATGCAACTTAAGAAGTTACAAAACAGGGATTAGTATTTTTTTTTAAATTTGGTAATTCAAACATTTAAATAACTCCTATATTTATGATTCCACTCCCCATTATTACCTATTTTTTTTTAATCAAAAGCTTTCCTTCATATAATATGTCTTTTCACAAAAAATATTTGATCTATCCCAACTGCTGCATTCAAAAGGTATGTATTGTTTTGTGTTTTCATTATTGTGTTTTACCATTGTTAACTGTTTTGTGTTTTCATAATTGTGTAATTCTGTTGTGACTGCAAAAAACACTATTTGATTTGTATTAATATTAACTGCAGTGAATACTTCTCATGGATAGTCTGCATCCAGTTAGAAAGAAATTACATATGAGACGCCATGCACACAGTAGGACGTGCATTGATGATATTGGTATTGATATACTTGTGTCTCATATATTAATCAGGCTTCCAGCAAGGTGTGTGGGTCGGTGTAGGTGTGTGTGCAGGGAATGGCTTTCTTTACTATCGACGCAACAATTTGCTATCATGCATTGTCGCCACATATCGACTACCTATGACCAAAAGTTCATATTAATCGGATCGCTATCGGGCTACGTTTATCCTGTTGTTTTTGACCATTTAAGTCGTTCCTCAAAAACTGTACTTTCACTTCCATTCGAATGTTCTTCGTGTCATGTACGGATTCTTGCGAGTTTTGAAGGATTATTATGTATTTGTTTATGCGATACCGGTGAGATGCTTATTTGGAACCCACTAACACAGGTGTATAAAATGGTGGCTAACTCAAAAATTCGTGGTTTATGCAACCCATGACTGGATGCTGTTGGTTTTTATGTAGATTCTTCGAATGGATGCTTTTACATTTAAAGCGTTTTGGTGGTAAAATGTGGCTTTATATATATTCATTGAGGCGTGACCTGTGGCGGAAAGTAGGTTACCTTAACGAACAGAAGTATTTCAAAAAGAAGCTTACATGGTCTAACGGAACTTTCTGCAAAGGTGTTGTTTATTTTACGGTTGACTTCATCAAAAATCATTTTCACTCGGGAAGCATGCTACTTGGTTTTGATGTTAAGTTGGAAAAATTTAATAAGATACGCTATCCAAACGTTCCACATGATGACTTAGAAGGCCATTTGTTCCTTATACGTAACAATCTGCACATATTTCTTACTCACGGGATGCCTTTTTGGTCAGTGGATTTGTGGAGGTTGGACGGTGACAGTTGGATTAAAGTGTGGGTTTTTCCTCCAATTCGGCCGATTCTTTTAGGGTGCACGATTACATACGTGATTAGTACTGGCAAGTTTCTTGTCGTAGGCGATTATGGAGACGTTAATGAAGTAGACATAACTTTAAGTGGCGAAGATTGTTACTATCCTGTGTTAGTTTGCTATTCGAGGTTGGGCCGGTTGGCAGGCGCGATATTCACAGAAACTCTGGTGTCACCAAATATGTAGCTCTGTTATGTGTTTTGTTTTTCTACTTTCACGTTACCGTTTGTTAACTTATTTCGTTTTCTTAGGCGTGTATTCTATTTGCATTGAATTGATGATACATTATATGTGGTTTGTTATTGTTTTTTAGTATTTGGTCAGTTGTTTCATACAAGTGTAAAATCAAAACCTATACCAGTTTACAAACAAATTATACAATAAGAGAAAATAATTGTAAATTGTTGTTGGTCAACGAAAGGTCTAGCTCATGTTGACCAGGTTTAAAAATAAGGTTGATAGGTGAAATGTCACACTTGGAAGCAGATAGTTTAAAATTAACTTTTGATTTATATGAAATCCACCTAATATATATAATAACTATATAAGAATTAAAAGAAAAAAAAACAATAACTTGATTATGTGCTAATTACACACTATTGAAACACTAAATTGAAGTTTATTTAGTTTAGAGATAAAAAAAAAGTTTGTATTACTTAATTGAAACATTTTACAAAGTTGGTTACATTTATATGGCATTCCCCTTTATTTTTTTACAAAACATAGTAATTTATTATATATCTGATAAAAAATAACCACCATACCACGATTTGTGGAATGTGGGTAATGTTATCAATTACTTCTTGATAGTGGGGGTGTAGCCATAGGGTAACCGATTTCAATGGCCATACACATCGTTTTTTTATTTGTTTACCCTATACATATCAGACTACTATTTTGTTTAGCTTTTGTCAGTTACTTCTTGGTAACAATGGAGCATCCTCAACAGAAGAAAACCACACGAAATAGAACAAAGAAGGTCACTAAGACACTCAAACCAATGCCAAAGGTATTCTTACACCTTCTCTAACATTCATGGGGTATTAAGTTATTGTGCTCAAATCTGATTTTATTTACGATGTGACACCAGGGCGACAAAGTTGAGGAAACTATTAGTGAATTGGTATGATTTTGTGTAAAACTTAATTTCATTTTTTTCCTTAAAATTCTTCGTCTATTATCGACTAAACTAAGTCTTTCATTTCTACCAGATTCGAAGGTGTGATCGATCCAACAAACGGGCACTCGCTATACTAAGTTGGCAATGGGATGATGTTATTGACATTAGTAGTTCGAATGAAAGATGTGAAGTTGTTAATAACACCAGGGGTAAAGAAAATGATTTCGAGGACGAGCTCGCTGATACTGCAGATTCCATCTGGTCAGTGAGGAAAAAGCCAAAGATTCCAAAGATGACTGTTTATTTTTTAATGGTAATTTAACGATGGTTTTTTTCGTTATTTGTTGAACACTTTTTTTGTTTGGTTGTTTTGGTTTCTCACTTGAACTATGTTTTTCTTTTAATTATCACTTGAAAAATGTTTTTCTGATGTTTTGCTTAGGTTTATCCTTTGTTCACCATGATTGATCTACTAAATAAATTTTTTTTTCTTTTAGATAAAAGTTATTTTTTATCTATCAAAAATAGAAAACACATACTTATTACCTGTGACAGTAGATATGTTCTCCTGGCATATTCTGCAAATAATGCCTCGCCAGCCAAGCTCTTCATGTAACTGTAATTAGACAAGTATGAAATATAAGGTTTGATTTTAGACACTCATACGGCTAATAATTTGATAAATACTACTTCAAATTTCAATCAACACACACTATGTTCAAAAATTTATTTCACATATCTAAGTTGCTTAAATATTCGTTTTCATAATATGTAATGCTTTAAAAGCCAGTGCCATAATATGTAATGCTTTAAAACCCAGTGCTTCAATAGCCGTTTATGTGACAAAGTTTTTTTACACAACTTTGTTTATTTCCACTGTAATTAATCATAAAACCAAAAACTCACACACACACACACACACACACTAAAATAGTCTATGAAAACAGAGGTTTGTTTATCCGAACATTTCAACCGTTCAGTGAGTTCAGAAATAGTCTATGAAAACAACTGTCGAAAACAAACTACTTACTCACTTGTCACTAAGCTGATAACCTCATAAACACACTCCTGAACAGTCTCCTTTGCATCCTTTGTCATTTTGCCAGTAGCCGGTAACCCTTTCTTCATAATCCGACTGATATTCGCAATTGGAAAAAAACGATCATGTTCTAAAAAATTGGACGATCTCGGGCTTAGTTCCCTCCCACTCCCCTCTATCGTGCTTCCCACTGCCACCTGGATAATCTGGACCCTCCGCCATCCAACCACCAAAACCCAGATTTTCAATACCACAAAATCAATTCCTACCCCATCATCTTAATCAAAAGTTTTCAACATATACAGCAAGAAGACACCATTTAAAAGCACCTTCATAAGATTTCTTTTTCAATACACATCCGTGTTTAGAGTACACAAATGAAAACCCAAACCCCTAATCAAACCCATCATCAAGATTAAAACTTTTCAACAAATACAACAAGAAGACACCATTCAAAACCCCTTTGATGAGATAAATATTTTGATACACTTCGTTTTTAGACTACATCATCAAAAACCCAATACCCTAAATTTCAAAACCCACAAAACTGAAATCAAACCCATCATCAACTTCAAAACTTTCCAACAAATGCAGCAAGAAGACACCATTCGAAATGTCCTAGATGACATTAATTTTTGGATACGTATTTGTGTTTAAACACATAATAAGCTAACCCAAACACCCTCTGAGTTTTGTAAACCCTAACAAGGAAAAGAAATATGTACCTGATCACTGGGAGGATTGAAAGAAGCTTCCGTCTTTTTCGCCAATGATGACACCACAACTGACGATCGATTGTTGGTGTCCCTACCCTCAAGCATGATTGATCTACTAAATGAATTTTTTTTTTACTTTTAGATAAAAGTAATTTTTTATCTATCAAAAAATGGAAAACTCATAGTTAATACCTGTGACAGTAGATATGTTCTTCTGGCAAATTCTGCAAAAATGCCTCGTCAGTCAAGATCTTCATGTCACTGTAATTAGACAAGTATGAAATGTAAGCTTTGATTTTAGACCCCATCATCTTAATCAAAAGTTTTCAACATATTCGGCAAGAAGACACCATTTAAAAGTGCCTTCATAAGATTACTTTTTCAATACACATCCGTGTTTAGAGTACACAAATGAAAACTCAAACCCCTAACCAAACCTATCATCAAGATTAAATCTGTCCAACAAAATATACAACAATAAGACACCATTCAAAACCCCCTTGATGAGATAAAAATTTTGATACACTTTGTGTAACACCCCCAAAATACCACCTGCGGAAACTCCGCGAGGCGTGTTACTCATCAGAGTTCGAACCACCAATCATATTGAACAAATGATAAATACTTTAATAAAACACGTTATGAACTACCAATAGAAAATGTCAAACATAGAGTTAATCACAAAGAGTTGAGTAGCGGAAGCATATAGTAAGTCGTTTAACAACTGTTTCATAAGAAATGTTCAAAACCAATGTTTCACTTATGAATTAATCCAAGAGCCTCGATCCATGACCACTCCAGCACTCCCAGATAGCAAGTCCACGTCACGAATCCTAATGACCTGCAAGCATGCAGACAAGTGTGTCAGACGACGCTGGTGAGTTCAAGGTTATGTTACCATGTGTAGTTACCAGATAACTGTTAGGTCAATTTGTTGTTTCGCTTTAAGATTGTTATTATCGTAAGAGAGTCTTATATATTGGAAGTGTGTCCAATATATACCATGGGAGTGTGCCCAATATAACCGGGGAGTGTGCCCAATATAATCCTGGGAGTGTGCCCAACCCCAATGCCCCTAACCAAGCATTGGTAATGATATTTCAAAACCACCGGGACGTATGCTTAAAGAAGTGCAATGAACTCACCTTGGTTTGCTCGGAATGCTAAGTATGTGCTCGCAAATAATCAATCACGTCCTATAGTATGCACGTATGTGAGATCAGTTTGTGTTCACGTATAGACACACAGTTGATAAGCAAGTAGCACGTATTCGAGATCATACACAAGATGATTACGCTAAACAACAGTTAAATATTCCAGTTAACACCTAACAGCAGTTAACTAACCAGGTTAACTTTTAACAGAATTCAACTAAGTTACTGTGCAATGTATTCAAGTCGGCGAAACACAAGTTTGGCGAAACACTTTATTGGCGAAACACATTCTGTTTCGTCGTTCCATTTGTTGACAGAACATAATTCTGTTTCGTCAACTACCCTTGGCGAAACACCCTATCTGTTTCGTCAATAGTTCCGATTCGTAAGCTAGTTTCAGTTACGTCAAACATCAGTTACGAAATCATACAGAAAACCCTAGTTGCCGTCATCATCTACATAGCAATCATGCAGAAATCATTTAACGTATCATCATTATCCAATCATTGATACAATACAGTAATCATTCATATTCATGTATCTTAGTCTCATGTATTACCTCCAACACATCGTATCATATCAATTTTACGTAATACGTTCATGCAAAATCCTTTCCCATGTATATATGTGTATTATCAGTTTAACGACGAGCAAAACATATGATATCTACAGAATATCAAACCCTGATAATGAACATATTAATCAGTTTCACAAACAACATCGATACGTGACCTCCAATTCTGCAAACCCTAACTATGATTATCATGCGGATCAATCGATAGAACGGAATACACATTTAACGCATAACAATCAGAACATAAACAATCGATCAACATCCGATATAACTCAAACAAATCAAACAAGAGTTAACACTAACCGCAATGACAAAGTATGATCAATCTAGCGGGTTTCGGAGTAACACAAGGTTGCCGTCACAGTGAGGGAGCTCTAGGGTTTCGGTTGTTATGATGAAAGTGTGAAACTGATGTTGTTTTACGTATTAAAACTCGAAATAACATGTTGGGCCCGAACTGGGCTTCGGCGGATCTAGGCTTGGCGAAACACACTGTTTCGTCGAGATGTATATGGCGAAACAGGTTCTGTTTCGTCGGAACTGGTTGTGGCAGAACACTCTTGTGTTTCATCGGGCTCTTTTATAGTTTAACAGTTTAAGTTTCTCAAACAGTATACATGCTATACCATCAAACACATAATCATGTAAACACAATCGTTTATTATAACACCATGTATATATTACAAGTCAACAAATTAAACAACTAAACAATCAAAGTCAACGTGTATTTAATGCGAAAGTGAAAGTCGGAAACTCGAATTGTCACATTATCCCCAACTTGAAAGAAATTTCGACCCGAAATTTGATAAGCCATCCGCCACACAATGCGATGCTAATCAGGACGACTGCGCATTTTCCGTGGGTGTCACATCATCCCCAACTTGAATGGGAATTTCGTCCCGAAATTCACCAGTCACACGAGATCTAGAATTTCTATGCTTGGTCTTGTCCTTGGGGAACAAATGTGGATACTTAAGTTCCATTTGGTCCTCGCGTTCCCACGTGAACTCCAGACCACGTCTTGAGTTCCAACGAACTCTCACAATAGGTATACGGCTGTGCTTACGAACTTTGACTTCTCGATCCATAATCTCAATTGGTTCTTCGACAAACTGCAACTTGTCGTCTATTTTTAGCTCTTGATATGGTACCACTAATGGGTCGTCAGCATAGCACTTCTTTAACTGCGATACATGAAATACGTCGTGAACATTGCCCAGCTCAGTGGGTAACTCCAACCTATAAGCCACCTTACCGATACACTCAAGAACTTTAAACGACCCAACATAACGTGGATTCAACTTGCCACGCTTCCCAAAGCATACAACCCCTTTCCACGGTGAGACTTTCAGCATGACGCGGTCATTCACTTCAAACACCACTTCCTTGGCACGCTCGTCAGCATAGGCCTTCTGGCGGTCACGAGCAGCTGCCATACGTTTCCTGATTTTCACAATCATATCCAAAGTTTCGAGTACCATCTCAGGACCTGTGATCTGACTATCACCCACTTCAGCCCAGCAGAGAGGTGAACGGCACTTCCTCCTGTACAGTGCCTCAAATGGTGCCGCTTTGATACTGGTGTGGTAGCTGTTGTTGTAGGAAAACTCTACCAATGGCAAGTGCTTCTCCCATCCTTTCCCAAAATCAATAACACATGCCCGCAGCATGTCCTCTAATGTCTGAATAGTACGCTCACTCTGACCATCTGTCTATGGATGATAAGCCGTGCTCATATCGAGACGTGAGCCGAACATCTTATGCATAGCCTGCCATAACTCCGAAGTAAAACGAGGATCTCGATCAGAAATAATAGAAGTCGGCACCCCGTGTCTAGAAACCACCTCCTTAAGGTACACTGCTGCGAGCTGCGAATACTTATCTGTCTCCTTGATTGCTAGGAAATGCGCTGACTTTGTGAGACGGTCGACAATCACCCATATAGTATCGTTCCCAACCTGTGTTCTAGGTAACCCTGTAACAAAATCCATAGCGATCTGTTCCCATTTCAACAACATGGGTATCTCTGGCTGCTGAAGTAGACCCGAAGGCTTCTGGTACTCGGCCTTGACCCTAGCACAGGTCAAACACTTACCCACGTAGGTGGCAATAATAGCTTTCATGTTCGGCCACCAATACAAAACCTTGAGGTCCTGGTACATCTTATCAGACCTTGGATGAATAGAATATCGTGACTTGTGTGCTTCGTCCATCACAAGTTCTCGAAGATTACCAAATGAAGGAACCCATATCCGTTCCATGAAGTAGTAGATATCGTCAGGCCGTTGCTCGAACTTCTTCTTGTGTAGACCTCGTAATCCTTCGGCTTCGATATTTTCTTCCTTTAACGCTTCAATCTGAGCTGAACGAATCCGGGCAGGTAAATTAGAGTGAATAGTAAGCTATAGGGCACGAACACGCTTCTGTTTCGGTTCCTTGCGACTAAGAGCATCTGCTACCACATTAGCTTTACCCGGATGATACTTGATGGCACACTCATAATCATTAAAAAGCTCAACCCAACGCCGTTGACGCATATTCAATTCCTTCTGGTCGAAAATATGTTGAAGACTCCTGTGATCGGTATAGATGGTACACTTGGTACCGTACAGGTAATGCCTCCAAATTTTCAACGCGAAGACTACGGCTCCTAATTCCAGGTCGTGTGTCGTGTAGTTCTTTTCGTGTACCTTCAACTGTCGGGATGCATAAGCTATCACCTTGTCTCGCTGCATCAACACATAGCCGAGACCTTGAATAGACGCGTCGCAATAAACTACAAAATCTTCAGTACCCTCTGGTAGAGATAAAATCGGTGCGCTGCACAACTTCTGCTTTAAGAGCTGAAAAGCTTCTTCCTGATTCGATCCCCAAGAATAAACAACTTTCTTTTGAGTCAAGGAGGTGAGAGGCTGTGCAATCTTCAAAAAATCCCGAATAAAACGTCGATAATACCCCGCAAGACCAAGAAATTGACGCACCTCCGAAGGATTCTTTGGTGCCGCCCAATTTCGAATAGCATCGATCTTGGCAGGATCCACATGAATACCCATTTCGTTAACGATGTACCCAAGGAAATGCACTTCCCGAATCCAGAAGTCACACTTAGAAAACTTTGCGTACAACTGCTCCTTCCTCAGAAGCTCCAAAATGAGACGAAGATGGCGCTCGTGGTCTTCCTTGTTCTTGGAGTAGATCAAAATGTCATCAATAAAAACGATAACGAAGTCGTCAAGGTAAGGTTTGCACACGCGGTTCATGAGATCCATGAAGACCGCTGGTGCGTTGGTCATCCCAAATGGCATAACCAAGAACTCATTGTGACCATACCGCGTTCGAAAAGCCGTTCGAGGCACATCCTCCTCTCTAACCCGTACCTGATGATACCCCGACCTCAAATCAATCTTGGAATAAAAACTGGATCCCTGTAGCTGGTCAAACAAGTCGTCGATGCGAGGCAGAGGATAACGATTCTTGATCGTCACCTTGTTGAGCTCACGGTAGTCTATACACATACGAAAAGACCCGTCCTTCTTCTTTACAAATAACACAGGGGCTCCCCAAGGAGAGGAACTAGGACGAATGAAACCTCGGTCCAATAACTCCTGAAGTTGGTTCGACAGTTCTTGCAACTCTCCTGGTGCAAGACGATACGGAGCACGAGCAATCGGCGCTGCTCCTGGCTGAAGATCAATCTGAAATTCCACCTGACGATGTGGAGGTAAACCGGGGAGTTCTTCAGGAAAGACATCAGGAAACTCTCGAACAATAGGAAGGTCTTCGAGTTTCCTTTCGTTAGTCTGAGAATTAGTAACTAGGGCGAGAATGGAAGGATAGCCCTTTCGTAGAAAACTTAGAGTCTTCATGGCTGAGATAATACCTACTGTAGCGCCGCTACGATGACCCTGGACCGATAGAGATTCACCACTGACAAGGGGAATACGAACGACCTTCTCCTTGCAAAGAATTTCCGCCTGATATTTGGATAACCAATCCATTCCAACAACTACGTCGAAGCTCCGGAGTGTGACAGGAAGTAGGTCAATGTCAAATACTTGACCTAAGAGATCTAATTTGCAACCCATGAGAACATGTGACGCTTCAATAGTTTTACCATTTGCTATTTCTACTATATGCTTAACAACAAGGGGCGTAGGACTCAATCCTAGACGTCTACTGAATTCCAAAGACACATAACTCCAGTCGGCACCTGAATCGAATAAAATAGAAGCATAAACACCATTTACTGAAAACGTACCAGTAACCACATTGCCGTCGTTTCGAGCTTCACCAGCTCCAATAGTAAATCCGCGACCACGCGCCACGTTGCCCCCATTGTTGCCATTGTTGTTGTTGTTCCCAGCGTTATTGTTATTCGGGCGGTTGTTGTCGTTAGCGTTTTGATTTAACTGAGGGCAATCCCGCTTAAAGTGACCCTCGTCCCCACACTGATAGCACCCCTTTCTGAAGCCCTGGTTCTGCTGGGGTGGTTGTCCCTGCTGTCTCTGATTCTGCTGGTTCTGTTGCTGCTGGTGTTTGGGCTGTGGGGCCCTACAATCTTTGGCCTCGTGGCCCGCTTTACCACACCTGTTACATACCCGTCCACATTGCCCGAAATGATGATATCCACACTTGTTACACCGTGGCTTCCTCCCCCCATATGAACCCTGACCTTGGCTACCTCCCTGGCCTTGATTGACAGAAGACGACTGGCTGATGCTGCGATTGCTATTGTTGTCTGGCCTTTTCTGAGTCTGACCCGCACTGGATGCTTTGTCGTAATCATTCCACTTCCGCTTGTTATCATTAGCGGATGCAGTGGCAGTGGGTGCAGCAGCAGTAGTGGTTGAAACACGCGGTGGTAACGAGTTACTCTCTACCTCTTGATCCACAATCTTGTGGGTCAACCGGGAAATCTGTGTCAAATCATTGAGATGGGCTGGAGTGACCAAATTCTTCACACGCGGAGGCAACCCCTTGATGAATAACTCAATCCTCCGAGACATAGGCCGGGACAAGTTCGGGCACATGTCGGCCAATTCATACGATCGCTTCACATACGCTTCGACTTCAGATCCTACCATCTTCAAGTCATAATACTCGTTTTCCAACTTCTGGATCTCATCCCGAGGACAATACTCCTCCCTGATCAGTTCTTTAAAATCATCCCAAGTTGTGGCATTCGCTGCCTCGATGCCCAGCAACTGCACTTGGGCATTCCACCACGTTAGGGCACCATCCGCCAAGGTACCCGCAACATATTTCACTATGTCCCCAGCGGGACAGTTACATATAGCAAACACAGACTCTGCTTTCTCGAACCATCTCAAGAGTCCCACAGCCCCTTCAGTGCCGGTGAAGGTCTGTGGCTTACAGTCCATGAACGTTTTAAACGTACAGACAGGCTGATTGTTCTGGGGTTGCGCTTGCTGACCTAAAGGATGAAAGGAAACACATTATAGGAGTGAAAAGACGTGTACGCGATATAAGAGTAAAGAGTACTTGGTACATTCCGTACCAGCTTGATAGGCTGCTAAAGCCTCAGCCACACGGGTGTTGATTAGGTCAGTCAACTCAGCCTGAGTCATGTTAATGTTGCCACGTCCGTGTCCTCGTCCACTCATGATTCTATAGATAGAGATGAACCGATTTAGGAAATTGAAACGAGATAGAAATCAAGGATCATGTTGATATCTATGCACTACCAAGTTCACACATAATAAGGCAGAACCCTTCTCACGCTTGATAAGCCTCACTGGGACTTGCATGCACCCCACGTTATTATTAAGTGTGCACCCATAATAATAAGGCAATTTGCATGCTTATCTCAGTGCCTCTTAGCTTGCGCTCGAAGTTTCCCCCGTTCACACAACACAACGATTGATATCACAAGTTTACGATTTACATAAGTCGAAGAGTAGTGTCACACTATCAAGTCACCATAGTATCAAAGATATCGTTTCATGCAAGTTATGAGTGTGTGACTACTAAGGAAGTAATGCATAAACTAAACAGAAGACGAACCTTGCGATCTGGAGCTGAGTGTCATGATCGATTCTTCGAAGGTATTCGGTTATAGTCTGGTTTTATAAAACGTTTTAAAACCTAGTTCGCTATAACCAGTGGCTCTGATACCAACTGTAACACCCCCAAAATACCACCTGCGGAAACTCCGCGAGGCGTGTTACTCATCAGAGTTCGAGCCACCAATCATATTGAACAAATGATAAATACTTTAATAAAACACGTTATGAACTACCAATAGAAAATGTCAAACATAAAGTTAATCACAAAGAGTTGAGTAGCGGAAGCATATAGTAAGTCGTTTAACAACTGTTTCATAAGAAATGTTCAAAACCAATGTTTCACTTATGAATTAATCCAAGAGCCTCGATCCATGACCACTCCAGCACTCCCAGATAGCAAGTCCACGTCACGAATCCTAATGACCTGCAAGCATGCAGACAAGTGTGTCAGACGACGCTGGTGAGTTCAAGGTTATGTTACCATGTGTAGTTACCAGATAACTGTTAGGTCAATTTGTTGTTTCGCTTTAAGATTGTTATTATCGTAAGAGAGTCTTATATATTGGAAGTGTGTCCAATATATACCATGGGAGTGTGCCCAATATAACCTGGGAGTGTGCCCAATATAATCATGGGAGTGTGCCCAACCCCAATGCCCCTAACCAAGCATTGGTAATGATATTCCAAAACCACCGGGACGCATGCTTAAAGAAGTGCAATGAACTCACCTTGGTTTGCTCGGAATGCTAAGTATGTGCTCGCAAATAATCAATCACGTCCTATAGTATGCACGTATGTGAGATCAGTTTTTGTTCACGTATAGACACACAGTTGATAAGCAAGTAGCACGTATTCGAGATCATACACAAGATGATTACGCTAAACAGCAGTTAAATATTCCTGTTAACACCTAACAGCAGTTAACTAACCAGGTTAACTTTTAACAGAATTCAACTAAGTTACTGTGCAATGTATTCAAGTCGGCGAACCACAAGTTTGGCGAAACACTTTATTGGCGAAACACATTCTGTTTCGTCGTTCCATTTGTTGACAGAACATAATTCTGTTTCGTCAACTACCCTTGGCGAAACACCCTATCTGTTTCGTCAATAGTTCCGATTCGTAAGCTAGTTTCAGTTACGTCAAACATCAGTTACGAAATCATACAGAAAACCCTAGTTGCCGTCATCATCTACATAGCAATCATGCAGAAATCATTTAACGTATCATCATTATCCAATCATTGATACAATACAGTAATCATTCATATTCATGTATCTTAGTCTCATGTATTACCTCCAACACATCGTATCATATCAATTTTACGTAATACGTTCATGCAAAATCCTTTCCCATGTATATATGTGTATTATCAGTTTAACGACGAGCAAAACATATGATATCTACAGAATATCAAACCCTGATAATGAACATATTAATCAGTTTCACAAACAACATCGATACGTGACCTCCAATTCTGCAAACCCTAACTATGATTATCATGCGGATCAATCGATAGAACGGAATACACATTTAACGCATAACAATCAGAACATAAACAATCGATCAACATCCGATATAACTCAAACAAATCAAACAAGAGTTAACACTAACCGCAATGACAAAGTATGATCAATCTAGCGGGTTTCGGAGTAACACAAGGTTGCCGTCACAGTGAGGGAGCTCTAGGGTTTCGGTTGTTATGATGAAAGTGTGAAACTGATGTTGTTTTACGTATTAAAACTCGAAATAACATGTTGGGCCCGAACTGGGCTTCGGCGGATCTGGGCTTGGCGAAACACACTGTTTCGTCGAGATGTATATGGCGAAACAGGTTCTGTTTCGTCGGAACTGGTTGTGGCAGAACACTCTTGTGTTTCATCGGGCTCTTTTATAGTTTAACAGTTTAAGTTTCTCAAACAGTATACATGCTATACCATCAAACACATAATCATGTAAACACAATCGTTTATTATAACACCATGTATATATTACAAGTCAACAAATTAAACAACTAAACAGTCAAAGTCAACGTGTATTTAATGCGAAAGTGAAAGTCGGAAACTCGAATTGTCACACTTTGTGTTTAGCCTACATCATCAAGAACCCAATACCCTAAATTTGAAAATCTACAAAACTGAAATCAAACCCATCATCATCTTCAAAACTTTCCAACAAATGCAGCAAGAAGACACCATTCGAACCGTCCTAGATGACATTAATTTTGTATACGCATTTGTGTGTAGACTACACCATCAAAACCCAAAACTCCTTAATTTCAAAAGCAACAAAATCAACAATATATCCATCAATAAAATCAAAAAAATTTTGAACAAATACAGCAAGACTACATCATTTAAGGCACTTAAGTGGTGTTAATTCATATACTTATTCGTGTTTAGAATGCACCTTCGAAAATCCAAAAACCCTAGATTTCAAAAGCCATAAAATCAACACCATACTCATCATGAACATCAAAACTTTTTCAACAAATATAGTAACAACAGATCATTGAAAACACATAATAAGCTAACTCAAACATCCTCTAACTTTTGTAAACCCTAACAAGGAAAAGAAATATGTACCTGATCACTGGGAGGATTGAAAGAAGCTTCCGTCTTTTTCGTCAATGAGGACACCACAACTGCCGATCGATTGTTGGTGTCCCTACCTTCCAGCAGCCCCTCTTCTGCCAGATCTGCTTGCCCAAACAACCTATTTCCCTCATCTTCATCGCTGTTAAATTAATCCACCAAACACACTATTGTTACCTATTCCGACATCCTCAACCAACATCATAGGTCGACACCCACTCCCGCCGTCATCTCTCTCTCATTAACATTTACATTCTCTCCGGGCTCACTCTATATGACTGAAGATGTAGTCAAAGACAACCATGAGACAAAACAGGTAGTTTGTCACGGTGAAGAGGGAAGTCCACAGGTGAAGCACTAATAGTTCAAGTTTTAAATTACAAAACTACCCCTGAGAAGCCTTTCATATTTTGTTTTGTTATTATTAGGGCAATACTAATTAAATATTATTTGTAAATGGAAATATGAAAGTCCGACATTTGGTTATCGACGTAAGAAGTCAAAATTATTCTGAATATGTCAAAAAGTAACTTCGTTAACTGTGTTATTCAATCTTTTATATATGCTTTTATTTTATTTTTGGAGTTTCACATGTGAAAAATCCTGGACAATGTTTGATTTGTGTTAAGTAGGTGAGTGTTTATTCATCAGTCAAGCTTCAAGGAATGAACGTAACGGATTCAATTTCATTTAAATTATTTTGATAATTAACAATAACACATATGCTATTGTTTCAAAAAAATTATATCAAATTTAAATTCTTTTGATAATTACTGATAATTTTAAGACAAAGATTGTGATTGGAAAAAGAAAAGCCAATACCAAACAACAAAAAAAAAATTCTACACATATATGATTTTTTAATAAATGAACATGCTATATATATTGTTACAAGTATAAATATAAATTAATAAATGAACATGCTATATATATTGTTACAAGTATAAATACAAAAATTATATTGTATGCCCACATCATGTTCCAAAACCTCTGACTGAGTCAACGTTGACATTCACTTTTACCTATCTGTCTTTACTAAAACAACTCTTCATCTGTCTCAAATCAAATCAAATGTTTAAAAAATTGAACATCCAAGCGAGGATCTTTACATATCTGTTCTGAAAATCGTTTGAATCGTTACACATCAGTGTTTTCAACAAAGTGGGTGCTGATGGTATGCGGTTCAAGTTCAGTCGGCGGCCGCTTTGAAGTTGATGTTCAATTCGTTACCAAAATCAACCGATTCAAGCAATGATGGTGGATTCTATACCTAGATAATCGGATGTGGTAAGTTAGTCGGATAGATATGGTCAGGGGTGGCGCTGGGGGTGGGGTAGGAGGATCACCGGCGATGGCCAGTTATTTTGAAGGGCACATGTTTAACGGTGAATCTGCAGTGTTTTTGCGTGAATTTTTTTTATATTTTCAAGATGAGACCTGCAAAAATGAAAAGTTGGGTGTATGGTGTGAAGAAGATGATGATATCAGGGTAAATCAAGGGTAATTTTGTCATTAAGGACGGCCTAGGCAAACTGCAATAGTAGAAAGCAAAGAGGGAAGACCAGGACATCCACCTTGACCACCGATGATCATTTTTACGGTATGTATAATAACTATACAACTTCATTAAAATTTAGGTTTTTCAACTTTTGACTTTTTGTACTTAATCACCTCATTCGAAACCACCTGTGAAGACACTTGACTTGCAGTTGTGTTTTTAAGGTCCTCATCATTGAAAACCCACTCTCCATGTAAAGAAGTTACAAAACAAGTTTTTTTTAAACAAGTTGGTTATTCAGACATTTAATTAACTTCTATGTTTATGGTTCCACTCCCCATTATCTCCTACTTTTTTGGTAATCAAAAAGCTTCCTGCATATAATTTTTATTTTCAGAAAAAAAAATACATTGATTTATTGCAAGTCTTGCTTTGAAAAGGTATATATTATTTAGTGTTTTCATAATTGTGTTTTAGTATTGTTAACCCCTTCGTTAATCAGTTATTGTGTAATTCTTAGGTTGAATTCACTTAAGTGCCGGTTCATCAAGTTCCAGAATTCAATTTACACTTTTCCTGCTAATCAACAGGTTTGATAAAATTTCTTGCGTTATCTGTTCGTCTATTTTGATTTAAAGTATCATTATATGAACTCATAAAAGTAGTAAATAGCTTATATATTTGATTTGTTGCAGTCATTCATCAATCATATCTTTTACTTGGATACACACGTGTTTAAAAATACTTATGTCATTATGATATTTGTACTTAGGATTAGGATTAGGATTATGATGGTCAGGTCTTTCTTTTATATTATACGTGATGAAACTTGAGAAAGTTAGATAAAATGAAGGGGATATGATGCTGGACATGTGGCGAAAGAAGGTATGAATTGGATAAGTTGTCTCACACGTGGTGAAACAAGGTATATAAGTTAAGTCTGTGCCACATATGAATATGACTAATGAAGGTAAATGATAGGTTTTGTTACACAAATGTAACAAATGTTCGTTTATCATAGTTAGTCCGATACAAGCTATCTCACAATACATATATTTTCTGCTCACAAGGAGAACTAGCAAGTTACGAGACGGATGGGTCGTCCTCGCTTACGAGATCGGCCACTTTCTTTGCATAATGACAACACACCTTCACAAATTCGTCGTCGTGCTGGTGGTAGAAGTGCAATAAGCCCTTTAACTCCACCAACTTGTGCAGTACCATCTCCCTCAAGATGTATCAGTTTGAATTCAAACATCCCTGTATGTACTCCTCAAAACCAAATGCGAAATGGTGCATATGGCCAGTATCAAGATGAAAACACTCAAGGTAACGCTTTTACCATTATCTAACTTTTTTTCATATTTTTTATGTTGATTTTGTAATTTTATCATCACTTATACTTTGATAATTCTTATTGAAGGTCGTGTTCAATCGTACTGGGACTGTGGTGATGCAGATCATGTATGTTCGCATTGTGATGCAATGGTGTGGTATGCGGAACGAACTCTAAAACATTTTGCGCCGTCTGTTCCTAGATTCAGCTTATGTTGCGGTGAGGGGAATGTCATTTTACCATTACTTATGAATCCTCCGCAGCCATTGCTAAGTTTACTGAATCGCAATTCTGAGCCACGGTCATCGGTTTATAGAGACCATATCAAAGTTTTTAATTCAATTTTTTCGATGACGTCAACTGGTGGGAGAGTATGTTCGGAATTAAACGATAGTCGTGGTCCGTATGCCTTTTGCTTGAATGGACACAACCATCATAGAATTGGCTCTCTGCTTCCAACTCATGATGATGGTCGGCCTAGATTTGCGCAATTATATATTTATGACACGGCCCATGAAATTGATAATCGCTTTTATGCTTTAAGAAACTGTGTTCCATCATCTTCTAATGAATCCATTTTTCGTTCGTTGGTCGTTGACTTGCTGGCCATGCTTGATGAAAATAATGTATTAGTACAGGCGTTTAGGATGGCTAGGGAGAGGTTTGATGATTCGTCTAGGCAACCAGTTAGGCTTCGCTTGCTTGGCACACGAAATACACAGGCTCGTCAATATAATTTACCTACAGCTTCTGAAGTGGCTGCATTAATTCCAAGTGATGGTAATCCGACTGACTCGCGTGACATCCTTATTCAAGAGCGAGATACTTATACTACTAAACGTATTTCGGAGCTGCACCCAAGTTACATGTCTTTGCAATATCCGTTGCTCTTTCCTTATGGGGAGGATGGGTACCATCCAAACATTCCCTTATCACGTAATACGTCAGCAAGGAGGAAAAGCATATCTTTAAGGGAATACTATCGGTATCGTTTACATGTTAGGGATACTGAAGCTAGAACGTTGCACTTATCTGGCCGTTTGTTTCAGACGTATGTCGTTGATGCTTATAGTGCTGTTCTGGAGAGTGAATTAGATTGGTATAGGCGAAACCAAGCTACGATTCGTTCAGATCTATATAACGGATTGTATGATCATGTATGTAATGGAGAAACAACGTGTGAGTTTGTTGGACGCAGGGTTATTCTACCAGTGTCATTTACCGGGGGGCCAAGGTATATGCTACAACAATATCAAGATGCAATGGCGATTTGCCGTTGGGCTGGGACACCAGATCTTTTTATTACCATGACTTGCAACCCGAGATGGCCTGAAGTTGACCGTCACATTAGTGCTACCACACCTGGGCAGACAGCAACAGATAGACCAGACATTCTTGCACGCGTTTTTAAAATTCGCCTTGATGAGCTTATTAAAGATTTAAGGAAAAAAAATCATTTTGGCAAGACGAAGGCTGGTATGTTACTTATCTTTTAATTCTACATTCTTTAATTGAACATATATTTCATTATTCATAACTAAAAAATATGTTTTGCTTACTTTGTAGTTATTTACACAATTGAATTCCAAAAACGTGGACTTCCGCATTGTCATGCTTTGCTTTTTCTAGAACCTGCGGATAAGATTGGTACAACGGAAGATATTGATAGATATATATCTGCTGAACTTCCTTCTGAATTGCAAGATCCTGCTGCTTTTGCGGTTATTAGCAAGCAAATGATGCATGGACCATGTGGTGAACTAAATCCATCCAGTCCTTGTATGCATAATCAGAAATGTACGAAAGGGTATCCAAAGAACTATTGTGATGAAACATTTATAAGAAATGATGGGTGGCCCTGTTATAAAAGGCCGAACAATTCAAGAACAGTCCGGGTTGGTAGTCAAGATATTAGGCTTGATAATCGATATGTGGTTCCTTATAACCGTGACCTACTTGTCAAATATGGTTGCCATATAAAAGTGGAGTGGTGTAACCAGGGTATGTTGGTTAAGTACTTATTCACGTATCTTAACAAAGGACCAGATCGTGCGACTGCTGTCTTGGAAGGTCCTAACAGTAGAACGTCATTTGCATCGTTGTTACGAAACGAAAATGAAATTGAAGAATATATAAATTGTCGATACATTTCAGCGATAGAAGCGTGTTGGAAGCTGTTTTCATTTGACATGAATTACCGTTCAGTTGCGGTTGAAAGACTACCATTCCATGAAGAAGGTTGTAATAGAGTCTACTTCCGTGATGATGCTGATGTTGCTGATGTAGCACAACGATCAACATCTGCCCTTTCTAAGTTCACTGGATGGATGGAGGCAAATCGGAATCACCCAGAGGGTCGGAATTTAACCTACGTTGAGTACCCAACTAAATACACGTGGCATGAAAAGGATAGGCAATGGATGCCAAGGTATGGTGGTACTACTATCGGTCGCATTTATCATGTGAATCCTTCTATGGCTGAGAAGTATTATCTCCGTTTGTTATTAAATGTTGTTCGCGGTCCACGTAGCTTCAAAGAAATTCGTACAGTTGACGGTGTCGAGTATCCAAATTATATGTTAGCTTGTAAAGCACTAAGTTTGCTTGGAGACGATGTTGAATGGGTTGAGGCTATACGTGAAGCCTACCAGTGGAAGTTAGGGAATCAATTGCGTGAGTTGTTTGTCACGATTCTTTTATTCTGCACAGTTAGTGATCAGTCGAAGTTATTTTATGACTGTCTTGAATACTTATCCGAAGATGTTGCATTCAAACAGAGAGCACTTCTAGGTAACCAACTTGTGGTGTTCACGGATGAGGAGATACTTAACTACACGTTGCTTGAGATAAATTCAATTTTAAACAATCACAACAAATCATTGGCCGACTTTCCAACTCTACCTCAGCTTGATCCTCATTTAACGGATGATGGTTCCAATGGGTTGATTATTGCTGAAAAAACATATAATGTGCAAGAAGAAGCTGTGAAATTCAATGAGCTACATAGCGGGTTAAATGCTATTCAGAGGCAAGTGTTTGATGCTATACTTGATTCAGTGAATAACAACAATGGTGGCGTTTTTTTTGTATATGGCAGCGGAGGGACAGGTAAAACGTACTTGTGGAGAACACTTATTGCTTGCCTTCGTTCACGTAGGAAAATTGTATTATCCGTTGCATCGTCCGGAATTGCATCTATGTTGTTACCCGGGGGTCGTACCGCACATTCACGTTTTCGCATTCCTATAGATATTGAAAATGATTCATGTTGTTCGATCGACTACGGCAGCAACCTTGCTCAGTTAATCAACGCTGCTGATCTAATAATTTGGGACGAAGCACCTTTACAACACAGGTATGCATTTGAGGCTGTCGACCGAACCTTTAGAGATGTTTGTCGTGATAACATGGTTGATGCTCGGCATCGGGTATTTGGGGGAAAAGTTGTGGTTCTTGGTGGTGATTTTCGTCAAATTTTACCGGTTGTTCCGCATGCACCACGTAGTCAGATTGTCGCGTCTGTTGTTAACAAGTCAGACACAATATGGAATGCATGTAAGGTATTTCATTTGACGACTAATATGCGCTTACACAATCCAGATATCAGCAGAGATTCGCTTGAAAAAAATGAAAACGTTCAGCAATTGGATCTTGGCCATGGGGGCCGGTCGCTTGCCTACAATTTCATTGGTGGGGGAAGATGAACCTACGTGGATCAAAATGCCTAACGATCTTTTAATCCCGGTTTCTGAAAATCCGATTGGCGTAGTGGTTTCCAATACCTTTCCTGATATTTTAGAAAGAGTCAATGACATTCACTATTTAAAAGAACGCTGCATTTTGTGCCCAACGAATGATGAGGTCGATAAGATCAACCTTCACGTCCTTGAAAAAATGCCAGGTGAACTTCAAGAATTGTTAAGTGCTGATGAAATATGTCAAAGCACAAAGAACTATGATGAGATGTGCGCTTTGTATCCACCCGAGTTTCTTAACACCTTGAATTTTTCTGGGATTTCAAACCATAGGTTACAGTTAAAGATCGGTGCACCGGTTATTTTGATGCGCAACTTAAATTTGCAAAAGGGCTTGTGTAATGGTACACGGTTGGTGGTTACACAAATTAGTCGGCGTGTTATTGAGGCAGTAATTATTACCGGTACACATGTTGGCGAAAAGGCATTTATTGGTAGGATCGATATGGCTCCAACGAATACATGTTGGCCTTTTTCTTTTAAAAGAAGGCAGTTTCCAATAAAGGTTTGCTTTGCTATGACTATCAATAAAAGTCAAGGGCAAACTTTTAAACATGTTTGCGCGTATCTGGTAAATCCTGTCTTTACACATGGTCAACTATATGTGGTTGCATCCCGTGTCACGTCACGTGATGGCCTAAGGTTTTACATTGACAATAATGGGAAGTGCAATAACAACCTCACAAGGAATGTTGTTTACAAAGAAGTGTTCTACAATTTACCATCTGTAGCAACACGTGGTGTAATGTAGTCGATGGTTGGTAATTGTATAGTTTTGCATCAATATGGACTATCTTTTTTTCATGGTATAAAAGGTGGTATTTTACTTTGTACTCAATATTATTGTTCGTCACTAATGTAATCATTTAACGTGTGTATTTGTAAATATTGTCTTCGTGTTTACCATATTTGTATTTACTCATGTTTCACCAACTTTTCAGGTTTCCCATCACCATAGCATGGCTTATAATTTCATTACAGACTTACGGTGCAATCGTACTGACAACCGGAGAATAGTTGTTATGGTCTGGCGCATATGGACAACATACAACCCCAAAACAAACCGTGTTCTTTCTAACGACATCATTCTTTCAGATGAACGTGTAAGATCATATTTTTTTAGACGAGCCAACGGGTCGGGTCGGATTTGGGTCGAGTCATGGGTTGAAACTTCAGGTTGAAACGGGTTTTGTTATAACCGGGTCAACTACCTAAAGGGTTGTTTTTGGTTCGGGATGGAACGGGTTCGGGACTGAACGTTTTCGGACGGGAACGTTTCGAGTCAGTATGAGTTTCGGGCCGAACGAGGTCGGTCAAAAAAATGTTTGTTTTCCACAACAAAACAAGTATCTTTTGCATTTATTCAAATGCACAACATCAAATGTTAGTAACAAGCAATGTGCTGCTTAAGATACGAAAAAAAATACAAAATAATTTAGTCATTATGTTACAGTCATGTCATCTGATTGTTGAAGATTTACAATTACAAAACCAACTTCAAAAATCATTTAAAACACGTATATTAAGCAGTAGCCGATGTACGTTCAGCTGGCTAGAAACGGTTATGGGCGCCTTTCGTTTTAGGTAGGATATCTGGAACTGCTTCCTGCATGTTTTAAACATACTCGACTGGTCAAGATCATATAAACCGAAAACATGTAGAAAAAATGGCTTTCTGTAGATATTAGGAATAAACAACCCTGGATAGAAGTTGGAATGGGTTCGGGTTGGAACGTTTTGTGTCTAAACGCTTTGTGTCGAATCGGTACGCGTTGAAACTGTACTAGTCGACACGGTACTGATCGAAACGTAACAGGTCGAAATTGTTCGATTCGAAACGGTATTTGTGGGAATATTATGGGTTGGAACGGTTCTCGTCAAACACGCTTTCGCAGCGAAACGGTTCGATTTGTACGGTACGTTTGGACCGGTACAACTCGCAATTGTTCACTTCGAAACGGTACGCGTTGAAATATCTTTCACACATTGACCCATTTCTTTAATGTTGCCGATCCACTTTGACCCGAAAATATCAAGATAAATTTCAAGTGACCCATTGTGACCCATTTGCACCCATATAATATTAAACGTAACCCAAACTGACCCACTTGGAAGGCTTTGGGTCAAGATTGCCCCTTCTAATATTTATTTTCATACATAGCGGTATAACATCTTTTTCTAAGACTTAACATTGTTTCTTTTTAGGGTTTTACAATTCATGCAAGGATACCTGCTAATTTGATTTACATTTTCAAGAACCGGTTGGAAGAGGGTTGTGTGTATATGATTGATAACTTTTTTGTTCATCCCTATGATATGTTGTACCGTCCTTTGCGACGTTGTAAGTATCTTGAATTTTCACGGTGGACGAGAGTCTCTGCTTCGTCTATTGAACCGTGGTTGTTTAAACGCTATGTTTTTGATTTGGCTCCATTTGAGGATCTAACCAAACGCATAAATGATGATCACTATCTGACAGGTTTTACCGACGACCCTATCATTTGTTTTTATCTACATCATTATGTGTAACTTTCTTTTAAATGTAGATGTTTTTGGTGCACTACGCGCATGGGGTCCTGTTACCACTGAATCTTCAAACGTTCAATCATGTAATCGGGAGATGCGTCACATAGTTTTATCTGATGAGCGGTAAATTTTATTGTACTTTTAGTTTGTATATGTTACTTGTATAATGTAACTTTGTTTTTTTTCATTGTTGCTTTAAACAATATAGTGGCAACAAACTTTGTGTTACGTTATGGGGCAAAGCCGCTCTCAAGTTTACTGACGAGGCCATCCGCAGTTATGGAAATAATCAAATTTTGGTTATTTTGACCGGTTGCAAGGTCCGAATGTTCGACGGTATGTTTTTTTCTAAAATATTATGTATTTACATCAGTTAATATCTCAAACTATATATAATTGTGTCAATTTATACCAGGGGGTCCGTGTTTAGTGTCAACGGTTGCGACTGAACTTTATCTCAATCTGGATTTCCCTATTGTCATTGAGGCCTTCAAAAACATGTACAGCAATTCTTTCCTAATTATCCGTTTATTATAACAAACGATCAGTCTACTTGTAAATACTAACTTTATTTATTTATTTATGTTAACAGTGTGGTGCCGCCTGTTACTTTCACATTGGATGATCAAAGCAATGAGGACATGTCTGTTGTTAGTGTATTTGACATCTATAATTATATTAAAGATGGTCTTGCTAAGGTATTGTTACTGCTTTTTAGTCTACAACCAGCAGCTTTTACCATGGTCATGCCTAAATTTCTTTATATCTTTTTAAAGGGAAAAATGTACAATGTTGAGGGCACAATAATTGGTGTTGATTTGGAGGAGGATTGGAAGTACGTACGGTGTACCATATGTCGTAAGAAGACGACTTTTTCAGATGCACGCTACCTTTGTTTGAAATGCAATAGATATGTCGTCAATCCCCGTCATTCGTAAGTTTCTATAAGATTTTAAAACTAGGGATGACCTCGGTACCAAACAGTACCGAAAAGCCCCATAAGTGGGTAGCGGTACCGATACCTAATGTACTCGGTACGGTACGTTTCAGTTCCCGTTCGGTACAGATATTTGTCGATAGAAATTGGTAAAACCGGTTTCGAAGAATAACCTAAGCGGCACCGGAAAAGTGTCGTCAGTTTGCATCGATTTGGTACCGATAAAGTACCCATTCAGTTGATTTGGACATTCGGTACCGGTTCCGGTTGATACATTAATACTGTGGTCTTACCCACAAGGTGTTTTGACTATTATTTGTGGATCTGACTTTTTTATTCTTATATATTCTTATCGGTTTTCTTTATTTAGGTATAAACTGGCTGTTCAATTATGGAACCAAGAAAAAGAGATTACATGTGTTCTCTTTGACGATGCTGCAAATCTTCTTCTCGGACTTACGGCTGAACAATTGATTATAAAGACCTTATCAGAGGTATATTTTTATATATTATCATGTACTAATTATGACATATATGTCCTCGGATCTTTATACTTAAAAATGGCCATGTCTATATACTCATTCATGATTTTTTTTTTACTTTTTTTCATGCTTATGTTATCCTTTTTTGCTAATTTATAATACTGTTTCTTGGTGTTTTTATAGGGTGCTGATGATCCGTATTGGATATATGAATTTCTGATGGATGCTTTATGTGCTCGGCATGTGATTTTTAGGATAAGAGTTGATGATTACAATTTGGCACCTACTTACAGTCCACGCTTCACCGTATCAAAATACTTGGGTGACGATATTAATAATCTTGCTAGCACTTTACTTCCTTCAACATGTCCTTCTGCTGATGTTCTCCATGACGAAGCTAGCAAGTTTTTAGCTCGGATCAATGATGATGAATGGGACATGATACACGAGCCATTATGGGGACCACGTATTTTGCCGACAGAATCTAAAACGTCGTCGTCATCGGTAATTATTTTCACGTGTAGACAAACTTCCTATATATACTTTTTTTTGTTTATTCTTAATGCGCGTGTAATACCTTTAGGCGATTGTTGATATGGAACATGAGGTTGATTATGCTATTTCTCAGTTTGCCCCAACAAACGATCCCAAAAATACGCCAAATTTGTCAGATGCTGACCAGACGACAACTCAACAAGAAGAAAATACGTCATCGGTAATCTTTTTTATATCTAAAAACCTTTGTGTATATACTTTATATTGCTTACATTCAAATTTGTGTAACAACTTTAGGTGGTTGATAATGTGGAACATGAGGTCGACACTGGCAATTCTAAATGTTCCCGGGTAGATGATGCTATATGTACACCAACTTCATCAGATGTCCACAATGCAACAAGTCAAGAAGAATTGGTAGTTGTTTTTACATGTAAACAAACTTCATATCTATACTTTCTATTCCTTACTTTCATACTTAACTTTCAAGTGGTTGTTAATGTGAACCATCAGGATGCGTCAGTAGACGATGCCAAAAATATCCCAACTTTGACAAATAAGCATCATGCATCAACTCAACAAGTCGAAAAGAGGCTATCTTCGAGGTTAAAGAGGACGATCCAAAAGCCGAGAAAATTGAAGCAGTAAACCACGTTTGATTGTTATAACACTTTTCCACAGTGTTGTTTAACATTTACTTTTGCATTAAAATGACAGTATTTCATGTTTTATCTCTCTGTCAGTTTTATTTTATACTGTTTCTGGTTGTTCACCGTTCACGTAGGTTTTCCTTTTATAAATTAGAGCAAAATGCAATTTGCGTCCCTTTGGTATGTGTGAAACATCAACCTGAGCCCGTAAATTCATTATTTGGTTTTTTTAGCCGCTGAGCTTATAAATTCATAACAGTTTGAGTCCCTCCGTTATTAAAAAAATTATTTTCAGAAAATCCATAGTAGTGATAAGATTTTTATGGCTTTAACCGTTATTAAAAACATTCTTTTCAGAAAAGCCACAGTATTTAAATTAATTAAATGTTAGTTTAATATGCAAATGTTCGAATTTTATCCTTTATCTATATATAAAATTTCAGATAGTATTATTTGTCTTTAAAATGGATTAGTTTTGTACTTTATATTTCAGATTGATGAACGGTTTGTCCTTTTGTCCCTAACTCAGTTTATTTTTAACGTTAAATGAGATGACGGGCATGTTACACGTACGTACTTTAGTAATTTTACCCATTTAATTAAAAAAAATATGTTAGTTAAATGAGGCCTTTATAATTCTTTTCATTTGTGGACTTATCACTTGTGATCGTTACTTATTTGTGGTGTTTTTGATGATTTCAACTACCAACAGTTCCAACCGCATAACCACACCGCATCACCATGAAGAATGGCCCCTCAGGTAAGCCAACGAACATACCAACAGATCCCCTGCCCCACTTCACTAGAAATTACGCAACATAATTGTCATTCCCATGTTACCCTATTTTATATCATACCCCTTTACTCCTTTCACATGAAAAACTTTAACTCAACACTCCAATTCATCAAATGTAAGCAAAGAAACATACAAAGAAGCTTAATTAGTTCACTTTCAACGATAATGACATGGTAAAATAACCTCGATTAGATTCGAAAACAATGGGTTTACTATTTTAAGTTTCTTCTACATTAAGGTAAGATCTAAGACGAAAATTTTTCTGATCAACTAATACCAGGTTGTTATAAGTTCCTTAAATGCAAAGACCAACCATTTGAAATGCTTCAAGAAAACTAACTCAGGGTGCGTACGAGTCGAGCTTAAACGAGCCCAAGACTAAAAGTTAAACAGTTAAGCATCAAACATGGACAGAACATATCACTAAGTTAAACTTGGTATTCTTGACAGAACTTACAGACTCGATAACAAAAGACCGTAACATACACCGTAACATACAATGTAAACAAGACGCTGTACTGGTTTAAAAAATTGTGGATCTTTATTGATTGGTGCACTTTAGAATGTAGCTGATAACCCCTTTAGTGTAGCTCTTCGATTTTCCTTGAAATTCCAGAGCTCGCTAATTACATATCTGCCACCACTGGGGTTATATTCATTCAGATGCAATTGATCGTTCTGATCAATTACTTCCTTATGTGCACCGCTCAATCTTCTAGGAGGTTGTCAAGTGTTCTCGCCTTCGTAGTTGGTTTTTGCGTATCTTTACATCCGCAGCCATTCTGTACAATAAAAACATCCATAGTAATAGGAACCGAAATTCATGTATTGGTAGATATTTCTATACCTACTATGATGAAGGAATCAATGAATGAACATTTTTTTTGTTAATGGCTGATGTTATGGTTTTCCACTGTTGATCAAATATTAAAAGTGGGTATTTTTTTCTCTTTAGTTAATAAGTTAAACTTTAGTACATTCTTGTATTTCCTGTACAAACTTTATTCAGTTCATTACAACTATTAGTATAGTAGTATGTATCAAGTTAAAAGCTTTGTGGGTTTAGAATAAGTTAAACAAAAGCCTTTGCCCAGAATATTGTGAAGGTGTGTTCTCAGTTTCAAACCCATCAACAATGTGTGCTTTTAAACAACAATAAAAGACAAACATCAAAGTAGACACAATGCATAATAGTTAACCATGTAGACACAGTTAAAACACATATATGCACCTGAAAAAAAAATCTTACTAACTATATAGTGATGATCAAATGAAGCAAGTTCATCGATTCAATAATCACATAACTATTAGAACACTCATATATAATGTAACAACAGGAAATTATTAAGATGTATTTATTTAAAAATTAAACAACTATTTATAATTAGTCATAACCTCAATATGATCAAAAGCAACAAAATTGTTCATATTATTTTATCACATAAAGCTTGGTTTCACAAATAGTAGTCGATATGTCACATACAAGATTCTTCATGTAAAAACACAAGATATAAACGGTTTTGATACTTAAATATGGTCACAAAGGTGTACAACACGAACAAATATCAAATCTAAGAATCATATTAACATATCTTCAAACTTTAAACTGAGATCTACATACAACAAATAATACTAATAATAAACATAAAAAGGAAAAAGAAAGAAACCCCAAGAAACAAATTTCTCTCTGTGTATTGAAGAACCCAGATCAACAAAAACAAAATTAATGAAGGTGCATTGTTTTTTTTTATCACAACCCAGCCCCGAAACCCTAACTATGCCATATACAAATCTGACCTTTACAGCTTTCCTGACTTTAGCAGGTGAAGATGTGCACTTGCCGGAGTGGTGTCGCCGATCGGAAGTTCGCCGGCTCCTCTCTATCGTAATTTCTGTCTCTTCACTCTCTCTCACTCTCTCTCTGTTTTGATTTAATGGGTTGATGGAGACTATGGCGGTGCCTCTTTATGTGTATGGAATGATTAAAATGAGGAGGTGGTGGGTGGGTGCTATAAATGGCTGTGTTTAACGTTTATCTATAAGGGTAAATTACTTTTTTTTTTTGAACGTCCATAAGGGTAAATTACTAAATTACATTTTTCTCTATAAATAAAAAATTGTGATTTTGTTTAGAATGTTCTTTAGAGTGGGCATGAGCAAATGGTATAAAATATCGATCCAATCCCGATCCTGATACCGATAATCCTGATCCCGACATGTTTCGGTATCGGAATCGGTATGCATATTTTGGTTTTTTTGGGTATCGGTACGGTATGGTATCGGTAAAATACCGACTTTTTCCCACAAAATACCGATACCGAACCGACATGTTTCCGTATTGGTATTGGTATCATGTATTCATACAATTTCGGGATCGGAATTATCGATATCGGGCCGAGAACGGGACGGGATTGGTATTCGCTCATCCGCACTTTAATTTTGCGTTCACTTAATGTGGGTGTTTGGGATTGTTTATTTTGAGCCGCTTTTAAATTTTTTACTTCTTAAAATTTAATATGTCATTTTTGTAGTGTTTGGATAATTTGTTTTCAGAATGCGTTTCACTGGTTTTAAAAGAAAAAAAAAAAAGAAACGTTAGATGGTTGTAGTATTTTCAAATAGGAGATGGAAAAGAGGAAAAGGAGAAGCAAACCGAAACACCATGAATATACATTGTCTTTGTCTGTTACCTTAGCGTAACCCGTCCAACGGACGGGTATTAAACTAGTTAATAAAGGGGCAATCACATTCTCTGTCTATTACCTGTTGGGTATAGGTTATTTTTTAAATCAGATAAATAAAAAATCTACAAGCAAAGTTAAAATTTATATTTCAATATTTCCTTAGGAAGTTGTGTGTGAGTTGTCAGTGACCTATCACATCAAACACTTTTAAAGAACCAAACGATTAAAATAACATTTAAAAATCTATTATATATAATAAATGAAAGTTATTTGGGCCACGTGTCACTTGATTAGGGCATCCTCAGTTCTCTTTTCCCGCCCAACAGTGCCATCCCCTTTTCCTTATATAACCTCTCTTCTCACTTCTGATCTTTCTTTACAAACGCCTAGGGTTTTTTCTCTCTATATATTCAGGCGATTCAAATTCAAATTTCACAAACCTTAATCTTCTTCCAGACGCCACCATAAAATCATCTTTTGTTCATCGATTAGTTCATCAAAAGGTTTGTTCTTCTTTTTTTTTAGTTGAAATAGTTTCATGATTTCCTGTTATTTATACTAATCATTTGTGTTTTGTGTCTTTTCATGTAACCATTGTTAGGGTTTCGTTCGAGAGTTAGATCAAGAGATGTGTCGCCGGCTAATGGTTCTCCATAATCATGGTATGTGTTTTTGTTTTTGATTTTTACTTAAGTTTTGTTATCTGAGTTGTTACTAAATGATTATTTTCAATGATCTGTTGCAGATGATAATGATGATGATTGTTCTACTGTCATTTCCAGTATCATTGTTCCAACATCGTTTAAAGTATGTGTTTTTTGCTACTCCGATTTCCAAATTTTGAGTTTTTAATTATCAAGTGATATACTCTAATTGTCGCTTTATATTTCAGTCTAATCACATTTGTTTGAAATTCATACAATATGTTGCGGGTTATTATAGGTTTGTAATCAAAGAAGTTTAAAGTTTAATTAAACACAAAGAAAGATTATTAAATTTACAGTTAAAATAATTTTTTCTTATGAGTAAATGATGATTATAATTGACTTGTGCAGCAGATGATGATGACTTGTCCAAGAAAGGATCTGCTACTGTTGTAATATACTAGAGCAATGGTCTTTCCTGCCTTTTTTGTATTAAAAGAAGCATAAAGTTTGGTTTAAACCACAATTCTTTATAAACAAAGTTAAGGATTAAGTATATGAGGACAGGGCTACTCTTCAGCTGCTGAAGAAGTGTTTTCATGTACTGCATCTTGGTCTGTTCACTAGAGATCAGCTTTCTATAAATCCTGATGTTAATGCATTGAGTCCTTCCATGGAGTTCATGTCGATTGTTGGAGATATACAATGATTGACTTTATGTACCTAGAGTTTGATTAACCAAAGGAAAACGACTGTTTAGTATCAGCAGTGGTTCGACATCTACAACGGATTTAAATTTAGTATTTAATTATCAGTGGTTCTTATGTAACTTTAGTATTTAATTATCAGTGTTTCTTATGAGGTGTTTATATGTAACAGTATTTATCACAACTCGTTATTTGTTTGATTTGTATTATAAATACAACAGTTGTTTGATTTTTATACTATTAAATAAAAATGTAGTACACTTGGATGTTAAATAAGTTCCTCATTATGATTATTTGGATATAATGTTTTTGAAATTCGTCTTTTTTTTTTACAAAGAGATGTTTATGGGCAAACCTCTATTTATCGTCAAACATTTGTTTAACAGGAAATATGTTTTTATGTTCAAACATCTGTTTAAGGTCAAATATCTGTTTATCTCCAAACAACTAATATTGAAGGTGAAATATTTGTTTAAGGTCAAAGATATTTAAAATAGTAAAAAATGATAGTTTTCATTAATCCTTAAAAGTCTGTTGGAACCACTGTTTTGGTTCAAACATCTGATTGTTAAAGTCTGTTGGAACCACTGTTTTGGTTCAAACATCTGATTGTTAAAGTCTGTTGGAACCACTGTTTTGGTTCAATCTTCTGATTGTTAAATGTTATCCACTGCTGAGAGATAACCTCCGTTTCTTTATGCTGAGAGACAACCTCCGTTTCCACTGATCGGAAAAAATAGCCACTGGTCACTTTTACATTTTTTACATCCACTGATATGGACCATCAGCGGTTTCCCTAAAAAATAGTAACTGCTCACATTTTTATTATTGATGTTGTTAATTAGTAATAGATTGAAATTATTAAATGAAAACTAGAATTGCAATCAAATTACCATTTTACCTGATCTTTACATTCCAATGACATAAGAGTTCCACCAAAATTATTTTCATGATAAAATTTAAAGTTAAATTAAAAAATAATCTTGATGACTATTTGTTCCAAATCAAATCAGTAATTAATGATGATTTCTTGAGCTTTGGACATTTGATTAAGCAAATTTTGAATTTCAAATTGACGGTTATTATATCTTGATTAAAGTTTAAATAAAATTTAAAAAAGTCATGATGACATTTGTTTTCAAATCAAGTCAGTAGTTATTGATAATATCAGTAATTTTGAAATTCAAACTATTCAAAATGGTAATTTAAAATTTTCGTTCTCTCTTTTTTTTTTCCTACTTTGCATATCATTTCTAATATTTAATTACTTTAATAAAGCAGCATATAAGAATATACACTACTTACGTTTGAAATTAAATCTGAAATTTATGACGTACAACAACAGTGGATAACTACAACAGTGCTTCAACATCAACTTTAGTTTTTCTATTGTTTATTTGTTTATGTTAGCAATGTTTATATGTAACAGTGTTTTCCGCATCAATGTTGTAAAGACTGATAGGTTGTTAGATGTCATCACCTCAGTGTTTTATATGTGACCATTTTTATGGCATCAGTGTTTATATTTAATTTATATTTAACAGTGTTTAGGACTGTTGTTTATACGTAACTCTATTTATCACATCAATTCAGTGGTTTGATCTGTACTATTAATTGAACAGTTGTTTCATCTTTATACTAATAAAATTCATATACACTTTGATTAATAGTAAGCTCCTCATCTTGATTGTTTGGGTATAGTATTACAATCAAATTATGAAATGAAAACTAGAATTACAATCAACTTACCATTGTACCTAATCTTTACATTCCAATTACCTACAAGAGTTCCACCAACATTATTTTCATGATAAAATTTAAATTTAAAATAAAAAATAAAAAAAATTCTTGATGACTATTTATTTCAAATCAAATCAGTAATTAATGCTGATTTCTTGAGCTTTGGACATTTGATTAAGCAAATTTTGAATTTCAAATTGACGGTTATTATATCTTGATTAAAGTTAAAATATAATTTAAAAAACTCATTATGGCATTTGCTTTCAAATCAAGTCAGTAGTTACTGATAATGTCAGTAATTTTGAAATTTAAAATTTGCAAAATGGTAATTTAAAATTTTGGTTCTCTCTCTCTTTCTTTTCTACTTTGCATGTCCTTTCTAATATTTAATTACTTTGCATACCTTTGAAATCAAATCTGAAATTTATGACGTCCAACAACAGTGTCAAACTACAATAGTGGTTCAGCATCAACGTTTGTTTATTTGTTTATGTTAACAGTGTTTATATGCTACAGGAGTTCCGCATCAATTTTTTATAGACTGTTAGGTTGTTAGATGTCATCACCTCAGTATTTTATATGTAACCATTTTTATGGCATCAGTGTTTATATGTAACAGTGTTTCGGAACAGTTGTTTTTACTATGTAACAGTGTTTCGGAACAGTCCTCACTTCAGTGGTTTGATCTGTACTATTAATTGAACAGTTGTTTCATGTTTATACTAATAACATTCCTATAAACTTTGATGTAACAGTATTTATCACATCATTTCAAATTGATGGTTATTATTTCTTAATTAAATTTAAAATAAAATATAGAAAAGTCATTATGACAATTGCTTTGAAATCAAGTCAGTAATTTTGAAATGATAAATATACAAAATGGTAATTTAAAATTGACGTTCTTTCTCTTTTTTTTTCTATTTTGCATATCATTTCTAATATTTTATTATTTTAATAAAGCAGCATATAGGGATATACACTCCCTACCTTTGAAATTACATTTGCCACTGCATTCAGTTAAAAATTTTATTGGATAATCGGTAACCTTGAATTCCAACCTTGATATTTTTTTTAAGAACATTCATGCTTATTGTATTATTAGCATATTACGTTTAGCAATACTTATTATTTACAAGATTCTTTTTTTTTAATGTACAGTCTTCAAATGGAGGTTGCAAAGGTTACCATGCTTAACGATCTTAATACATTCTCAAACAACTATTCGATTAGAGTTAAGATTGTTAGCATTTCGAAGAAGATGATGAATGATAACAAAAATGAAATATATCATCTTGATATGATCTTCATGGATGAGATGGTACCGTATATAGTTGTCTTATCATTTTTTGGACATATGAATATCCAAATTAGTATAACACCTTTTTTATTTAATCGGATGTTTCATATTCTTAGGGAACTATGATACAAGCCAGTTGTTTGCATAATATGCTTGGAAAATTCAAAGACTTCCTTCAGTTGGATGAATGTCTTCTTATCACCAAACCTTCTCTTGCTACTAATAAGTCCTCTGCTAAGTATACCAAGAGAAATGACAAAATATCACTTTATTTCTATACTTCTGTTGAGAAATGCTTTGACTGGTCTGGACCGAAATACCGTTTTAATTTCGTTAACCTCAAGGATGTTGTTAAAAATAAAATTGAAGTAAATACAGTTATTGGTATGTAAATCACTACATGATATATATCTATTGTTTTGTCTTATTGTTTTTTTTATTGTTATCACTTCTTAATGCTGTTTTCTTTTAACAATATATTTTTGTTTATAGATTGGATTGGTTATGTGGATGTATGTTTCAATCTAGAGGATACGTCAAAGAAGGATGGGAGCAAGGGCAAGAGACTTAATCTTAGACTTGAAGATCTTGAGTGCGTTCTTTTTATTAAGTTGTTGCATTTTGACGTTTAAAGCATTATAAGGTTGCTTGAGGTTATTATGTTTTATGTTAATATTTTTAGAGGCCAAAAGTGTCTGGTTACTTTGTGGGATGGTTTTGCTATTGACAAGTTTGCTTACATGAATGATAAGAAAAGAGAGAAATATGTTGTTATCCTTTGTCATTTTGGTATGGTCAACCTTTACAAAGGTACAATTTAAACTTAATTAGTTTAATTTTTTTTATCTTTAGTAATTTAAACGTTGTATTTATTTATACATTTTAAATTTGACAGTATTTATATTGATCTACATTTGTTTTTAGTTTTAAATTCAGGCAAGCGTGGAGTTGCAAATGGGTTTGAGCTGAGCAGACTTTTTATTGACACTGACATTGAAAAGATTTCCTCTTTTAGGAAGAGGTATAGTTAGTAATATGCATATAAACGTTGAATATTATTATTTTGTACTTACATTTAATTTTTACGTTTTAATTTGATCGCATGAATCTGTTTAGGTATGTAGAGAAAATTTCAACTTCATCTTCATCAAATGAGCATGTTGGTTCAAATGTTATCTCAAGTGTTGAAGATGAGTTTCTTAGTAACCCTGATTTCATGCTTATTGGTTTCCTTGGAACGATATCAACGGTGTGTATTTTCTTATAAGTACTCTACATGCTGAGTTTTTTTATACTCTTTTCTAAGTGTTATTATTTTTGTTTGATATTGATAGACAAAGAAGGTTTTGATTCTTGCCACAATCACAGCTATATGCACTGATAAACTTTCGTATTACAATGGTTGTAACCACTGTAAGTCAGGTGTGGAGGAAAGATTTGTAACGAAAGAAAATGCGGAGGGTTCATTTGATGTTGATCATGCAAAATCGTTAGTTTGTACAAATGATAAATGTGGAGGAGTCGACATCTATTCTATTCCGCGGTTTGAGATTACAGTTTTTTATTTCCTTATACTAAATACTAATATGAACGGTTCATATTAGTAATACTAATGTTTTCATTTGTTTTTAACTTTGATAGGTTCAAGATACCTATTAGGGTGCAAGACTCTTCCGGTACTGTGTCTTTGACACTGTTTGATTTCGAAGCTTACAAGATTCTTAACAAATCTGCAAAAGAGTTACTTACAATCCAAGATCAGGTAACAAATACATGCATTCAGTTGTTTGGCCATGTAGTTAATATAACTTAAAATTAATTTTTATAAAATTCTATGTTCTCAATTATGGAATCATTCTGCTTATTGTAATTTATATTAATTTTGATAAAATCATAGGTTGTTAATTCTGGAGACATACCGAACCCATATCCTGAGATCTTTGACACATTGATTGGAAAGAGGTATGCTTTCATCATAAGTGTTAAAGACTATAACATTGAGCATCAGGTTGAAAACTATGGTATTTCAATGGCCACTAACGATGATGAGATCCTTGCTGCGCTTTCCGCCAAATTCACTCTTAACCAGGTTTAAATCTTCATTATGTGAATCTTTTAATTTTATAGTTATATCTTTTTGAAATAGATTTATACCATTGTGTGTATTTTATGTTATTGTGTATTATGTACTTAAAGCATGAGCAGTCCGAATCGTTGGATGTTCCAGATTCCTGCAGTTTGTCTACTCCTGTTGACCTTATGAAGGTAATATGAGAATTTGTTTATTTGTACTAAATTTTTTGAAACGTTAGTACTTATTGTCTTTTTATATCAGGATGAGATGTCACGCTGCGGTTACAATGTTACCCCTTTATCCCAACCACTGGTAGGCACTAAGAATCCCTCTTCAGATGAAACAAAACGTAATATTCTTGAAGTGTTCGATGTGGATGATGCATTAGGTTGCTCCTCGACAAAGCGCCGCATCAGTGATGAACTGTGTCAGGATGAAGATGCTGGTGTTTCGACGCTTTTGATTCCAAAGATTGAAAAATAGTTTTTTCAGTATTTCCAGATACATTTACGTGTTGATTTCATATGCTGTTGCCATGTTGAACTTATGGTTTTCGTTTTGTTGCTTTTGGGTGTTTGGTGGGTTATGTTTTGGACTCATTATGTGGTTTTGAATTCCTGAAAACTTATCTGCTTATTATACTGTTATGTTCTAATATTATAATGACTATGATCTTTCTTTGCATATTATTATCTATATTGTTAAATAAATATTGAGATGTCAAAGAATTCACGTTCATCTTCTACGGCAGCTAATTCATCTCAACGAAATTTACATAGTAAGTGAAATTATAACTTCTTAACTCATGTATCAGTTGTTAAGTAGCATCACTTAATCCTTAATCACGATTCTCTATCCCCTGACTACTACATCAGCAGTTGTTAACCATTAGTAGTTCACTATCAGTTGTTAAGTACCCTTAGTGTTTTAATCACTAGTTGTGCTTACAAGTTTTTCATCAGCTGTTTCACTTAAGAGTAGTTTCACATAACAGTAGTTTCGCTTAACAGTAGTTTCACTTAACAGTATTTTGCTTTATTCATTTTAAATTCATGTTAAATTCATTATTACAATTAAAGCCAACATAAATGCACACTTGCATTATGTTAAACATACATAACAGACACAAAACGTCATACCTTCTAGAAACATAGAAGGATATCAAACTTGGTAGACTTGACAGAACTTACAGACTCGAAAACAAAAGATTGTAACATACAACGAGTTTTCAAATTTCTTTATAATGAAAACTCAAGGAGTGAATGGTGCACTTCGGAATGTAGCTGATAACCCCCTTTTTGGTGTAGCTCTTCGATTTTCCTTGAAATTCCCAAGCTTGGTATTTTCATATCTGCCACTGGGGTTATATTCATTCATATGCACCAAACAGCTTATGTTTTAGCAATTGATCGTTCCGATCAATCACTTCCTTATGTGCATCGCACTAACTTCTAGGAGGTTGTCAAGTATTCTGGCCAATGTTTTCGTAGTTGGTGTTTTGCGTATCTTTACATCCGCAACCATTCTGTACAATAAAAATATCCATAGTAAGACGGCTGATACAGTAATCTCATAATGCATATAAGTATACATATATGATGAACCCAAGATGAGGAACCCAAAACACAGTTGATCTGAAATGAAGAAAACACATTCAAATGACCAATACGATGAACCCAAAACATATAGTCTTTAACCAACTTTATATGAGAAACAAAACAACAACCATACCCAAATTTCAACATGAACAGCAGAGACTTAAGAAACTCAGATTTCAACATTAACAACAGATACTTAAGAAACCTGTCCCTGTTTTAATCGATTGTATATTTTAAACATTTCAAACAAACTATAACACAAAACAATCTTAGATTAACGCCAAAAACCAAAAAACCAGTATTAATAAACAGATAAAACCAAAAACATCACAAACAAACCTTTATAATAACCAAAACCCAAACCTCTGTTTTGATACCCGAGCCAAAAACCCACAATAATCAAACAATATTTTCACACAAAAGCTGTTACTTTCATACAGTGGTGAAAATGAGATATCATCAAACATCAACTTACATAGGGTTACACAAGCATCTAACAAGAACAGAGGGTCAACCATAGTGTCGATCATGTTTTAGGTATGTGATTTTACCTTGGATTGTTATAACAACAAATGGTTGGTGAGGAGATTCAATGAAGATGAAGATGATGATTGGTGTTCGGAGTAGAGATTTTCAGATATTTTTGAGAAGTTTGATCGGTCTTTAGGGAATTTTAGGGATTATTAAAGGATATTTCACAATTGTCAAACAGTCAACATAGGGAAGTGTGAGGGAGGGACTCAAACTGTTATGAATTTATAAGATCAAGGGCTCAAAAAACCAAAAAAATGAATTTAGGGGCTCAAGTTGATGTTTCACACATATCACAGGGACACAAATTACATTTTTCTCTAAACATAAATATTACTTTTTTTCAACATATTTTATAAGTTTTGGGGTGATATCAGCAGATGTTAACCACTGCTCTTCCGTAACACTTAATCCTTAATCCCTGCTTCTGTATCTACTGTTTACTGCAGCAGCAGTTGTTAAAAATCTGTAGTTCACTATTATTGGTTAAGTAACATCAGTGTTTTAATCACTAGCAGTGCTTAAAAGCTTTCCATCAGCTGTTTGACTTAACTGTAGTTTGCGTTATTAATTCTAAATTCATGGCTTCAAATTACTTTTCTTGGTAAATGAGTTATAGAAGCTCAAGTTATATCTGGTAGGAACATTGGCACGAGAGTTTTTATTCTAAGGATTAATATGATCCCGTTTGACAAAAAAATACCTTTTCAATTTCAACAAAGACAATTTCCTTTATCAGTTTGTTTTGCTATGACAATTAACAAGTGTCAAGGACAAACGTTATCAAAGGTTGGTCTTTATTTGAAAGATCCTGTCTTCACTCATGGTCAGTTGTATGTTGCATTATCAAGGGTCAAGACCAGAGAAGGTGTTAAAATACTAATATTCGACGCTGTTGGAAAACCAACAAATAAGTAATGTTGTTTACAAAGAAGTTTTTACTAGGTTGTAATCATTGTGAGCAATGTTAAAACCCTGTTTGACCGAAGTCAAGCTACTTATGTTAAAAGCTAATTATAATAGATAAAACACTGTTTGAGGAATGTTAAAACGCTGTTTGACCAAAGTCTGTTTGACCAAAGTCAAACTACTTTTGTTAAAAGCACAACCGTCAGTATTTCTTCATCATCATTACACATCAAACATCTGTCATCTCTTCTTTCAAAAATCACTTCTCCCCAGTCATTTTCTAGGGTTTCAATTTTCTTTTCCTCCATCTTCTACACTTCAATCACCTGAGGTTTTATTATTTTTTCTTCAGCAACTGGTATGTACATTCCTATTGATGAACTTTATATTGTTTAATCTATGTTAATTTAAATCCTATCTTGCTACTAATACGATTTTAAATGTTTATTGCTATACATTCAAGAAGGGTTTACTTATGTGTTTGAATTATCTGTTGAGAACATGTTAAAATAATTATTATTTGCAGAAAAATTTTAACTCATACTCTGTTTCTATTAGAAAACTCATCATGACAATTGCTTTCAAATCAGATTAGCAAACTACTGCCCATAGCCAAGAAAGTATAACTTAGCAGATATTTCCTTTGGCAAACATATACCATAGCAGTGGTTTTGAAATTGCCGGTAATTTCAAATTCAAAATGCCTTGGGATATATACTTTGCAATTAATGCACGTTAAGCAATCACTTCTGTCTTATGCTAAAGGCGTCTTATAGGTAAATGAATAGGTTAATTGTAATTATAATAACGTGTTTAATTTTATATTTTTCCCGTGTAAATGCATTAAAAGCCTAATAAGTGTCGCATGATATTCTTTCGTCTGACGATGTATTTAGTCATAGCCTTCTTCATTGGGTATATATAATAGATTTGGCAGAGGTTTTGATCATTACCATTTTCATCTATCTACTCAATCATCTTCAAAAATTTTGTTGACGAGATTTTCACAAGGCTCTTTACAGGATGGAAAAATTTGGGTTTCAAGTGATTGTTGACGAGATTTTCACAAGGCTTTCTGCAGAAGATATTTGTCGTTTCAAGTGTCTTTCCAAGAATTTTTATAGGGAATTGTCAAGTCATGCATTTCAGATGATGCATGCTTTCCGAATTGGAGATTCAGTACAAAAGAAACTATTATCCTTTAAAGACACGTCAATTGTCATTGACAACGTAGTTGGTGGTAAGTTGGATGTTGTTAGTAGTAAAACCTTAAGTTTTCCTAACAATGTCCACTCTAGCTTCTTACGTATTCTATCTTCATTTAATGGGTTGTTGTTAGTTTCCAATGAAGGGATTTGTTGTCAGTTGATTCTTTGGAATCCAACTATCAGGCAGTATAAGGTTTTGTGTGATGACTACTTTAATTATAATCATCATCGAAACTCTGATACCGGTGGAATTTATTTTGATCAGTTCAATGATCTCAAAGTGTTGAACATCAGATGTTACCGTAATGTAACTGCTGCTCGTGTTTACTCACGACGTCGTGAGTCATGGACAACAATAAATTTCAGTATCGTAAAAAATTATAGTTCAAGTCGTTATTCATGGTCTACAGGAGTTTATGCTGATAAAACCATATATTTTATGGTTTCAAATTATTGGTATCCACTAGGTGAGAGGAACATCGTTTGTTTTGATGTTGTTAGTGAGACTTTCAGAATGCTTCACTTTCCTGAGAGTATTGTAGTCAAACCTTGCCAAGGGCATTTTTTGACCATTGCAAAGTGGTTGCATTTGATTGTTATTGGAAAGTCTGCTGAGCTAACTGCTGATTTGCTCAGATATGAAGAAGAAGGCTGGAAGAAGATGTTTGTTTTCAATAATCCTCGTGTAGTTGATTACGTAGATGCACGCCGAAGTACTAATATAATTGAAGACAACAAGTGGTTGATAACAAGCATCTGGGAGATATGATTGAAGTTGATCTCACCAACGAACTTCTGAAATACCTCCAACATGTTGACAACTACAATGGTCCGAAAGGAGCTTTACTTATCGAAACTACTGTTTCACCAATAGATTAGGAATTAGGATCCTGTATTTTATTGAATGTTATTATCTGTTTTGACAATTGTATCTTTTATATAATTAGTTGTGTTAAAATTATTAATAATGTTTGTTATTAAATTAAGTAAATGAATATCGATGTTTGAGAGTGTAAATTCTTGTAATATTGGCAAAGGTCGGTTTAAATGATCAAAGCTTTGTTGTTGAGAACAGGTGTTTCAAAATTAAACAGTGGTTGATAAATCTGTTGAATTGGGTCAACAGATGGATGAACTTTGTATGCTGTTTAACACTTGTACTTTTTATAAATATTTAGGTTTGAGAGTGTAAAAGCTTGTAATATTGGCAAATGTATGTTTAAATGATCAAAGCTCTGTTATTGGGAACAGATGTTTGAAAATAAAACAGTGGTTGATAAATCTGTTGACTTTGGTCAACAGATTGATGTCCACAGATGTTTGGAACTACTGTTCAGAAAATTGTGGTCGAAACCGCTGTTTGGTTAAAATGGTGGTTTAAAACCATTGTTGGGTTAAAACTGTTTGGTCTTTTAAGGCTTAAACTGTTTTGCCTTAAACAGATGTTAACAAGTTAAACATTTGTTAAGCCTTAAACAGATGTTTGGCCTTTTGTATCAGATGTTTCGACTTAAACAGCTGTTTGATCTTAAACACATGTTTGACCTTAAACAGATGTTTTGCCTTAAAAAGATGTTCTTATTCTATATCAGATATTTGGACTTAAACAGATGTTTGACCTTAAACAGATGTTTGGCCATAAACAGATGTTTGGCCTTAAACCAAACATCTGTTTAAGCTCAACATCTGTTTGACTATTTGTCAATATCTTATTGACTTTTGGTTAACATCTGTTTCAAATTTGGTCAACATCTTATTTTGTAAAAGAGGTACAAAAACAAAGATTTTTTTGAAAATCCCAAATCACCCTATCATGTAAGTGCATTGATGTAAAAGTGGAAATTATATTATTCATATGGTCCTGTTGTGGTTTTGTTTGTCCTCTAATATGAGTTCATGATCTAATCCGGTGATTTGAAGTCATTGTTGTTGAATTGAATGAGATGGTTGTTGTAATGTGGTCGTATTACAAACAAATAGTAATTAATTAATCTAAATAACTTTCCCGAGCCCGGGAAGCAATCCTGGGTAAAAACCTAGTTGTTAAAATAAACAATTAATCTTTGGGCCTAACTTAAAAGTAAAAACCCAAAATCCTAAAACAAATACACGCATGCCCTATGTACAGTACATTCTTCTTCTTTCTCTTTTTTTTTTTGAAACCACCGGTTACCTGTATTCCATCGCCGACAGCTGACAAGTTTTCCGATCTTCACTTTCTCTCTTCATTTATCTGGCTTTGAGGAGGTCAATCTGTTAAAAACGACGACTTTGAGGGGGTCAAGCTATATAAAATCGAGCACTTCAGATACCTTAAAAGAGGATATTTCGCCGGCCGGAGGGTCAGTTGACCCCCCTGACCCTCTTGTGGTTCCGCCCCTGCTAACATTCCTTAAAAACTTCAAACACACCATCGTACAACTACGAATATAAAACACAATATGATAATCAACATAAAACACACTAATGTTAGTCATTCACTAATCAAAGCCTTATCATTCAAAACACAACACAAAACCCACAAATATGGTGTTTTAGTAACCTCCACTATGTTATTTGTGGGTTTTGAGTGTGTTTTATGGTTGACATTACGGTGTTTTATGACTTTGTACACTTTGTAGGAAAAATGGACTTTGTAGCCAACTCTCACCCATAATTTGAAAATGTAAATATATTATTGACCTAAAAAATAATATTGTATTTCATAGCACTAGCCAGATGCCCACGCGATGTGACGAGAGCGATACATCGCATTGCGATACTCGTTTTTTGTAGTTTTTTTTATTCATATAAGATTTTTTGTAGCATCATTGTGATATATATACATCAAAAGCGAAATAATCGAGTAATCCATTTCATTGTGTTGTGTATGGTTCGGTCGGTTCGGTTATTATCTTCAACCGAAGCTGAAACCAAGGTCATCGGTTAGTCTAATTATTAACCAATCGGTTTTCGGTTACTCGTTTTGGTTTATTCGGTTAGATTGACGGTTTTTTTGGTTTGGTTCATTTAATTTCAGTTAATAGCAAAAACTAAACTTTGGTTAAAACTTTTGCTTAGGAATATATGAAATTGAGGTATAAATACGTGAAGTGAAAGTATAAATATATTAAATGGAGATATAAAATATGAAATATATGAACTGGAGGTATAAAAGCTAGAAATATATGAAAAAATGAATGATTCGATTCGGTTCAACTAATTTTGGTTAAACGAGAGTACAAAAAAATGATAACTGGTTTTGGTTAATTCGGTTTTCAATTTTCAGTTAATTCAGTTTTGGTTGATTCCAATTCGGTTTTGTATGTTTTTGGTTTGGTTTAGGTTAACGATTTAGTTATTGCTCACCGATAACCGGTTTTAGTTTTAACCGATAGGTGCGCGCGCGGTGCGGCGAGAAACACACACCTTGCCACGGGGTGCATTGTTTAGTTGGTTAGATTATAATCCTCAACCGAAATCGAGGTCATCGATTACTCTATTTTATCAACCAATTCGTTTTCAGTTAATCAGTTTGGTTTATTCAGTTAGATTGACGCTGTTCGGTTTGATTCATTTAATTTCGTTTAATAGCCAAAAACAAACTTGGGCTAAATTTTTTTATTAGAAATACATGAAATTTAGGTATAAATACATGAAATGGATGTATAGGTATATTAAATGGAGGTATAAATATATAAAATGTGTTAGGATCGGAGGCTCTCATGATTGTGTTTGTTTGTATAATTTGAACAATGAATGAATATGAAATAATGTAAAGTGCAGCGGAAATGGAAACTAACTTTATAAACACAATCAAAAGGGAGAATAGTTCTGATAAACACATGCTTTTCATTAGGTCGAAAGATTACAAATGCAAGCTTGCAACAAAACTCCCCCTCAGCCTGATGCTCCCCTGGTTGATTGCACAAGATGAAAGGATTGGACTAGAGGAGAAGAACTCACCCAGTCAATCAAATGTAACAGTACAGGGTACTGTTCCATTTATAGGCAAATCAAACCACTGAAGCATCTAATGCTGACATCACCATGAAAGTGACATCTAAGAACCTGACAACCTTTACCCATTGTTCTAATACAAACACTGCTAACTTAACCACTGATTCTGTACAATATAAGTGACATACTAAACTACTGCTTTCTCCTTCCATCAGCACAGGTGTTTGACCATCAGTGCTTTCCTCAAAGTTGATCAGTCCTTGAGTAGGCAGTCCTTTAGTCAACAATAGTACTTAGATAGCATCAGTAGATTTGAACCAGTAGTGTTTAATCCTTAACAGTCTTTAGAGCTTCATCAGCAGTTTGAAGGACAACAGCTGTTGTATACGGACAGTGGACAGAGGTCATCAGATGTTATAAACACTTTCAAGGGGAAAGCCTGGTGTAAACTACTGCTTATGATGAATCCACTGTTGTGAACCAGTTTTGGCTTTTATTATCTGTTCCTCTGATAGGGTTCAATCCCATCAATCTCCCCCTGGAACAGATAATGCCAAAACTCTTCATTATTTTGGATCTTTATTGTCTCATCAGAAGTTCCCTAATTTGTCCTTTAAATTGTAACTCAAAATCCTTGGAACTTGTATCATCCTCATCCCTACACAGTATAAGCTCAAGGAGATCTTGTAGATCTTCAACACTTAGGCCCAGTGCTTGTTCCCTTGATATATGCTTTACTTCTCCATTGGATCTGAACAGGGTCAATACATGGGTCTTTTGATCAGACATCCATTTTAGTATTTTTGAACCCAATGGGTTTCTTGGGAGAGGTTTATTTACTGATGAGTTTGGTGATGCTGGCCTTGTGATAATTTGTTGAGCAGTGTTCTGAGCTTTTGCTAGTTCAGAATCTCCAGCTGTATTTTGTTTGAAAACCATTTTAATGATATCATTTGCTGCAGCTATATCTTCTACAGCTTCTTTTTCAATCTGCCCTTGTCTCTTTCTTTGATCTATCTCAATGGCTGATACATCTGCTGATGTGAGCAGTGGTTCAGAAATATTGATTTGTTTTGGCTCTTTGTATTCAGGCTTCTGTGGTAAACTAGGATCTGTCATCCTTATTTTCTTTAACCTTTCATAAGCCTCATCTGTGTATTGCCTTGTCCATTTTGCTATGGCTTTGGCATTTCCAACCTTTGCATTCACCAGCTCTTGTTTCTTCCTCTTGTATTCTGAGGTAAGTTTATCAATGGCCTTTTTGTATTTGCTCTAGTTTGGAGTTGTCTTTTTCTTCCCTGGATCATTCTTGATCATCCTGATTCTGTTAACTTCATGCTTTAGTACAATGAGTGGCCATTCACTGAATTGTTCTTCATTAGCTGGATAAAATTTTTCTCTCATAATAAATGCAAGATAATCCTTTCTCATTTCCTTTTGTAGGACGGCTCCAGGTGGCAGATTTGACATTTCTTTGCTTAGGTCTTTTGCATAATCTTCCATTTATTTGACCTTAGTGAGTAAAAATTCCATTCTTTCTGAAATGGCTTGGTCACCTTAATCTTTGCATTCAATTCTAGCTCTTATATCTGCTTGCCTGGCTTTGAGTTTTAGATATGCATCCATATTTTATGGGTTCCTGAATCCCGTGAGAGAAGGAAATCTTCTTTTTGAAGGATCATCTTCTGTATAAAATTGTCTCATCTCATCCTTTATAGCTTCCAATTACAGTGGATAACTTGCAGCAGTGGATACAAGGTTAGCAGGGTTTATTACTTTGACAAAAGTTGGTGAAGTGGATTGTTGTGGTTTAATGGCAATGTAAGGTGTGGAGGATAAAGGAATAGGTGTTGGTATATCATCATTACCCTCCTGAATTTTCCTTTTCCTTGTGTAAAGCTTTTTGGGTGAAGGGGGTTTTGGTTGTGATGTGACAATGGGTTGTATGGTGATTGTTGAAATGGTGAGGGCAGTGGTAGATGGTTGACAAACAACTGTTGAAACAACTGGTGTTTCAACCTCTGTTGTCTTCACAACTACTGATGTGTCAGTAGATGTCTTCTGCTTTTGAGCAGGTGGTGATTTGGTGGGTGAAGTGATTTTAGGTTGTGGTGGTAGGGTAGTGGTTATGGTGTGTGTTGTAGTGGTGTGTGTTAAAGAGATGACAGATGTTGAAACTACTGAGGTATCAGCAATTGTTGATACAACAAGTGTTATAACAACTGTTTAGGTGGAAGTTTGAGATTTGGTGGTTTGAGGTTTGGAGCCTTTGGGAGGTGGTTTCGAGGCATGCTTTGTGGGTCTGGATGGTGTGGATTTGGGTTGCCTCACTTGTCTAGTGGGCTTCTTCTTTTCATCCTTAGGATTTTCATCATCCTTTGGTTCAGAAGTACCCTGTGCACTCAGCTCCATGTAAGCTCTTTTCTCATTTTCCCACCTGGCTTTGTCCTTAGCCTCTCTATCTCTTTTAACACTTGTTTTTGCTTCTGCAAGTGCGTTTGTGGTAACATCAATTTTCTTACTACCATCTGGCAAGGGGATGTTTTTAGTCATGTTTTCTTTTTCTGGTTCAATATAAAGACCATCATCAATTCCTTTCTTTATCCACTGTTTGATTTTCTACCCCTTTTTGGCATTATCTGAAGGAAGTTTACCAATGAAGAGAACGGTGGGAGGAGCTTTGCCAATGGTGTTTAGGATGTGGGCCTTTATAGCCTTGATGTCTGCTTGAGTATTTCTAAACCTGGACTCCATTATGTTTCTCAGCTCTTGTACATGTATTGCATGTTACAGATCAGCTGTTTGACTTTGTTGTTGGAGCAGGGGTTGAAATAAATTCCATAACTCATTTGTAGCAGGTGCCTGTGGTGGAGCAGGTGCTTGAGCAGTTGAGCTGGAACAACAGTGGGTTGCACCTTTTGAACTTTCAACAACTGTTGCATCATTTCTTTGATTTCTGCAACTGAGGTATCCAGTTTGTCAATTCTATCTGTCAATTCTTGGTACTTTAAACCATCACCCAACTTAATGGGATCATCTGATTTCCCACTAACAGTGGTTTGAACAGTGGTTGACTTAGGGAATGTATTCCAATAGTCATCCACTGATGCCCTTTTTTCTCGGTATTGGGGACTTCTTCCCTCAACACTTGATAACCTTTTGATGGTACCAGTGGTCAACACAAACTCACTAGTGGTTATCAGAGGTGCTATAGAAGGAATTGCCTCCAAGGAAGTCTTATTGATGTAACCACTGTCCAAATACAAACCAGTGGGTTCAGCAATTGTAGTGGCTGCTTCACTTGGATTACCACCAAGAGTTGCTTGTAACTCAAGGGGTGTAACCTCCTCAGGTCTTGTTGGTGGGTTAGTTATGATTGATTCATCAGACCCAGTCATTTGTTGAAGTATGTTCTCATTGATGGGTGATTAAGAAGGACTGGTTTGTGCCTGGTTCAGATCTATAGCATCCAACAGTAATTTAGTTGGTGGGGGAATTGTGGATGTAAGGTTGGGTGTAGAAAGAGAATTGGCCCCGGGCATTGGGCTGTGGATGATGGAAGCAAGTGATTCCAGAGCATCATATTGTGTTGTCTCTATTTGTACAACCTGTTCTTTTTTAGAAGAAGCAGGAGGAGTTTCAGCTATGGGTTGAGATATTTGTACCAACTGCTGTGAGGAAGTAGCAACAGTGGTTTCTTGTGACTTTTGTCACTGGCAATTGCTCTGGTATCTCATCCTCTAGAGTTGCCTTTTTGATAGGTTTGGGGGGGTTTTGAGTTTTCTTTTGTTTTGGCTTTTTGGTAATTTTAGGTGTGGGTTTCAAAGCAGTTGTTTTGCTACTTTGATCACCTTGAGCAGTGGGCTAAGCAGCAGATACCTGAGGAGTAGTGGTAGCTGCTAAATTCTGCTCTGGCACCTCTGCTTGTGTTTTGCAAGGTGTTGACATTCTTGTAAAAGTTTCAGCAGTTAAGCTGTTTATTTGAAAAGAGTCACCTTGTTTTATTACAGAAGCATCATCCTTACCAAATTTCTTTTCAAAATAATAACTTAGAAATCTTGGAAAAAATAAGAATGGCTTGTTTTCAACATTTTTAACCAAATCATTAAAGATTTCCTGGGAGTAATTTAAATTTTCATCTTGAAGAATAGCATATCCCAGATTTTGAATCTTTAATGGTATTTCATTAAAAGCAGTGGTTTTGTTTGAAACACACATTAGCAAGGTATGAAATAAAAATCTTGTTGCAGGAGGGAAGTAACCTTTTTGTAAGGTATCCCTCTTCATCATTGAGTCTGCATACCCTCTTTCAAGGAAATCAGTTTTTAACTCATTTTTAGGAAAAAAAGTTTTACCTTGCTGATCATTGAGTTCAAAGACCTCCGAGATGGATTGTGGTGTGATTTTGACAGCTTTACCCTTTAGAGAAGAGTTAATGGCTATGACATTTTCTCCTTGTTTTTCAAGGGTGGTATTTTTCCAAAACTCTCTTTGGGTTTACTGATAAATTGGAGCATCTGCTGTTAAGAAAGTTTTGTACTTTGATGCAGACATGATGTCAATGATGGAATCGAAAGCATCTGTGGTGCCTGGTTTTGTCAAAAGACCCAGATAATTGTGAGGTGCTTTGTATGGGATTTCGATGGGTGTAGCCGTTTGAGCGGCCTTTTTACGAGATGATTTGGAAGTGGGTTTTGCAGATGACTTCGATTTTGTCATTTTGGAGATGATAATCAAAGAAGATTGTGAAGAAATTTGAGGAAATGAGATGAAAACTGCTTTGAGAAAGGAATTTTTAAGAATTCAATTCGACAGTAAAACCCTGTTTGGGGTTTTGAATGGGGTTTTATAGAGAAAAAGTGAATGCTGACGTGGCAGCGGTTACAAAAATCTGATGGCTAATAACTGACCACGTGCCAACCTCTGATGAAAAGATGAATAATGGAGGACAGTTGTTTAGGAAACCACTGATTAAGCAAATATCAGTGGTTGCAACGGTTAAAGTGAAGACAGTGGATGATTTTGACCATCAGTGGATAGCTTCATCAGTGGATAAAACACTGATTTTAAACAACAGTGATTACCATGAAAATGAAGGAACAGGGGTTGACTTTCAGCAGTGGACAGTAGTTAGGAAACAGATTGTTTGAACAAACAGTGGTTATGGGTAAGGTAATGGTAAGTATTTGAAAGACTTGTATGTCAGCAATTGTTAGTGCATCAATGGATAAGCTTTTGACAAATACTTTGAGCATCTGCTGTTCTGATGAAAGAAATGATTTTATCTTGTGTAATCACAATATCATGTCTAACATCTGTTGATGGTGATTCTGAAATATCTGCAAGATTGCTATCCTCAACAAAATACATTTTAGATGCAAATTGTCAAGTTCAATATGTCAACAGTTTTTACAGAAATTTTCATTCAAGGTTTTGCCACATGTCAATTACAGGTTTTGAAGCTTTTATAGATTCCTGACAGTGGTTTAGTACCCCCAGATGATGGAAACCCTTTTTACTAAGGCTACTCATTTTGTGTCATAATATTTAAATTTGAACATGAGTACCAAAGTATTTTGAGGTCTTATTAGTAATCAATCTTTGACATGTGTTAAAAACAAACTTGAGTTTGACATGACCTTGACACTTGTACCATTTCCTTTTGATCCATTTTCAAGGATAATATCACCAAACAAAAATGAGGTTCTTTATCCTGACAGGGGTTTGAAACTTTTGCTATAAAAACAAGTAAAAGTACAAAATATATCATTCTTAAAAAAAATAAAGAATAATATATCCAGCTTTATTTGAGAAAAACCTTTTCAAGAAAAAATAATTAAAGGTTTTTCTGGAAACTACATAAAAAGGATCTGGTGTATTTTTCAATTAAACTCATAACCATATCCCTCTCAAGTTTTATGAAAATGGTCAGTGGGTTGAAATACATTGTAATAACCACTATTTGAAACCATTTTCTTGTTAAATTGATTGTAAAAATGAGGAGACATGTTCACATGTGTTTTTAAAAGTTCTGTTATAAACTTTGTTACCATGTGATGATTCTGAAAAACTTGTCTAGTCCTCTTGTAAGTTTATTTACTGGAGATACTATTTTTACCTGAACTTCCCTGTACCAATGAATGCACACAGTTGCTTGAAGACCATTGTTTACCCTATTTTTGGACTCTTAAGTGTTTTACATTTATACTCTTTTCTTTTGACTTCAAAAGTTTTGAGATAAACACACTTTAGAATTTTTGTAATTTTTCTTCTTCCCTTTTTACCCTTCCCATTCATAGGTAATGAAATACTCACTGGGAGGTTTTTATTGAAGAAATACTTAATCCAAAATCATTTTGTAGCAATGTTTTGAGAGATCTGGTCATATTTGTACATGCTTATGTCAAATCTCACATTACCTATGATTTGGACTATTTTAACACCTGATTTTCTTAATGTATTTTTAACAAAGTTGATTTGGTCCCTTTTAACAGGATTCTCAACCTGTTTTTCAACACATAAGATCTAATTAACTAAAGTTTTAATTTCCCTCTTTTTATGTTAACAAAAACACTAATGTTTTTACGAACATAGGTTTTTGTTGACCTGAGGTACACACCTTAGCAACAAACATGATGGGAACAGCACAAACTTCATAACAGTAATTGAAATCAATTTTTGTAAAGAAAATAGTTATACCATAGTTATCAGACATATTTTCAGATTTGAAAACTATAGGAGATTTATGTGTGACATCACTCTTTATGTGAAGTTTGTGTGTCTTATGACATCTTGGTTGTTTTACAGAGTTTTTGAATAATTACTTTGAACATAATTACTCGTTACTCTGTTTTTCAACTAAATACGATCAACCTTAGCATCAATGAATTTTGAGCTGAACTGTTATGTCAAATTAATTGTTAGATCGAATTTGACTGTCCAAGCTCTGATACCAATTGTTAGGATCGGAGGCTCTCATGATTGTGTTTGTTTGTATAATTTGAACAATGAATGAATATGAAATAATGTAAAGTGCAGTGGAAATGGAAACCAACTTTATAAACACAATCAAAAAGGAGAATAGTTCTGATAAACACATGCTTTTCATTAGGTCGAAAGATTACAAATCAAATCAAAAGATTACAATGCAAGCTTACAACAAAACTCCCCCTCAGCCTGATGCTCCCCTGGTTGATCGCACAAGATGAAAGGATTGGACTAGAGGAGAAGAACTCACTCAGTCAATCAAATGTAACAGTACAGGGTACTATTCCATTTATAGGAAAATCAAACCACTGAAGCATCTAATGCTGACATCACCATGAAAGTGACATCTAACAACCTAACAACCTTTACCCATATTTCTAATACAAACACTGCTAACTTAACCACTGATTCTATACAATATAAGTGACATACTAAACTACTGCTTTCTCCTTCCATCAGCACAGGTGTTTGACCATAAGTGCTTTCCTCAAAGTTGATCAGCCCTTGAGTAGGAAGTCCTTTAGTCAACAACAGTACTTAGATAGCATCAGTAGATTTGAACCAACAGTGTTTAATCCTTAACAGTCTTTAGGGCTTCATCAGCAGTTTGAAGGACAACAGCTGTTGTATACGGACAGTGGACAGAGGTCATCAGATGTTATAAACACTTTTAAGGGAAAAGCCTGGTGTAAACTACTGCTTATGATGAATCCACTGTTGTGAACCAGTTTTGGCTTTTATTATCTGTTCCTCTGATATGGTTCAATCCCAACAAAATGTGGTATAAATATGAAATCATGAATTGAAGGTATAAACTAAACAATTAATGCGGAAAAATATCGGTTATCGGTCAAGGACCGATATTTGAGATATCGTTTATCGCGGTGAGATATCGGTAATTTATAATATCATGCACAAATATATATATATATATATATATGGGTTGGTTAACGTACAATATTCCTTAACGTACGATGTGTACGAGATGAAATTACGCACGTTATAAAACTCAAAAACCCTAATCACGCATGTTGAAAACCATAATCACGTACGTTGAAACCCATAATCATGCATGTTATAAAACTAATCACGCTTGTTATATTTTCATAGCGTACGTTATGCAAAATTATACAATACACTTTCACTTTATATATATATATAGGGGAAGGTTCATTGGGGAACACTAAAAAAGTGGGGAACAGCGGGGAACCAACTCAAAGGAACTCCGATTGGACTCATTCCAGCGGCGTTGGATCTGGCTCGTCGAACCCTAACTAAGATCTCTTAACCCTAAACCCTAAATCCTAACTCCTAAACTCTAAACCCTAAAGCTAAAAAATAAGGCTAAAACCTAAGCTAAACCGTAAAATCTAAACTATAAACCCTAAAAGCTAAACTCTAAAGGCTAAACCCTAAAGGCTAAACCTAAAGCTAACCCTAAAACTAAACCCTAAAAGCCAAACCCTAATATATTTGGGGTTTAGGGGTTATGATTTAGGGTTAAGAGATCCTAGTTAGGGTTCGACGAGCCGGTTCCAACGCCGCTGGAATGAGTCCAATCAGAGTTTGTTTGAGTTGGTTCCCCACGTTTTTAGTGTTCCCCAATGAACCTCACACTATATATATATATATATATATATTCATATCTAGAGCCTATATATATATATATATATATATACTAGAAGTATAGAACCTATATATAATATTAATAGCAAAAATAAAGAAGTGTTCATCCAGATCAACCAAGGCATCCGATTGTAGCACAGGAGCTCTGGAGGGACGATTAGGGTTCAGCACATCAGTTGTCGTCGTGTTAATGGTGTGCGAAGTGTGATAGTATGATTAAGGTTATAATATTTAGGCAAAAAATAACATAAAAGAACTGGGCTTTGTATTGGATGGCAACCTAATAAAGAAAAAGATAAAAATCTGGGCCTACCGATATTCTCACTGATACGACCGAGATAACCATCTCAAAATATCGGCGATATATCGGTATATATCGCTGATATTCTCGCTAGCGATATTTCAATCGATATTTTGGACCGATATTATGGACCATGACCGATCATCGATATAGCGCTGATATTGACTGCTTAGGGTATAAAAGCTAGAAATATATGAAAATATGAATGGTTTAGTTCAATTAGTTTTGGTTAAAGGAGGGTACAAAATCATTTTTGGTCATTTCGGGTTTTTGTTAATCAGTTTTCAATGAATTCAGTTTTTGGTTGATTTAAGTTAACGATTCAGTTATTACTCACCTTTAGACACTGTTAATCACCTAACATATTAATTTTTTAATTAAAAGAACTATAACAATACTACTCAAATTAAAGAGAATAAATTCCTCGTTTATATAATGCAATTAAAAAAAAAACAATATTAAAGTACCAAAAAGGTATGACAGTTTAAAAATCATGGGGGAGTTAGTTTTTTGGAAGGGGATAAAGTGTAACTACTAACTAATTATCTATAATTTTGTTAAAGATGATAGATTAAAGTGTAATCTAGATGAGAGGATTAAATTTACGGTATTTAATCACTTGACATTCTATAGCTATTAAACATTCTGAGATAATGACTAAGTAGGTTGAACTTTAATCACTTGTACACTAAGGCATCATCTACTTGTACCTTTTTATCTATACGTCAATACTGACCAAGACAACTATCGAAACGACAAAAAAATGAGTAGGTTCTCAAGGTGTCACACCTCAACCAATGGCGGAATCATCGGAGTGGGACGAAGATAGATTGCTCATCACACATAACACTAGAATTTGCGACAAGTATTTAATTAATGAATTTCATTTTATTACTAAAAGAATTGATTACAACATGGAAAGAAAAATACAATTACAACAATTTGAAATGAAAGGATTACATTACAATAAGTATACAAAATTTTAAATGAGTATCTAGGCATCCTACTATGTTCCATGCGTCATCAATATCATCGCTTAACCTGTAACATGTTTAAAATAAAGTGTCAACGCGAAAGCATTGGCGAGTACACAAGGTTTGTATAAATATAGCATAAGTATAAAAGCAATTTCTCGAATCCATATGCAATTTGTAAACAAGGTAACTAGCATGCATAAAAATATGTCAAACCCAAGTATCCAGTAGTATTTAACATCCCTTGTCACAAAAGTAACGAGACCGTTTAGAATAAAGACTTAACAAGACCTCGACGGGCGGTGTGCTACTCCTATAGGATATTATAAGTTTAGTCCAATAATATTTCAAGTATTATCATAGAAGTCATGCATGAGCTAGGAGGATGAACCTTCCATTTAAGACCCGTTTTGTATTTCCACCAATGCACAAGTTCTCAAAGACAACAAGGATGGTCATGAATGGATTATTACATAATGAAATATAGATACTAACTAAGAGAAATCATTAAGTGAAGTGTGGATTTGTAAGTAGGATAGCCCAAGCTATCCAAATAATCACACATATACAAGTTCAAGACTTGTGGGTTAAAACCCTTTTAAAAATAGAAAGTTTAGAGGATTAACACCTCTGGATTTGTATGTTACAACCATGTTTTTAAGCACACATAATCAAAGTCTTGATTAGTGGCATAAGGACATAGGAATGTATGAAAAAATCGTAAGTTTAACTATGTTTAACAAAGTGTTTGTTCAAAACATAATGTTTTCTTGCACTTTTAACCTTATTATGGTGATGTTCCATCCTTGCTTTTCCATGGAAAACCTGTGGAAACATACCTAAGGTTGTTCCAAGTGCTAAGAAGCAAGAATGATTGAAAAAAGATGGAAGATAAGTGAGTTTACACTCATTTTTGCAACTTGTAACGAATCTGCCTTGCTACTGAGTTCTCAACTGAATTTAGGGTGTTTGAGAGTAGGAATGATGTGTTTGCAAAGTGGAAAATGTGTGGGAAAGGGTTGGGTTATATAGGAAGTGATTAGGGGTGGTTAGGTGGTCATTTAATGGGAATAACACATCTAAACAAGCACAAACTCGACCAATAATCGTAGTTGTTCAACAATTCTACGGATCCGAGTACCTGGCGGGGCGCGAGCCAGATGGGGGTGGGGGTCGCGGCCCGCGAGCCACCATAGCTGGTGCATTTGTTTGATATTTTGACACTTCTAGCCCCTATACTTTCATATATTAGGGTTTTAAGGCGTTTTATGTATAAAAGGTAAAGTGTGAGGGTATAATATGTAATTAAAGCATAAAGTAAGTATGGAAAAAGTATGAATAAGTATAATTGTCGAGAATAAATATCGAATACGTGTGAATTTAGCATGTATGCCAAGTATTAGTACGTTTAACATATTTTGCAAGAATTACGAATTTGTTATCATCTGTATAATGAATTCAAACGTATGATTATGTACGAATACATAAAACATAAATTTAAAGAAATACGAGTTTTATTTATGATCCAAGTCTCAAATTTTACAACGATACAACGAAAAATATGAATTACAAGAATACAAGATTTTCAAGAATAGGAATACAAGACGATGCTTTCTAATTATAGAATGTAAGAAATATCAAGGTGTTACACACGGTACTTTTGGATTTTTTTAAAAACATTATATTTTATAAGATATTACAAGAATACGTAAAAAAATAAGTTTTTTTATGGAGGGGGAATGTGTAACTAATTTCTTATAATTATATTAGAGTAAAATACACGGATAGTCCCTGTGGTTTTGCAAAATAACACCTATAGTCCCCAACTTTTGAAAATTACACCGGTGCTCCCTGTGGTTTGACAGTTTGTTACTCGGATAGTCCCTGGAATGGATGACGGTTAGTTTTCTCCGTTAAGTGGATGTGAAATGACAAATTTGCCCTTCATCTTCTCCACTCCGTCAAGTTGCACACTTCAAGTGTTTCTTCGATAAACCTTCTGTAATGGTGATGATGATTCGAAATGATGATGCACTGTGATGGACGATGATGATGACGATGGTGGATTGCCGGAGGTAATCGGAGGTAACAGAGAAGATATGGTGACGAAGATGATGTTGAGACTGATACGTAACTATAATCTGAACGTGGAGATGATGAACTGAAGATGAACAGTGAGACGATGGTGATGATACGTTGGAACTGAGATGGGGTTTGTTCAGTGATGAATTGGACGATGTTGATTGGGGTTGTATGGTGTTGCACGTCAAAGAAGATGATCGGAGTTAAGGACTATGACGGAGTTGCAGGTAAGGTGGTGGTCGACGATAAGTGTGGTGGTTGGAGATGGTGAGTTGATTGACGATGATGTTCTTATGATGACGATATGAACTGGCGATGGTTACCAGAGCTCGACGATACGGTGGTGCAATTCCGGTGACGATGATATGTATTGACGATACGGTTACCACAACTGACGATATGAACAAACGGTGATGTCCGATAATGATGATGAACGTGATGATTTACAGGTTGAAGATGATACGATGTCGAAGTGGTATGGTGATTCAATGGAGATGATGATACGATGATGTTGACGGTGATTGCGATGGTGATCGATTGGTGTGCGGTTTCGGTGTTGAAGGTGATTGCGACGGTGACACGATCGATGTTGAAGGGTAAATTTGTCATTTCACATCCACTTAACGGAGAAAACTAACCGTCATCCACTCCAGGGACTATCCGAGTAAGTCAAACCACAGGGAGCACCGCTGTAATTTCCAAAAGTTGGGGACTATAGGTGTTATTTTGCAAAACCACAGGGACTATCCATGCATTTTACTCATTATATTAAAACTTATGGATTTAAGTGTAATAAGGTGAGATTCTAGAATATAATTATCGTTTAAAAGACCAATTTACCCTTAATTTAGGGGTGTATTTATAAATTAAGAGGAAAAAAGTTCTTATTTTTTAGGTATCTTAAAATGCCCCCATGCATTATAATATAGTATAAATACAAATATAAATAATATCGTAAAAATGTATATATTTTAAAAGAAAAGTTTATTTTAATGTAACGAAGCTGGTAGAATGAAACATTTAGTAAAGGGATTATAAAAAGAAAAGTTAAAAATTTTCGTGTATATGGGTCGGGTAAACGGGTATTTAATTTTGGGTTAGCGGGTCAAGTATCACCTAATTCCATAATATTTCAAGTATTATCATAGAAGTCATGCATGAGGTAGGAGGATGAACCTTCCATTTAAGACCCGTTTTGTATTTTCACCAATGCACAAGTTCTCAAAGACAACAAGGATGGTCATGAATGGATTATTACATAATGAAATATAGATACTAACTAAGAGAAATCATTAAGTGAAGTGTGGATTTGTAAGTAGGATAGCCCAAGCTATCCAAATAATCACACATATACAAGTTCAAGACTTGTGGGTTAAAACCCTTTTAAAAATAGAAAGTTTAGAGGATTAACACCTCTGGATTTGTATGTTACAACCATGTTTTTAAGCACACATAATCAAAGTCTTGATTAGTGGCATAAGGACATAGGAATGTATGAAAAATCGTAAGTTTAACTATGTTTAACAAAGTGTTTGTTCAAAACATAATGTTTCTTGCACTTTTAACCTTATTATGGTGATGTTCCATCCTTGCTTTTCCATGGAAAACCTGTGGAAACATACCTAAGGTTGTTCCAAGTGCTAAGAAGCAAGAATGATTGAAAAAAGATGGAAGATAAGTGAGTTTACACTCACTTTTGCAACTTGTAACGAATCTGCCTTGCTACTGAGTTCTCAACTGAATTTAGGGTGTTTGAGAGTAGGAATGATGTGTTTGCAAAGTGGAAAATGTGTGGGAAAGGGTTGGGTTATATAGGAAGTGATTAGGGGTGGTTAGGTGGTCATTTAATGGGAATAACACATCTAAACAAGCACAAACTCGACCAATAATCGTAGCTGTTCAACAATTCTACGGATCCGAGTATCTGGCGGGGCGCGAGCCAGATGGGGGTGGGGGTCGCGGCCCGCGAGCCACCATAGCTGGTGCATTTGTTTGATATTTTGACACTTCTAGCCCCTATACTTTCATATATTAGGGTTTTAAGGCATTTTATGTATAAAAGGTAAAGTGTGAGGGTATAATATGTAATTAAAGCATAAAGTAAGTATGGAACAAGTATGAATAAGTATATTTGTCGAGAATAAATATCGAATACGTGTGAATTTAGCATGTATGCCAAGTATTAGTACGTTTAACATATTTTGCAAGAATTACGAATTTGTTATCGTCTGTATAATGAATTCAAACGTATGATTATGTACGAATACATAAAACATAAATTTAAAGAAATACGAGTTTTATTTATGATCCAAGTCTCAAATTTTACAACGATACAACGAAAAATACGAATTACAAGAATACAAGATTTTCAAGAATAGGAATACAAGACGATGCTTTCTAATTATAGAATGTAAGAAATATCAAGGTGTTACACACGGTACTTTTGGATTTTTTTTTAAAAACATTATATTTTATAAGATATTACAAGAATACGTAAAAAAAATAAGTTTTTTATGGAGGGGGAATGTGTAACTAATTTCTTATAATTATATTAGAGTAAAATACACGGATAGTCCCTGTGGTTTTGCAAAATAACACCTATAGTCCCCAACTTTTGAAAATTACACCGGTGCTCCCTGTGGAGTGGATGACGGTTAGCTTTCTCCGTTAAGTGGATGTGAAATGACAAATTTGCCCTTCATCTTCTCCACTCCGTCAAGTTGCACACTTCAAGTGTTTCTTCGATAAACCTTCTGTAATGGTGATGATGATTCGAAATGATGATGCACTGTGATGGACGATGATGATGACGATGGTGGATTGCCGGAGGTAATCGGAGGTAACAGAGAAGATATGGTGACGAAGATGATGTTGAGACTGATACGAAACTATAATCTGAACGTGGAGATGATGAACTGAAGATGAACAGTGAGACGATGGTGATGATACGTTGGAACTGAGATGGGGTTTGTTCAGTGATGAATTGGACGATGTTGATTGGGGTTGTATGGTGTTGCACGTCAGAGAAGATGATCGGAGTTAAGGACTATGACGGAGTTGCAGGTAAGGTGGTGGTCGACGATAAGTGTGGTGGTTGGAGATGGTGAGTTGATTGACGATGATGTTCTTATGATGACGATATGAACTGGCGATGGTTACCAGAGCTCGACGATACGGTGGTGCAATTCCGGTGACGATGATATGTATTGACGATACGGTTACCACAACTGACGATATGAACAAACGGTGATGTCCGATAATGATGATGAACGTGATGATTTACAGGTTGAAGATGATACGATGTCGAAGTGGTATGGTGATTCAATGGAGATGATGATACGATGATGTTGACGGTGATTGCGATGGTGATCGATCGGTGTGCGGTTTCGGTGTTGAAGGTGATTGCGACGGTGACACGATCGATGTTGATGGGTAAATTTGTCATTTCACATCCACTTAACGGAGAAAACTAACCGTCATCCACTCCAAGGACTATCCGAGTAACAAACTGTCAAACCACAGGGAGCACCGCTGTAATTTCCAAAAGTTGGGGACTATAGGTGTTATTTTGCAAAACCACAGGGACTATCCATGCATTTTACTCATTATATTAAAACTTATGGATTTAAGTGTAATAAGGTGAGATTCTAGAATATAATTATCGTTTAAAAGACCAATTTACCCTTAATTTAGGGGTGTATTTATAAATTAAGAGGAAAAAAGTTCTTATTTTTTAGGTATCTTAAAATGCCCCCATGCATTATAATATAGTATAAATACAAATATAAATAATATCGTAAAAATGTATATATTCTAAAAGAAAAGTTTATTTTAATGTAACGAAGCTGGTAGAATGAAACATTTAGTAAAGGGATTATAAAAATAAAAGTTAAAAATTTTCGTGTATATGGGTCGGGTAAACGGGTATTTAATTTTGGGTTAGCGGGTCAGGTATCACCTAATTCCATACCATCCCATACACGTGTAATATTTTTTTTATTTCCAATCTCATACCTAGTCCCATACCCATCGAGTATCGGATATATTCTTCCCAGATGCTTTAAATATCGGGTATATTTGTTAGCTTCAGATTTTTTTTCTTTATTTATTTTTTGCTATTCCTAACAAGGTGTAATTTAGCAAAAAATAATAATAATAATAATAATAATGATATAATAAAATAAAAGGGTAAATTACACTTTTCGTCCTTTATGTATGTACCAGATTGCAATGAATACCCTTTAACTTCAATAATTACAGTCACAATCTTTTTTTTTGTAAAACTCATTACACCATAAGTTCTTTATGACTAACCAGGTTAAAAATTTCAGTCAAATGTATTCACTTAAGGGTATTCTTGTCCTTTCATGCTTTTATTTAAAATGTTTCTTACTAAATAAAATCAAAAGAATTATACGTCATCTTCCCTAATTATCCAACTACACCATCATCCTACTATCAAGGACCACCCCCACCATTATCTCCTAACCATTCCTTTCTACGTAACTCAACCACCACCAACCATCACCCAACCACCACCAAATTAGGTTAAAATCCCCAAATCACAGATCTCCAAACCACCGTCAACGATAGCCGCACTAAAACCCAGATCTACGGCCGGCAACCACCATCTTCGTTCGGCAAGAACGAACCCAACCCGTCGTTGGTCAACCTTTCATCTATGGAAGCTCACCTACACCAAAACTAGGCCTGACAATTGGGTACCTGTTAAGACACGATTAGACCTGTTTGACTGAAAAATACACCCTTTGACTTTTTTTAATTTTTAAAATAATTAAAATTACAATGTTAGGATCTATCATTTATTCATCTTCGTACATAAAACATAAAACTGTTTTATAAACATGAGGTAGAAAGTAGTTAAACGAGTCGTAATCATGTTTGAAACTTATGTTGTGCGCGCCGTCAGAAACCTGTTAAACCTGTTAAGACACGATTTTCCAGCCTTAACCAAAACGGTTTAGGAACAATGGAGGTCAGACGTGGAAGATGAAGATACAACAAAAATTACATCGTGAGTTACTGCCAATACTCCAAACTGTCTTCGAATGGACATTATTTGTTTACCGATCCGGGTACTGAAATCCCCCTCTCTTTCGATGGTGTTGTGTTTTTGATCAATAATTCTTTATCGGCAACCCATGTGGTTGGTAGCCGGTCTAAATTGATGTGTCTCCTTAATGTTATTCCTGTGAACATCCCAACTCCGATTAAAATACTGGAAGTTTGAAGTGGTTTATATTGTTTGATAAATGATAAGATAATTATGATAGTGCAGTTGAGGGAAAGAGATGTAATTTGTTTATAAACTTGAATTTGTTCATCATGGGTCAAAATGATGAAGATCTGGATTTAAGTTTTGAGAAGATAGATAAATTGTAGTGAAAGTGGAGAAGATGATGTGGGTATTTTGGGTGGGTCCTACATAAATAGTTAAATATTAAGTATATTTGTTTTAATTTTTTAGTATTAATTTAACAGTAAGGGCATTTAGGTAATTTCACACTCACTTAACTGAGAAATTTAACCTTCATCCGCGTCAGGGACCATCCGAGAATGAAATTGCAAAAGTTGGGGACTATAGCTGTAATTTTAGAAAGTTAGAAACTAAAGTTGAAGAAAGGGGAAAGCACAGGGACTATATGGGCATTTAACTCTTTTAATCATGTTAGTACTAAAGAACTTAAGGTGCAATGAGTTTTACAAACAAAAAGACTGTAACTATAATTATTGAAGTTAAAGAGTATTCATTGCAATCTGGTACATATATATAAAGTGTAATTTACCCAAAATAAAAAAAAAAAAAAATTGTTAGTAGTTTATTAGCCGAAAAAAAAAACGATACATGAAGGACCATTTGTATAACCTTGAAGTAACATTACCAGCCTATATAAAGCCACCATCATAAATCCACAAACATGTAACAAGATCGGATCTATTGGTATCCAATCCAACTTACCAAACACGTCAAAATGTCGGTGATACGGTGGTTGACGGTGGCGCTGCTACTCGCATTTTGCACTAACAAAGTTCAATCCGATGCCTCAGATCACAAATACAAACCCGCTGATGAAGTACCTATATACGCCAACAAAGTTGGCCCCTTTCATAACCCTAGGTATCCCATCTTCTTAATATGCCTGTTAGATCTCTGTTTTATGCGCTTTTTGTTTCTACATTTGGTTCTTTATACTGCTAGTCATTAACTAGTGGATCTGATTTGGTAAAATTTGGGCTTTTGTGTTTGTATTTGCTGGATCTTTGTTTCATGCTTTTGATAATGTTAATTAGGGTTTTATCTGCTTAATTTGAATTGTTGTTTCAGCTTAATTTAGATGTAGGATGAATTGTTGCTTTGGTTTTAATATTATTAGGATTTATTTTTGTATGCATTGCAAAGAAAAGATTTTTTTACAAGTTTTTGAAGTTGAAAGAGGTGGATACCTAATGTGAGATATAAGGTCATCTTGTTCAGACTTGTAATTGTAAAGAGATAGGTGTATACTATTTGAGGTTAATGATGTGACTAGAAGTTAGATAACTAGTTAATGGGATCATAGTTATTAAAGGCGCTAGGCGCACTCAAGGTGCATAGGCCTCGCTTGGGGCCTAGGCACAAAACGCTAGAAAAGCTAGGGCGTAAGAAAAAAAGTGCGCGATGAAAAAAAATTTAAAATATGTTATGTGTTAGAAAAATAATACTATTCTTCAAATAAAATAAACAAAAGCTATTATATAACATTTAATATCATCTATTTAGTACCAAAAGTTCTAAAATATAAGTGTAGCAAAGTAGTTTTCCTTTGATAAAAGTAGAAATCTGGCTGGAATTTTGTTGGAATTTAGAGAATTTTGCTGGAAACTCTCTGGAATCTAGGAATCTCGACGGAATGTGCGCTTAAACCATCACCCGGAGAACTAAAGCACAATCGCCTCGACTTAAAGCACAATTTCCTTGCCTCGCCTGGAAAATGGGCCTTGGTGCAAGAGGCAATGGCTTTTAACAACTATGAATGGGCGGAGCAATGGGCTCGAATTGAGTCCGTTTTTTATTAATGAGGTTGATATTCTTGTACAGGTGGGGGTATAGATAATTCTTTTTGCTCGGTATGCCGTACATTAAAGTTAAGAATTTATGGTTGGTAGTTGTAGATCACCACATGATGTTATAACCTGTTCGTGATCTATATATGTTGGTTTTGTGTTACCAAAAACTTAAACTTGGTTTGACTAGATTATTTAGTTGTTAATCATCATCTTTTATGGATTTTGATGTGCACTTTGTGAGCGACAGTCATGTGTATAGTTTAAACTGACAACTAGGAGGAGTTAGAAGAGCCATTAAGCAAAGGTGTAAAGGCTGTTTTTAGCTTGTATTGAGCATCTATGAAACGCTAAATTACAAGTTGTAAATGTCGTTTAAAAGCCATTTGGCCTTTTTATGTGTTTTGCCAAAGAACTAAATGCCATAAGTCTTTGATCTGAGATCGTGAACAGTTATATGTAATAGCATAATTTTAATTCTTGAAGTAAGATGCCTTTTTGTAGGAAAATATACGTTTCTTGGGTGATTGGCCTTAGTTTAAAATCACACACATAATGCGCTTGATCGTCATATTTTGTTTAAACTTTAAAAACCTACAGTTTGTTACATCATATTCATTGTACACACCTGCTTTTTAAAAACTCATTTTCATGTATACGTCTTCTTCTACAGTGAAACATACCGATATTATGATCTACCATTCTGTTTACCAGGTATGCTTGCTCGTCTTCAGTCTCTTGTTTGATATTAATTATTTTCGTTAATTCAAGCTTTATTGTAATTGATGCAAATGTTGTTTGCAGCTCATTTGAAGGAGAAACCAGAAGCTCTTGGTGAAGTACTTAATGGAGACCGTTTAGTCAGCGCTCCTTATAAGCTTGACTTCATGGTCGAAAAAGACTCAGAAATTGTTTGCAAAAAAACACTTACAAAAGACGAAGTATCTAAATTCCGAAAAGCCGTTACCAAAGATTACTATTTCCAAATGTACTATGACGACTTACCTTTCTGGGGCTTTTTAGGGAAGGTTGAAAAAGACAAAAATGACCCTAGTGAGGAAAAATATTACCTGTTCAAGCATCTTCACTTCGAGATCCACTACAACAAAGACCGCGTGATCGAGATAAACGCAAAAGCCGATCCTAGTGCTGTCGCGGATCTCACAGAAGACAAAGAAGTCGAGGTGGAGTTTATGTACACTGTAAGGTGGAAAGAAACTAACGTTCCGTATGAGAGTCGGATGGAGAAATACTCGCAATCTTCTTCACAACCGCATCACCTTGAAATTCATTGGTTTTCGATTATTAACTCGTGTGTCACAGTTCTTCTCTTAACTGGTTTCCTTGCCACCATTCTTATGCGAGTCCTAAAGAATGATTTTGTCAAGTAAGTAATTTAATTATTAAAATCCAATTATTATTTATGATATATTTCCCTCTTCCTAGGGCTGCAAACGAACCGAACGTTTAGTGAACTGTTCGTGAACCGTTCGGCGGGAAGTTCGTTTGTGTTCATTCGTTTAATAAATGAACGAACATGAACAAGAACAAGAAATTTCGATCATTTATGTTCGTGAACGTTCGGTAACATGTTCGTTTGTGTAAGATAATTCATTAATGTTTTTAATTTTTATATTGTATTTATATACTTCTAAATTTCTACTACAAATAAATATGTAATAGATGTTAGTATAGAGTATTCTATTTAAATATTTAATAAATATTAGGTTGGTATATTTTAGCGGGATCCACGTAACATATGTGATGAAAGATGCCGGTTTTATCCGAAATTTTATGTGTGTCCGTTTGTGTCCGTTATTGTAATTGTTCATGAACGCTTGTTTGTATTTGTTTGTTTTCATTTGCGTTCATGAACGTTCGTTTGTGTTCGTTACTTAAAGTTAACGAACGAACAGAACACGTTCATTTTCTTAATGAACAAACACGAACAAAAAATCTTGTTTGGTAAGTGTTCATGAATAGTTCGTGAACACATTTATTCCTTAATGACTGATCCATTAATCTTTTAACGTACGATTATTTGAAAAAGGTACGCGCATGATGAAGAGGCAGCGGATGATCAAGAGGAAACCGGGTGGAAGTACATTCACGGTGACGTTTTCAGGTATCCAAAGTACAAGTCTCTGTTTGCCGCCGCACTTGGTTCCGGTACCCAGCTATTTGCTCTGTAAGTAAAACCACTGTAAACTAAATATTCACACCTTTCATCTTCAGTTTATTCGTTAACATTAACATTTACTACATTTTGTTTTTCTCAGCGCACTTTTTATCTTCATACTCGCTCTAGTTGGTGTATTTTATCCATATAATCGTGGAGCCCTCTTTACTGCACTAGTTGTCATATACGCTCTTACGTCCGGGATTGCAGGCTATACCGCAGCCTCATTTTATCACCAGCTAGAAGGAACTAACTGGGTATGTAATATGTTACTCTACTTGTTTTATTTTAATCAAGAGTAAAATGCCATTTTCGTCCCAGAGGTTTGGCCCGTTTTGCGACTTTCGTCCAAAGGTTTGATTTTTCGTATCTGGATCCAAAAGGTTTGAAATCTTATCATTTTCATCTGCTCGTTAACTCCATCCATTTTTCTCCGTTAAGTCAGGGGTATTTTCGTCTTTTTTGTTAACTTAAAGGGCAATTTGGTTGTTTGAATACTTGTACATTATGTGATTATGCTAAATGCTTGTACATAAAGTGAAAAAGACCAAATTTCCTTTTAAGTTAACAAAAAAAAAGACGTAAATACCCCTGAGTCAACAGAGAAAAATAGATGGAGTTAACGAGCTGGATGAAAATGGCAAGACTTCAAACCTTTTGGATCCAGATGCGAAAAAACAAACCTTTGGACGAATGTCGCAAAAGTAGCCAAACCTCAGGGACGGAAATGGCATTTTATTCTTAAATCAATGTTAATAATCATTGTTAATCTAATAATTTGATTTTAATCGACAGGTGAGGAACTTGCTATTGACCGGCTGCTTGTTCTGTGGGCCCCTCTTTCTTACATTCTGCTTTCTAAACACTGTTGCAATCGCGTACACTGCTACTGCTGCTCTACCCTTCGGTACAATAGTCGTGATTGTTCTAATATGGACACTGGTGACTTCACCGTTGTTAGTATTGGGTGGTATTGCTGGCAAAAACAGCAAGGCTGAATTTCAAGCACCCGTTCGCACCACGAAATATCCCAGAGAGATCCCACCGTTACCGTGGTACCGTAAAACCGTCCCTCAAATGGCCATGGCCGGTTTTCTTCCATTCAGTGCAATCTACATTGAGCTTTATTACATCTTTGCCAGTGTGTGGGGCCACAGGATTTATACCATTTACAGCATCTTATTTATAGTCTTTATCATTCTTCTCATTGTTACCGCCTTTATAACTGTGGCGTTGACTTATTTCCAACTTGCCGCTGAAGACCATGAATGGTGGTGGAGGTATGTATGAATGTATGATCTAATATGTATCAGTTTCTTATGACTTTGACCTTTTGACTTGTTTTGTAAATAATTATCAGGTCTTTTCTATGTGGTGGTTCGACGGGTGTTTTCATCTATGGGTATTGCTTGTATTATTACTATGAGCGCTCTGACATGTCGGGATTCATGCAAACATCGTTTTTCTTTGGTTACATGGCTTGCATCTGTTACGGTTTTTTTCTCATGCTTGGGACGGTCGGTTTTCGTGCTGCTTTGTTCTTTGTTCGACACATATACCGCTCCATCAAGTGTGAATAGAAGCTCAACGTTTCATGCTCAGTCAGGTAACATGTCATACACACACCAACACACATGTGGGATACATATGATATATATCATGTTATAGTATATGTTTTATCGCTGTCTCAGGAGCTGCTTCTGCTTCTGCTACTGCTGAATTTGGAAGCATAAAGGCAGCAAGTATCGAATTACGTTTGGCCAGGATGCTGAAGAGTGTTGAAACTGTCGGAGTCCCAATCATGTTTTATTAGGTCAATAAGATAAAATGATGTTTAATATGTTTGTTCTTATGTTTCTATTTGAGTTTGAAATTAGGAAGGTAGATTGATCTATACACTCAATTTTGACACACATATATATAGACCCTTGTTTGTAACTGAACTCTATTTCGGGTCTGCTTATACACATGGCTTCTATGTCTCTGTATTGTGTTCATCTGCATCATGCCATGTCATTATTGTTAACCTAATCAGACATCAAACCAGCAGTGTCAGTTCATTTTGTGTTGGCGCGTTGAATCATTAAACCCTAACATGATCTGCATATTTACGTGGAAGACATCAATCCTAACTTACACACACTTAAGTCGTGTTTGAAATGCACGGCGTGTTTAACCATATTTGAAGGATGTATTCTTGGAAAATATCATCGCGAAAGCTTTCTGGTTGGAGGTGAGCTAAGCTAAAATGGAATGACGGGGATCGAATCGAATGGCCAAAAGGAAGTCACTGTCTACATATTTTAGCATCTTAGAATTAAGTTAGAAACATCCAAACTACAAACTGGAAAAATAGACAAGAATAAAGAAAAAACTTATTAAACATCTAATATATTTACTTACGATCTCATTCAAACAAGTTTAAAACTTAAATCTTTTTCTTCTTCCTTTAATTTTCACAAGATGAGTATTTAAAATCCTGAGTGCCGGACAGCACAATCCTTCTTATTGGATTATAGCATACTAGGTTATAACCTCGTGTATTACACGGGTTAAATAAATAAATTTTATATACAAAACTAGGTTATAACCCCGTGTATTACACGGGGTTGAATAAATAAATTTTATATACTAAATAATAAAACAATATATCTTTAAAAACCTCATTTATTATACGGGTTGAATAAATATAATTTTATATATTAAATAACAAAAAGTTACATATATATATATATATATATAAGAACCATATTGTACGGATTGAATAAATGTAATTTTATATACCAAATAAAAAAGTTATATCTTTAAAACCATGTGTATTATACAGGTTGAATAAATGTAATATTGTTTACCAAATAGTAAAATAATACATCTTTAAAAAACTCATTTATTACACGGGTTGAATAAATATAACTTTATATACCAAATAATAAAAAAAATACATCTTTAAAAATATGCGCATTACACAGTTTGAATAAATGTAATTTTCTGTACTAAATAATAATAAAAAATACAATCGTGTCGGGTGAGCAACAGCCGCTTCGTCACAGTACTTACTTATGGGCTAACAGGTCACACTTTGGCCAAGTATCCTACAAAGAGACTCCCGAGAGCCAGAAGTATTAAAGGAATGGCCATAGGAATGGGCGCATCATGACATCGTAAGATGTCTCGCCCGAATGAATTAGTTGGTCCTAGAAATGTTAGAAAAAGTGAACGAAAAGAGTAATAAGAAGTGAAAAGGATAGAGACACTTCCCAACCAGAAAGCAAAGTTTCCGCTAATGGTATACTTAGTATAAGCGAGCTCTAAGATCACATCTTCATCTTTGGAATAAAATCCAGTTGGAAAAGGAAATCCAATTAGAGATAAGCTGCCCATGAGCATCATGGCATAGGTGTACGAATTAAATAAATCTAATTTTATATATCAAATAATAAAAAGTTATATATTAAAAAACCTCATGTATTACATGGGTCGAGTAAATGTAATTTTGTATAGTGAAAATAAAAATATTTAATATATTAATACAAAATTTGGTTTTTGTGATAAAAATAGATTATTCTGTTGTTGCAAAATTTGTTAACGAAGTCTCAATAAATTTAACCATTTATTTAAAACTCCATAAATATACAAATGATAAATAATATTAGTTAATTTTATTTTAAGTTTCGTAAAATATGATACCAAACTAAACAAAACGTTCAAATATAATTAATTCAAATAAATAATATTATAAATGAGAAGGAGACTAAACTAAATAATAATTATCAATAAGATATTAAACTAATAATATTTAGTAGGAGGGTTATCTATAATATAAGATATTAAACTAAATAATATTTAGTAGGATGATTATCTATAATTAATTAGAAGAAATTAAACTAAAAATATAATTATCTATAAGAGATGACCTAATATGATGACAAGTGTCCTTAAAGTGGTTTCTTTTATTATATAGTAAGATAATAAAACAATATATCTTTAAAAACCTTCTTTATTGCACGAGTTGAATAAATATAACTTTATATATTAAATAATAAAAAAGTTATATCTATAAGAACCATATTGTATGGGTTGAATAAATATAATTTTATATATCAAATAATAAAAAAGTTATATCTTTAAAACCACGTGTATTACATGGGTTGAATAAATGTAATATTGTTTACCAAATAATAAAAAAAGTTATATTTTTAAAACCCTCGTGTATTACACGGCTTGAATAAAGATGATTTTATATATAAAAAAAATAAGAAAATTATATTTAAAAAACTAATGGGTATACTCGATACACGATAGATATGGTGATTGTGGAGATAATTATTGAAAAGAAAATACAGTGGTCAAACATGTTATTCAAGAAGCAAATATGTCACACCCCCAAAATACCACCTAGGGAATGTCCCTGTTAGGCGTGTGACGTACCAATAACGAGCCGCTAATTACATTGAACGCGTACAAGTTTCAAAATAAAATCCTTAATTGTTAATGTAAAATACCATCAACGAGTTTAAATGAAAATCAACATGTTCAGCGGAAGCAAATAGTAAACCTACGTTAAACTGTTTCAAAAACCAATGTATGATTATCAATAGTTCAATCACATGAATCACTCCAGTCGTCCCATGACCACTCCAGCTACTCCAGACTGCAAGTTCCAATCCAAGACATCTAACGACCTACAAGCATGCAAACAAGTGTGTCAGACGACGCTGGTGAGTTCAAAGTTTTGTTAACGCGTTTAGTTACCAAGTATGTGTATAAAACAGTTCAACCGTTCAATAGTTCAACAATTTGATTTGATGTTGTTATTTACTCGATTACCGTATGTGGCTACTAGATGTGAATGCCCAACCCCAACACCTCTATTTAGGCATTGGTCAAGTGGTCAAGGTAATTAGTTCAACTAACAACCTCGAGTAGATGTAAGGGGTCTTATATATACACGATGTGAATGCCCAACCCCAATGCCTCTATCTAGGCATTGGTCAAGTGGTCAAGGTAATTAGTTCACGCCCGTCCTTTCGGCACGGTGTGAGGGTGCCAATCCTAATAGCGCTATCAACAAAATACCTCGTTGCCTTCCCGGCAACAATCGGTAGATGTAGGGGGTCTTACATAATAGAAACTAAGTAATAACAAACATCCCATTAACCTGCATTCCTCCCTGGAACGTTACCCGATATCCCTTCCCGGGATGCATGCCTGAAAAAGAGCAGTGAACTCACCTTTGGTTTGCTCGGTAAGATTAGTTACTTGTTTACAGTTCGGCACCCAAGTCCTAATATGGTTCCAATGACAGTCAGTTTTGTATGTACATAAATCACGTATTTCTCATTTACACAACACAGGCAACATACAAGAAACACACATGCTCCATGAATCATTACAATTATCATACAACACAACAGCCGGTTATTACCATGACATCTCATAGTAAATAATTGGTTCATTTACAAGTTCATACAAAATGTACGTGTGGGTCACAATTCTTTAGCAGGCCCACAATACGTCTATTCAAGGTAGCAACTCAACCTAGCATATATTAAAGAAGCTGGCTGGCCCACCTGGCCCAGCCCATCTCGGTTGCGTTGCTCGGCTGCCCCGAGTCAGATTCACGGCCCAAATAACGTTCCAGTTATGATTTGTTTGTTTGGGTGGCCCGGTTAACATGTATAGCCCGAATTACTTCTCCAATTGTTACAATAACATTAGTTTATGATCATACTTTGATATACACTATCCTATATCATCATCATTATCAACTGTGATTATCTAAGTTAGATCAAAGTAACGATCGTTAATCATGCTACCCTCCAAATGACACCACAACATCAATTAATTGATTGAACCAAATCGAGTAATTATTAATATAAGTAGCCTTCCAGTAGACCAAAACATCTTCTAAACATGCGCATAATTCCATTAGCTCATCAACAACCAGTTTTACTACCAAGTCTAATAATATCAGATCGATATATGGGTTCGTATCCACATTAACGTAAATCAACCTTCTTAATATCATGCACCCTAGTTATAAACTATTAACCAATCACCAATTTCCCCATGTGTGATTATACCCATTATATCACTCATAACAGTCTCATCCATGCAAGACCAATTATTAGCAGTTTCCATGATGTGCGATCCCCTAAACATTTTTCAATTATTAATAGCAATTAGCACCCAAGTCAAGACACTTCACACATGGCCGACAATGACCAAGTCATGATTAGAATGTGTTGGTGCACTAAATGTCTGTTGATTACGTCATAATCAAGTCTTGTGTCTAGATAGTTTGAATGAACACACATTAGGGTTTTTACATGTTAACTTGATGATTTAGCTTGAAATGTTTCAAGGGAAATCATGATTTAGCTTGAACTGTTTCAAGGGAAATCATGATTTAGCTTGAACTGCTTCAAGGGAAATCTGATTTAGCTTGAACAGTCTCAAGCGAAATCTCATAGCTATATATAGGTTGTTGTGTGTTTCATTTGTAGAAGACTTGGATCATTGCTTGTGGAACGAAACTCTGTCAATTTGTAATCAGAAAGCAATAAAAGAGAAGAAATTAAAGGAATAGCTGTTGTAACTTCGTATGCATTGATTCCGCCTTTACATATGAAGATGAACGTCCTTGACTGACTTTTCGAGGTCGTAGAACGGTCCAACAAGTGGTATCAGAGCTCAGGACGAGGAGTTCATACTACTACAGCTTGATTCTACCAATTTCTCTCATTTCTACTCATTTCTTTTTATATTTTTCTGATCTGAATGAGTTCCAACGGTCGAAATGGTCTGATTTTCGAGTATATCGTGTAAAACAGAGTTTTAACAAAGCCTACAAAGATTCGGACTAAAATTCAGATTAAAACATGTTAAAAATGACCTAAAACTGAATTTCGCTTGAAAGTGTTCGAATGTTATAGTTAATTTCGCTTAAAATCAGACAATTTGACTTGAAATCTGACAATTTCGCTTGAAACTGCTAAAGCGAAATTGAGTTGTTTAGGATTTCGCTTGAAATCAGATCTGGACTTGATTTCGCTTGAGACAGCATAGTTGTAATTTCGCTTGAAACAGCATTGTCTTAATTTCGCTTGAAACATCAAAGTCTTGATTTCTCTTGAAACAATTATATCAGGTTTTCGCTTGAATTGAACTTGAATCATCTGAAGCGAAATAGTGGATTTCGCTTGAACAGTGTTATATTGAGCGGATTTCGCTTGAAGCTGTATATACTTCAAGAATTTCGCTTGAAGTTGCTGAATTTTCAAAACTTTGAAAATTTCTAAGTGTTTGACTGATTTTTTTTCCAGGTACGTTCATGATGGATGATAATTTCATAAACCCGTTTAGCGATATGTACGCGTTCACTTCCGAATCGTCAGATAGAAGATCTGAGATGAAAGAATATTCAAAAGAGATTTCGGAAAATTTGAAGTTTGAGAACATGTACGGGAGCCAACAGAAGCCACCAAAGCTAATGAAAGTGGAAGATTATCACTGGTGGAGAAATAGATTTGAGGGTTGGGTAAAAGCGTTTGCTACTGAAAGCTGGTTAAATCTGACAGATGAATATGTTGCACCAGTAAAAGAGGGAGGAGAGTTAATAGATGCAAAAGATTTTTCAGAAAAAGATATAAAAAATGTTGTGGCTGAACATAGAATGATAACATTGATCAAACAGTCAGTAAGAGAGGATATTATTTCATTGCTAGAACAAGAAAAGACTTCAAAGAGTTTGTGGGAAGCGTTAGAGAGAAAATGTGTAGGAAGTAATGAAATTGTTAAAAACAAAAAGAAATTGTTGCGTAAAGAGTTTGATTTATTCAATTGTATGAAAAATGAATCTGTTTGTAAAATGATTGAGAGATTCGGACATCTGAAAATGGAGCTGATCAGACACCAAATCTTACCTTCTGAAGAGGAGCTGGTGGATAAATTGTTTGATTCATTGCCAAATGATCAAGAGTGGCAATACTTCGCTCTAATGTTGAAAAATACAATCAAGCCTGAAGATTTGAAATTGGATATGCTGATTGAAAAGCTTGAAAGTCATGAGTTGGAGATAAAGAGATCTAAAGTCAACAATCCAGCTTATCAGCAGAATGTAGAGCTTTACTACAGAGTACCGCAGGCTGGGTCTCCAAGAATAGCATTTTCTGCAGAAAGTTCAAGTTCGGTGAACAATGAAAGTTTTCACAGTGGTTTTCACAGTGGATCTTCTTCAAACACTTCAAGTCAATCTGCTTCTAAGAATTTGTTTCAGTGTAATATCGCAGTGGATTTGAAGAATGGGCAGAATTTCAGCGAAGAGTCTGCAAAACAACAGATGGTTTTCTTGGCATCTGTACTTGAATCGTATGAAAGCCTCGTTGCAGGGAAGATTGGCAATACCAATTTGACGAAAGAAGATTATGACCAATTAGACCCCGAGGAGATGGAACTAATGGATATCAGATGGTGCATGGCCAGTGCGGTTCGTCGGGCACAGCGGTTCATGGAGATCACGGGGAGAAAGTCAATTGGTGGACCATCTACCAAATTGGGATTTGATAAATCCAAGGTGACATGCTTCAAATGCAAACAAAGAGGTCACTTTAAGCGCGAGTGCAGAAATGCATATGCTGCTGATGATTCTGAAAACCCTTTCAATGAAGATTACTACAGGAAGGCGATTTACCATCAGAACAAGTCTGAGCCACCAAGATTAAAGCAACCAGAAGAAAGATCAAGGGCTCTTGCAGTTATATATGACGATGAAGGGTATGACTGGATTCAAGAGGTTCTACCTGAAGAAGATGCAGTTGGTTATGCATTTGTTGCAAATGATGATCATGATAGATGGTGGAGAAGAGACAGTGCAAGATGGGAGATTGGCAAACTGAATGAACCATTTAAGGAAGCACAGAGAGCCAAGAGATGGAATGAAGAGTTAGAGTGTTACATGGATCCACAGGGTAATCCAGTAGTTGATCCATCAAAAGTGGATTTTGATGCTGTAACCAATGTGTTTCCAAGTGAGGGCACGTTCAACACAAGAAAGAGATTGTTCAGAAAGAGAAGAAACAGATTGAAGATATTCAGACTTTGAAAGCTGAAAAGAAAACTGATGATGAACATATTTTGGAATTGCGCTTGAACTGTGAAAAACTGAAAACTGAAAATGTCAAACTGTTGAGTGATGTGGACAGTTTGACATTGGAAAAGATGGTTGAAGATTTGAAGAAGAAAGCTTTAGAGGAAGTCAAAGCGGAAGCAGTAAAAACTGAAAAGGAGAACGATCAGAAAGATGAATCAGAAGAACCGGTGCTGAATGAGACTGAGGTTAGAAAATCTTCTGATTTATCTAATGTTGAAATGGTTGATGAAAAAGAAAACAAGTGCAGGAATTGCATAGAAATGTGCAAAGCCTGTACTGAAAAAGATGACATCATAAAAACAAAAGATAATGAATTAAGCAAACTTGAAAATGGTTTCACAATAAAATGTAAAGATATGATTGAAAAAGAAGAAATTTTGAAACTAAAAGTTGAAAAATTGACACAGAAATGTCAAGGTCTTGAAAAAGATAATGATGTTTATAGACAACTGTGTTCTACAAAATGTGTCGATTGTGTTGAAAAAGAATCGAAATTTCAAGATTTACAAAAACAGTATGATTCTTTAAAGTGGTCGAGTCAGAGAGTACAAGAAGCTTATGATACTTTGAAGAGCCAAGTCAAAAGTTTTGATCAAAGATTGTCTGAAACTTTAACAACCAAAGAAATGTATGAGAGACAGTTTAAAGAAAAGCAAATTGAATTAAACAAATGTGTTGATGAAATTGCAAATCTTAAACAAGTCTTGGCTGAAAAAGAAAAGATTGTTACAAAACTTCAAAGTTATCATAACTCTTCGTACATTCTCGAACGCATTTTCAACATCACACCAGATGACAAAGATACTGAAAATTGCAAAAAGGGTATTGGTTCAGAATTTCATCAGGTACCACCACCATTGAGAAACAATTATACTTTTTATGATAAGGAAAAGGTGGCAAAGGGTTTGAACATAGCTGACCAGTTACCTGAAAGTATCGATGTGACTTACTCCAAATCTGATGATGCTAATGATTCAGAGGTGGTAAGTAAGGTTGTTGAAAGTGTTTTGAAAGATGAGTCTACAAAAGGTAAGTCTGAATCACAGGATGGAAATGAAGGAAATCTTTATGATGGTTATCTGAAAAACACAAAATCCGAGAAAAATTTGAATGATGATTCAAAAGGATTGGTTTATACCATGATTGGATCGGACAAATTATTCTTAGATGTTGTATTCCCGATTCAGAATGTGATTTCAAAAAAGGTCGATCAAGTTTTCAAAATGGTTGAGATTGAGAAGTCTGAGATTCCAAAGTTTGCTGGTAAAGGTCATAAATCTTTTTATAACAAACCTGGTTTTAAGAAGAAAAACATGAAGGATGGTTTGGGTTATAAAAAGAAACAGAATTGGAATCAAAGTAAAAAATCAAATTTGCAACAAAAGATGAGTTTTGTTCAAGGGAAAAGTTTGAAAGAAGAGGAAAAACTCAAATTTGGACAACGGTCTAATGAGGAGTTTGATGCTATGAAAAAGAAACAACAACAGGCCAAGGATGTTTCAAAGAAAGTGTGTTTTAAATGTGATCAAATTGGACATGTTGCACGAAAGTGTCCAAATCCAAAGCCTGTTGATGTTGAAAAACAGAAATCTGAGGATGTGAAATCAAGGTCAACCAGATTTGATTCGAAACAAACTTGGAGGTACAATACAAACAAGTTTGCTTCAAATCAAAATTGGAAATCAAACCCGAACAGGTTCGATTCAAAACAGACCTGGAATTCTCACACACCCAGATTCAGAACAACACAGAGTTGGAGAACATCTGTTGATATGACAAAACCTTAAGAGTTTTGGAAACCTAAAAATGTTGTTCAAAATCAAAAGGTTCAAAAAGAGACAAATTTTTACAAAAGAGGTACTCCGAAAGGTCAAATGTGGAGTGCTAAGAAACAAGTAATGATGGTAAAAGATGAAAAAGTTGAAGTCAAAATTGAAAACGGTTTAAATGACAAAGAGTTTCCGAAATTAAATGAACATTATTGTGTTGAAATGCCTAAGGTCCAACAGACATGGGCTAAATTGTTCAAATGATTGATAAAGTTTGAATGTGCAGGTGCTCAACGAAGCTGAAGACTGTGAGAATGGTAGTAGGAGCAACCTGGCACAGGAAGAGGTTGCAGGACCCTGGTTTGGTTGAACAGGGAGTTTAGTTTGATTGTTTTCTGTATATAAATAAACAATATTTTCAAAATCCTAAAAATTGGAAAAATTAAAAACCAAAAATATGTTTTAGTTTGTTAAAATTTGAAAAACCAAAAATATGTTTGTTTTTAATTTTGTTTGAATGTATGTTGATTGAATACGCCGAAACCCTCACGGCTGAACAAACATGATTACTTTCATCAGATTGAAAAACGGTTTTCAAACTGTTAAGATCAATGGGTTGTAAATCATGGGGGTACATTATATTTTCTGCAAATCAGAGCACTTGAAGCAGAAAATGGATGGCGAGACAAAGCTATCAGTGTTGGTTGTCAAATTTTCTTTAAATGGTTTTGCATTTTAGGGGGAGAAAAATTGTCATTAGAAAATACAAAAACATTTGAAAATTTTGAAAAAGCCAAAAACATGATAAAATTCAAAAAATTGAGTTTTGCGTAAAAAGAGGAAATGATAGTACATCAGTAGACGGTTACAGTACGCTAAAGAAATGGAAAGTATAAAAGAGTTAAACAATCTTACTGATGATGTGTCGATAGGTTTTCGTACATTTAGTAGATTTATTCGGGATATAAACCTAAATTCAAACTTGTGAATTCGTGGGGAACACTACTTGGATATATAGGTAACCCCTGAAATCTCGTTTGAAAGGTCTCGTAATCTGATATACTAGGTCTTTATACTCAATGATGTCTGGGGTATTATTCCGGGACTTCTGCTGAATGGTGGTTCTGACCTAGTCCCTGGCTAATACTTTCTGCAAATGCTTGAAACACAGCATTAAACCCTCAGCATGCTGAAACAATAAAATTGATAAATGCTGCTGTTGTAAGCAAAAAGATCCTCTAAAGGGGACACATCGAAAAGTCGAAGCTGATATCTCTCTGCGTATACGGAAGTATCGATCTGAGATCCCTCGGCCCTCGCATACCTAAATTATATACAGATATCATTGTAGTATTCTCACCTGTAAGACTGATTATTGAGATTCTGGATACGGGAGTATATTCAAGAGGTGGGACACATGAATGAGCTAAGTTCTTAATTCATCTAAATCGTATCCTGAATAAATTGAAATTTGTGTGAGAATTTAAGATGGATCAGTATATCGACAATCGAGGTGAATTGTTTAAGTCTGAGTATGAAATGAAGCTTAACGGTACTTGTGACTTGTTATAAACTGATATGATCCTCTGACGCATAATCAAACAAAAATATTGTATGTAAATATGTTTGTATATATTTCTTTACTGCTTTATATTTTCAGAAAATACAAAAAGATTTTGATTTCTGTTTTATTTTCGACAACTAATGTCTGAGTGCTGAGTTTCAAAATCTAAGTAAGCTGATTGTGTTTCTGGAAATAAAACAAGTTCATTAATTTGAAACTTGAATTAAAAAAAAAATCAAAAACAGTTTGTGATATCTCCAAGGTCATTAGTTTGGACTTGGATGATTAACTGTGGGGGATTTGGATGCTTATATTGTTATAGAGTTAGTTTCCGATACGATTCGATGAAACTACCATATTCATGAGAAGTGGTATAGAAGGTTTGAATTGTCAAGATTACAATATTTGAAAGTTTTAAATGTTGTTGCTTATAGTTGGATGAGTGATTGCAGGTTTCAGGAATTTCCACGGAAGCTAAATGTCAAAGCTTGAAACAGATATCTCAGATTCTAGCATATCGAGAGGGGGAGTATGTGAAAGGGGGAGTCTGGGTCAACATTCAAAGGAAAGATTGAAGTTTGAAGATTGAAGTTTGAAGATAAAGATTGAAGAGAGTTTTTACAAGGTTTGAAGATTGTTAAAGACAAAGACTTGAAGCCAAAGACTTCATCAACATCCAAGGGGGAGTCTGTTGGTGCACTAAATGTCTGTTGATTACGTCATAATCAAGTCTTGTGTCTAGATAGTTTGAATGAACACACATTAGGGTTTTTACATGTTAACTTGATGATTTAGCTTGAAATGTTTCAAGGGAAATCATGATTTAGCTTGAACTGTTTCAAGGGAAATCATGATTTAGCTTGAACTGCTTCAAGGGAAATCTGATTTAGCTTGAACAGTCTCAAGCAAAATCTCATAGCTATATATAGGTTGTTGTGTGTTTCATTTGTAGAAGACTTGGATCATTGCTTGTGGAACGAAACTCTGTCAATTTGTAATCAGAAAGCAATAAAAGAGAAGAACTTAAAGGAATAGCTGTTGTAACTTCGTATGCATTGATTCCGCCTTTACATATGAAGATGAACGTCCTTGACTGACTTTTCGAGGTCGTAGAACGGTCCAACAGAATGACCCACTGATTCATGCAATCCTAGTTTCTAAACATAAATACTCAGACGGTCATACATCACATCGGTGCACACATAGATGAAAGCAATCAATTTAAAACTAAAACAAATAAGATTATACTAACCCAACATCAAGTGCACATGGATGGCATCACATGGAGTAGGGCTGACTTCTTTTGGGAATTCACGTGAGGACAAGAACCAAAACATCATCATTGTTTTCTTTTATTTCTTGGAAGTGATATGTTATAATATCATTATTTTAACCGAACAATGGATGTTGCCAAGCACTAGAGATCAGTCTTCAAGGGGGTACAAACTTCGAAGAGTGTATAGGCTGCAGTCAAAGGAAAGATAGGGAGTATTAGGGTTTTTTTTTGTTAACTTATATACTTGAGAGAGCTGCATGAGGATCACGCATAGTCTACACGAGTGGGCCGATCCCATACCACGTTTCGTTACAGTTTTGGGCTTCAAAGAACTGGCCCGAGACCCACTTAACTAGATGTGTGGTCCTTTAAGCGGTGTGCGACTCGGTAAGATGTGCGACAAGATGTATGGGATCCTTAATTAACATATGATAACTTACATAGCATGAATAAATAACACCCTAAAAGATCAATCTACGATTAGCGTCACAGACACTCGATTATAACGTGTGATGAGACATGAAATGTAGATATGCAAGCTAGAGATCAAGGAAATCAGGTACCGTTAACCTTTAAGGATCGGGTTGTCACATCATCCCCAACTTAAAAGAAATTTCGTCCCGAAATTTAATAAGCAATACAGAGGAGTGAAACGATAAATCAGGATGGCTGTGGATTTCCTTGGGTGCCACATCATCCCCAACTTGAAAGGGAATTTCGTCCCGAAATTCTCCAATGATATCAGCAGGTGATACAACCGTCTGGGCAACTGAGGATACTAGTGCTTACTCCGATCATTGCGTTCGCACGGGAACTCCTGTCCACGTCTTGAGTTCCAACGAACTCTCACGATTGAAATTCGACTGTGTTAACAGTGGGTTCCTCAACAAGGGTATCACAAGTGTTGCGTCGAACAGACGCTTCTTTAGGTTCGAGACATAAATGACATCGTGTACGTTACCTAATTCGTCAGGTAACTCGAGTTCGTGAGTCATATCATCAATCCGTTCCAGAAATCCAAATGTCCCAGTGTACCGCAAACTAAGCTGGCCACGTTTCCCATAGCGTACCGCATCTTCCCAGGGTGAGACTTTTGATTATGATACGTTCGCCCACAGCGAACTCCCAGTGTCCCTATGCTTAACAGCTTTCCTGGCAGTCACGTGTTGCCGTGAAACAATTTCCGATCTAAGCAATCTTCAAGAGTTTCGAGCACAAGTCCTGGACCTGTGATTAGGTTGCCATCCATCTAAATCTAACAAGGAGATTAGCGTTACTGCCCATGCAATGTCTCAAATAGAGCTGTCTGTATACTAGAATGGTGACTGTTATGGTAGAACACAACCAAAGATACGTGTCCTTCCAATTTTTACTAAATTCATCCACACACCTACTTATAGCATGTCTTCGAGTGGCGGGATGGTTAGCTTACTCTGTCCGGTTGTCCTACGGTGATAAGCAATGCTCATGTCTAGACGTGAGCCAAGGGTGTCGTGCATTGCCTGACATGGATCAGGTATAGATCAAAATCTAAGGTATCAGAAGTTGGCGCCTCGTGCCTAAAAAAACGCCTCTCTCAGAGGAATATTCATAACTGTGAAGACTCGTCAGTTTCCTGGATTGCAAGAAAGTGTGCTGGTCACGTGAGACAATCAACGATCACCCAGGTGATATTGGTTCCGTTTCGTGTTGTAAGTAGACCAGTGACAGAATCCATGGCAGTCTGTTCTCATTCCCATATGTGTGTTTCTAGTTGCTGATTCTTCTCTTTGACTTTCCCACAAGTCAAACATCATTCACATACATAGCTAGGTGGGCCTTCATGCTCGATCACCAGTGTAAGATTTATAGATCCTAGTATCTCTCATCAAAACCCAGACAACTAGAATATCGAGGTCGGTGTGCTTTGCTCGACACGAGTTCCCTACAGTTTTCATATAATAAGATCCACATTCGTTCCATGAGGTGGTGCATATCGTCCGACCTGCCAAGGGTTGCTTCTCCATGCCCCGCATGGGTTCACTTGAATCTTTTCTTCCTTCAGTTCTCCAGTTTGAACTGAGCGAGTCTGATCGGGTAGGTTAGAGTCGATGGTGGGTTGTAATGCTCGTACTTGTTCAGGTTCCACAATCGTAATCATCCAACAGTTCCATCCAGCGATGCCATTAACCGATTTAGCTCTTTCGAAACCAGGGTACACGGAAGGCCCTTGTGATCGGTCTGAGTAGCGCATTCGGTGCTGTCCAAGTAATGCCTCCAAGTAAATCCAAAGACCACGGTTTCCACCGTCGGTTGTGTGTCATGCAGTTCCTCTTTGTAACTCCATTACGTAAGTCATCACTCTCTCGTGTTGCGTCAGTGTGTAACTGGGACTCTGATTCGGACCATCATGGTACACCACTAAATCACCCGCACCCTCGGGTAAAGACGATGCTCAGTGCATTGCAGAGTTGGGATTCGAAAGCTTAAAAACCGCTCTCTTATTTTGTCTCCCATGAACACAGCACCCTGCCGTTCTTAAGAGAGTTAAGCTGCGCGATCTTCGAATATCCTGTGCTGAATCTACAACAGCATCCACCGAAACCAAGAAATGGTTGTACCCCCGATGTTAGTTACATGATCAAAATGTACCTCTCGAATCTGGATGTTACATTAAACAAGACTTCACACGTAATGACTCCTCCCTCAGGAGCTCTAAGATAAGATACAGGTGTCGTCCACGATGTTCCTTTCTCCTGGAAATAATCCAGAACGTCGTCGATAAACACGATCAATTCATGTGGTCCATAAAACTGCTGGTGTGTTGATTAACCCAATGGTTATGGTGTACAAGATCGCACTAGCCGTATTGCGTTTGATATGTCGTTCCCGGAACATCCTTCCCTTGGACTTCTATCTGATAATAGCTTGTTCGCAAATCAATCCTCGAATGAAAGCTTAACTCTCGCAGCTGGTTAACAGGTTGTCAATACATGGTCGAGGCAAACGGTCCTTGACCGTCACCTTGTTGAGTTCTCCATAGTCAGTACACATACGAAAAGGCTTATCTTCACGGATATAACTGGGGCTCCCCAAAGCAAAAACTAGGTCCGACAAAGCTCCTGTCCAACAGTCCCTGTTGTTGATTTGACAACTCTCGCAACCCTCCTGGTGCAAGACGGTAAGAAATACTAAGAATCAGGGCTGCCTTTGGCGTGAGATCAAACTGAGAGTTCCTCCCGCAGCATGCTGAGTGGAATCACGAACAATTGGTGGATCCTCGATCCTCTTTTCTTAGCCCAGACATTAGTAACGGTTGCCAACATAGCGGGGTAGTCCCTTCGTAGACGCTTTCTGGCTCTCATTGCTGATATGATGCTAACCTTCACACCACGTATAACTGCGCGATATCTAGATAACCAATCCATACTAACTACTGCATCGAACTATCGAAGATGGCAGAAAGAAGGCCGAGTTTACATCCCAACGGACATATAAGGTTTCATTTGACTTGCCCTTAGTTGATTCCACAATAGGGTCGGTTTCAAGAAGCATCAGGGTTAAGCAGAACAGTGACGAAGTGATTAGTTACCAAGAACATGTAGGCCACCATGTTGTTATAATCATGGCGTCGCCCACGCCAATCCTAAATGTCCCTCCATGAGCATCATTTCCCATGTTGTTGTTATCGTACGAGGATTTCCAGTACTGACGTCGTGTCTTTGATTGTTGTGGTCTTGGTCCAACCATGGCCAATCCATGTTGTTGGCACCTTCATTTCCATACTGTTGGTTACAATTACGAGTATCCTGATGTTGCCATGACTGTTACCTCTAATGTCGTTGCTTGAAACGGAACCTTACGATCTTTCACCAACCAAGTCCATCTTTCCACATTCTGTGCCACGCCCTAAAGCGCTAACCACTGTGCTGGTAGTCACACATTCCACACTGTAATCAGTTGTCACCGCTTATGCCCTAATTGATTCGTAAGAGTCGACTCCCATAAGTCGCTTACTAGGGTTAAAGATTCGATTAGCGTCAAACTGCTGATGTTCGTTACTGGTAATCAGGGTCGCAATACTAAGGTTGGTAAGGTATTACGCTCATCCTCTTCTCCATCGTTCTTGCGAGTTGACTGAGTAATACACGGTATGTTCCCAGAGCGTTGCAGAAGTGATCGCACTTCAGGGTCTAAGACGTTAACGCGCTAGGTTCTAACAAACAAAGATAGGTGAGGAAGGTATAGACCAATCATTCGACGCGGGGACATCCCTCTTAGGGACGTTCGTACAAGCACCTAACATTCTACACAGTTCGCTAGGCGTTCAGATGGGTGTTCAGGTAATACTCGATGACATCGAGATTCGTAAGGATTTAGAGTGGAGTGAGAAGATCACGTTTAAGTGAGAGACAATAACTACTATGACTCTTTTAGACTGTTGTGTTACACATCGATTTAATATCAGAACGAAACCCCTTTTTCACTTGTTAAGCCTCACTGGGACTCGCATGCACCCCTCATTATTATTATGTGTGCACCCACAATAATATTGTGATTTGCATGCTCATCTCAGTTCATCCTAACTCATGTCAAATGGTTCCTCAAACTCAAATGTCAAACAAAGAATATCACAAAACAGGGGTCACGAATCTCTAGGGTAACACCACACTATCAATCACTAAACACATGCAAGTAATACATGAATTCATATTGTTGTGCTAAACGTGCAATCACATGCAATATCATATGTAAGTGTTCACTAGTTATGCTATGCAATGAGTAAACGAGAGACGAACCTTGCAATCTGGAGCTGAGTGTCATGGTCGTATTCTTGTTTTCAGAACTATTCGGTTATAGTCTGGTTTTATAAAAACGTTTTAAAACCAAGTTCACTATAACCAGTGGCTCTGATACCAAACTATCACACCCCCAAAATACCACCTAGGGAATGTCCCTGTTAGGCGTGTGACGTACCAATAACGAGCCGCTAATTACATTGAACGCGTACAAGTTTCAAAATAAAATCCTTAATTGTTAATGTAAAATACCATCAACGAGTTTAAATGAAAATCAACATGTTCAGCGGAAGCAAATAGTAAACCTACGTTAAACTGTTTCAAAAACCAATGTATGATTATCAATAGTTCAATCACATGAATCACTCCAGTCGTCCCATGACCACTCCAGCTACTCCAGACTGCAAGTTCCAATCCAAGACATCTAACGACCTACAAGCATGCAAACAAGTGTGTCAGACGACGCTGGTGAGTTCAAAGTTTTGTCAACGCGTTTACTTACCAAGTATGTGTATAAAACAGTTCAACCGTTCAATAGTTCAACAATTTGATTTGATGTTGTTATTTACTTGATTACCGTATGTGGCTACTAGATGTGAATGCCCAACCCCAACGCCTCTATTTAGGCATTGGTCAAGTGGTCAAGGTAATTAGTTCAACTAACAACCTCGAGTAGATGTAAGGGGTCTTATATATACACGATGTGAATGCCCAACCCCAATGCCTCTATCTAGGCATTGGTCAAGTGGTCAAGGTAATTAGTTCACGCCCGTCCTTTCGGCACGGTGTGAGGGTGCCAATCCTAATAGCGCTATCAACAAAATACCTCGTTGCCTTCCCGGCAACAATCGGTAGATGTAGGGGGTCTTACATAATAGAAACTAAGTAATAACAAACATCCCATTAACCTGCATTCCTCCCTGGAACGTTACCCGATATCCCTTCCCGGGATGCATGCCTGAAAAAGAGCAGTGAACTCACCTTTGGTTTGCTCGGTAAGATTAGTTACTTGTTTACAGTTCGGCACCCAAGTCCTAATATGGTTCCAATGACAGTCAGTTTTGTATGTACATAAATCACGTATTTCTCATTTACACAACACAGGCAACATACAAGAAACACACATGCTCCATGAATCATTACAATTATCATACAACACAACAGCCGGTTATTACCATGACATCTCATAGTAAATAATTGGTTCATTTACAAGTTCATACAAAATGTACGTGTGGGTCACAATTCTTTAGCAGGCCCACAATACGTCTATTCAAGGTAGCAACTCAACCTAGCATATATTAAAGAAGCTGGCTGGCCCACCTGGCCCAGCCCATCTCGGTTGCGTTGCTCGGCTGCCCCGAGTCAGATTCACGGCCCAAATAACGTTCCAGTTATGATTTGTTTGTTTGGGTGGCCCGGTTAACATGTATAGCCCGAATTACTTCTCCAATTGTTACAATAACATTAGTTTATGATCATACTTTGATATACACTATCCTATATCATCATCATTATCAACTGTGATTATCTAAGTTAGATCAAAGTAACGATCGTTAATCATGCTACCCTCCAAATGACACCACAACATCAATTAATTGATTGAACCAAATCGAGTAATTATTAATATAAGTAGCCTTCCAGTAGACCAAAACATCTTCTAAACATGCGCATAATTCCATTAGCTCATCAACAACCAGTTTTACTACCAAGTCTAATAATATCAGATCGATATATGGGTTCGTATCCACATTAACGTAAATCAACCTTCTTAATATCATGCACCCTAGTTATAAACTATTAACCAATCACCAATTTCCCCATGTGTGATTATACCCATTATATCACTCATAACAGTCTCATCCATGCAAGACCAATTATTAGCAGTTTCCATGATGTGCGATCCCCTAAACATTTTTCAATTATTAATAGCAATTAGCACCCAAGTCAAGACACTTCACACATGGCCGACAATGACCAAGTCATGATTAGAATGACCCACTGATTCATGCAATCCTAGTTTCTAAACATAAATACTCAGACGGTCATACATCACATCGGTGCACACATAGATGAAAGCAATCAATTTAAAACTAAAACAAATAAGATTATACTAACCCAACATCAAGTGCACATGGATGGCATCACATGGAGTAGGGCTGACTTCTTTTGGGAATTCACGTGAGGACAAGAACCAAAACATCATCATTGTTTTCTTTTATTTCTTGGAAGTGATATGTTATAATATCATTATTTTAACCGAACAATGGATGTTGCCAAGCACTAGAGATCAGTCTTCAAGGGGGTACAAACTTCGAAGAGTGTATAGGCTGCAGTCAAAGGAAAGATAGGGAGTATTAGGGTTTTTTTTGTTAACTTATATACTTGAGAGAGCTGCATGAGGATCACGCATAGTCTACACGAGTGGGCCGATCCCATACCACGTTTCGTTACAGTTTTGGGCTTCAAAGAACTGGCCCGAGACCCACTTAACTAGATGTGTGGTCCTTTAAGCGGTGTGCGACTCGGTAAGATGTGCGACAAGATGTATGGGATCCTTAATTAACATATGATAACTTACATAGCATGAATAAATAACACCCTAAAAGATCAATCTACGATTAGCGTCACAGACACTCGATTATAACGTGTGATGAGACATGAAGTGTAGATATGCGAGCTAGAGATCAAGGAAATCAGGTACCGTTAACCTTTAAGGATCGGGTTGTTACAAAATAAGCAGTCATTTGAGTGATAAAATATAAATTATATTTAAAAAGCCCGTAATAAATATAATTTTATATATAAAGTAATATTGAAATTATAAACAATTTGTTTAAAATTATGTAATAAAATAGATATAATATTTTTTTAATAATGCAAATAAAAATAAATAATATATTAATACAAAGTTTGATTTTAGTGATAAATAATCTGGTTATTTAAAAATATCTTAAATTAACAATTTAAATTTAAGGATAATATTTTATTAGAAAAATAGAAGTATTCTATTCAACATTTAAAGTAGAATAAGATTTAATATTAATTTTTGTTTATTTGGTAATCGAAAAGAATAAGAGTAAATTTGTATATTACAAATAAAAAGTATGTGTTTGTCATATGATATAGAAAATCAAATAAATAATATTATAAATGAGAAGTATAGATTAAATTTAAATTAAATAATAATTATCTATAATTAAGTAGAAGAGATTAAACAAAATAATATTTAGTAGAAGAGTTTATAACCAAGTTATAAAATAAATAAATCTATAATAATAGAACAAAAAGGCTAACAATTCAATTCACATATAAATCTTGATGATCAAACGTACACTAACAAAAATACTAATAAATAATAATAGAACAAAAAGTATAAAATAATAACAGTTATCAAGCAATCGATAATTCATTTACAGAAGTACAAAATAAATCTAAATGATCAAACAATATTATAAATGAGAAGTATAGATTAAATTTAAATTAAATAATAATTATCTATAGTTAAGTAGAATAGTTAAGTAGAAGAGATTAAACAAAATAATATTTAGTACAAGAGTTATCTATAATTATTTAGAAGAGATTAAATTAAATAATAATTATCCATAAGATATTAAACTAAATAATATTTCGTAGGATGGTTATTTATAATTAATAAAAAGAGATTAAAGTTAAATAATAATTATCCATAAGACATGGCCTAATATGATGACAAGTGTCCTAAAATTGGTTTATTTTATTATATAGTATAGATTTGTTTGAAAACTCTATTCAATGATGTTAGAAAATGGATTGGCTTCTTAGGCTATGTGGTATGGTGATGACCCTCCCTTGGAGGATGATCTGCCATGTAGACACCACATCATAGTTTCTTGGAGGATGCCCCTCCAACGTAGAAACACTGAAAATGGAGGATGATCCTACCCCACCATATTTTTTTTTAAATTTATCTACCTTTTTTAAAAAACCAAACATTGCATAAGTTAAAAAAAATAAATTCATTAATATTATAAACCAAACATTACATAAGTTAAAAAAAATAAACTAAAAAATTAAAAATCCTAAGAACTTTCATACTTTTTCATGATTCTTTCTTGCAATTTTTTTAAAGTAACTCTTTTTTCTTCGGGATAATTTTCAACGTCGGCCGTCATTATCTCCCATTCTTTTAGTTGGTTTTTTTCATTGTTAACCCGACCCTTTTCTTCCGCCACGCGTTCTTTCGCCCTTGCCTTTTGGGCCATGACCTCCGTATACGCTTTGAATTGGGCCATAAACGCCTCCTTCTTCGCATCACCCCCCCTTTTCATTTTTTTCTTTGTAGCCGCCTCCTTTTTTGATTTTTCCCGGCCCGGGGGATGTTCCTCCTCTCGTACGACGTACTCTTCTTCGTTAAATTCGACGTTGTCGTTTAAATTAATTTGACATCTTGCGTCCGAGCCGCCGACACTAAAACTACCGGTCTTTGAGGTTTTTTGTCGTTTTGCCATCTCAACCTCATTTGGAACCGGCGCCCACTTGTTGGACGTTCGTAAAAATTCCCAAGCCCGAATGTGTGGGAAAGCGGTTTTATGGTTCGAATTGTATTTATCCATTGCCGCTTTAAAAAAATCCTCGTCGCTCATCCCACTACGTCGCCCACTTGTATATAAATTATTATATATCGCCGCAAAACGGTTCACAACCGGATTCATCTTTCGCCACTTCGAAAATATTGAGTCGAGATCTCGATATTGTCCTTGTCCATTATCCCAAGGAACTTTGATAATACCGCTTTCCAAAACCCCTCGCCAGTTTGGTTGTTACCTATATTTAACAAAAGTATATATTAAATAAAATTAAAATTTATATTAAAAAGTATATATTAAAAAGATAAAAATTTAACTTTACATACCTTTAACGGGGTGTGTGGATGTGCTAATATACGCCTTCGCTAAGGTCTCCTCCTCGATCCGCGTCCACGGTTTTGGCTTCGGTTTTGAAGGTTGATTTTGGTTAACCGCCATTTGCTTTCCTTTTTTCGTTTAGAAGATTGCGGTCACGTCTCTGGAACGACTTCAATGTCGTCTTCAACGTGTTCTAGTGGTTGAGAAGATTGAACGGGTGGTGGTTGAGAAGATTGAACGGGTTGCATGTTGAACGGGTTTCGCATCATCAAGTTTTGTAACGCTTGCATTTGTTGCGTATTCGAAAAAGCGTTCGGAGAATGTTCGAAACCCACAAAAGCATTGACGGAAAATTGCGAGAAAGCGTTTGGTTCCATTGTAGGATAGTACCCGGGCACCGAAAAAACGTTCGGGTTTGGATTTGGGTTGTTCGGGTTGTATGGATCCATTGTAAAAAGTAGAAGAATGTTTTATAAAAAAGTAGAAGATTTTATTAAAAGTTGAGATAGAGATGGGGTTGAAGTGGGTAAAAAATGGGGTAAAAAGGTTGTATTTATATAAAAAGTTTATTGATTTTGAGGATTTTTTGAATATTAGCCGTTAGTTTTCAATTTAGGCATTTAAATTTTTTTTTTTGCAACGGTAACATTTTTTGTCTTCGTGTGGCCCGGCTCAAACGTCTCAATGGAGACGGAGATGACGACGACAAGGGGGGGGGGGAGGTGTTAGGGGCGGCGCCGGTCCAGGCCGATCCAAGGCCGACCCCCATACCGTGTAGCCTTAGCACCAATTTGAAATTGGTTTTGGTCAATGGCCATTTTTGGTCAATGGCCATTTTTGGTCAATGGCCATTTTTGGTCAATCTGCAAGTGTTGGAAAAAATGGACACATGGCGTTTTCAAAACTTGCAAGTGGAGTCCCAGATGCATAAGGTTTCAGACGCATCAAAGGGAAGTCTATGGAGGTTCGCCGTAGACGACCCAATCTTTTCAGGATAACTTTTTTTGTTATTGGCGCGTATTGGAGAATAAGAGAAGCGGACATTGAGATGCTTTTGGGAGGTAGTCGTTTGTGAGAGCAATGGCGTGTAGAGGCAGCCGAAAACTGTTGTAGAGTTAGCCAAAAACTATGTAGGTTTGCCGGAGACGACCTAATCTCACATGAGACGTCTGAAACCTTGTCGGAGATGTAATAAACATGCCGGAGGAGTCTGAAATATGCTTTAGCCTTCCAAATCCCGTGCATGATGCGTCGCTCAAGGACGCGGGAGATGACCAAATCTGAAAGTCGTTTTGGTCAATGATAACTAGAACTAGGGTATATGCCCGCCGCGTTGCGACGGTATGTTACCGCTGGCATTCGATTGATATTGGTTCAGCTCGTTACAATACTGGTACGATACATACACTTTATATAGAAATCAACGCATGTTTTACAACAATCGAAAATGATAAAAACGAACATAGATATCGACACCAATGTTGTTCGAATGCTATCGATCAGTTGAGATCGTCATGGTATTCATTTTCAATAAAATTTATATCTCAATGTTGAAGGAAAATAAAAATAGAATGCAAGTTACTAAAAAATAAAATGTAATGATGAATATATGTTATTAAAAAAATAAAATCAGACATAAAAATAGTAATTTAGTATTTATTATCGGTTTCAATTTGGTTCCGTTCGATACTTGCACAATATCTATTTTTAGTAAAATTAATTATACTACAATTTTGAAAAAAATAAAGATAGTTGCGGAGTTACTTTAAAAAAAATTAATAAGCGTAAGTCATTAAAAATCAAGTTAAAAAAATAAATAAGTACTTCGAAATGTAATCACTATTTATCATTTTGAGCTTAAAAACTAATATAATTATTAAAAATATAATTATTTGGAAGATCACTAAAAGCAATAGTATTCGAGCTTCTTGATCACGCCACGATAAAAAAGGATAAAAAAATAATAAAATTTTATACAAAATTTATATTGTTATTCATGTCACTTGTAAAATCATATATATAAACTAATGGGATTTCTCGCGCTATCCCGACAAGATTTTGGTCGTTATCGGTTCAATTTGCTACACTACAGGTATGATACGATTCATGCATTCGGTATAACAATCGACATGTATTTTACATTGATTGAAACCATAAAAACGAACACCGATACCGATGTTCGGATGATATTGGTTTGGTTCATCATGGTATCGGTATAGATATCGGTTTTATTATCGCAGATGATGTTTTATAATAATTATCAAAACCGATACCATAAAAAATGAATTCGATTTTAAAATCTGTAGAACAACTAAATATTTACAAACCATATTATATTAATTATTTTAAAAATATTGTATTCATTGAATTATGTTTTTACGTTGGAAAGGTTAAATATATATGATAAAGTTGACCAAGTGGTATCAGCCCAATCTATTGTGCCATAATGATTTGTTATTAAATTAGAATTAAAAATATTGTTAACCATATTATATTAATTATTTTAAAAATATTGTATTCATTGAATTATGTTTTTACGTTGGAAAGGTTAAATATATATGATAAAGTTGACCAAGTGGTATTAGCCCAATCTATTGTGCCATAATGATTTGTTATTAAATTAGAATTAAAAATATTGTTTATAGACTTCAAATGGCAATAAGCAAAATAGCTTATTATTAAATTCAAAGTAGGAATACTGTTCATCGAGACTTCAAAAAAAAATATATAAAATATATATAAAATAACTAGATTTTGCCCCATTGGGGGCAGAAAGCCGAATATTTCTCTCTTATAACATTTACGTATGTGTTTCGGTTACTTATATATACTACTCATAACACGATCTTAAAAAAATTAAATTGAGTCAACCAATTAAATTAAAACACTATAATACTTTTTGCTTAAGAAAAACAAAAAACAATAGAAAAACAATAATTTTAAACTGGGGGCAAAATTGCGATTTTTCAGGATAAATGAGCGTGTGCCAAGCAGTCGCCTGAGACAAATAAAAATTACACCGAGTCAAACAATTAAAACAAATCACTACTATAGTTTTGTCAAAAAAAAAAAAAAAAAAAACTAAAACGATGGCATGACTGTAATTTTACACTGGGGCAAAATCGTAATTTGATTGAGAAAACAAAGGAAAACGATGGCAAAAATGTAAATTTAGATTGAGGGTAAAAATGTAAATTTAGATTGAGGGCAAAATTGTAATTTGGGTGGGTGGGGGAAAAACAAAACTAATGGCAAAACTGTAAATTTAAACGGGTAAAAATCGTAATTTTGTATCGAGGGGAAATTGTAATTTTTAACTGGGGGCAAAAACATAATTTTATTTTAAACTGGGGGTTAAAACGTAATTTTAAACTGATGACAAAATCATAATTTTAAAGTAGAGACAAAATCGTAAATGGATTAGGCCCAAAGCAGGGGAACTACTATTCCCTCATCTTGTGTCCATAGTTATACATTGGGGGCAAAATTGTAATTTTACTGGGAAAGCAAACAAAAACGAAGAAAAAATGAAAATTTAAATTGAGGGCAAAATCGTAATTTAGCTGGGAGGAACAAAACATAACTAATAGCGAAACTGTAAATTTAAACGAGGCAAAATCGTAATTTTGAACCGAGGACAAAATTGTAATTTTTAACCGGGAGCATAAAGGGTTAAAACATAATTTTAAACTGGGGGTTAAAACATAATTTTAAACTGATGACAAAATCATAATTTTAAAGTAGAAACAAAATCGTAAATGGATTAGACCCAAAGCAAGTGAACTACTATTCACCATAATTCATAAATGTTGTACAGGTAATAATAATATGTATAATATATTAATTTTCCCTTTTTATAATTGCATATTCAAACCATGCTTTTCTTAAAACAAGCTCTATGAGAATAGATTTTTTTTATTACATGCACACACTGTTATTTTTATTTATTTTTTAAAATTACATATATAGTTGTGTTATAATCTAAGAGAGTTATTTTGTTATAATTGCATGTATAAATGTGTTATAAACTTAGTACAAACTGAGCCTATAATATTTTTATATTTTTTTTTATTATAATACTAGATTATAAACCCGTGTATTACACATAGTTAAAGATAGAAATTATGTAACTTTATAATGTCTGCACAAATTTACATAAGTGAATTATTTTTATATATACACCAATTTACATAACTTAGGTATTCTTTTTCTTTGTCGGGAATCAATGAAAGTGGGCGATATTTACATTCTGTACAACTTCGTTCGTAGCCAGTATGGCTTTGTTATGAAAATATTCAGAATTTTTGAAATATTGAAGAATAATACTAGTAGTATGACATTTTATGATATGTTAATAGAAAAAGTAAACTATTATGCTTTGATAAAATTAAATTGTTATTAGCGGTGATGTTTATAGATGTGAATTGGGTTATCCAAATTGCTCGCCGTTTGATTGAAAAATGCCCGCTTGATTTCCTAGTCGGATGTAAATGAGCCGATCGGCTTAGTTCGGTTTAAAAACGAGCAAAGCATGAATAAAGGTTTACTCGCTCGTTGCTCACTCTGTTGGCTCGAATAATTTATTGATATATACACACACACATATACATATATACAACTATATTTATACATAGTATACTAGAATAACATTTCAATTAACCCAATAAAACCAACTAGCCTAATAAAAAATAGTATGTAGCCAAAATGCCCAATGCTTTAGTACACCCCAAGTCTCATAATTGTTCTATGCCAGTCTGCTCTAATTCTTTAAGCGACATTGAAACTTGCGAGCCTGTGACATTCCTGCCTTTCTCGTTCTCTGCTCTAATTCGATTTCGAGTAGCGCACTCCTGCCTCTCTCATTCTCTGCTCATTGGATTCAACCTCATCCTCGAATAGTCAGCTCATTATCTACTCTAGAAAGTAGAGCTATCCAAATCGCTCGCTCAACGTCCTTCGGGAAAAGTAATGCTCGGAAAATACTCATTCAATTTTCTGCTTGGTTTTAAATGAGCCGACCGTCTGGTTCAATTTATAAACGAGCTAAACACGAGCAATAATCCGCTCAATTCAGCTTGGCTTGTCAACTGCCAAGTCAAGTAAAAATGGTTTGGGTAAAAGAAGAAAAGAAAATATGAGTGATATAATTCACAAAATTCAAGAAAATGTGAGATAAAACGATCAACAGAAACAAATTGAAAGGAGTAATTGTGAACACTACAATGTTTTTAAATTAAGTGTAAAATGAAAATTACAACTTTAGGGACTGTTTTTTTAGCTCTTAGGGCTTGTTTGACTAAGCTTTTCAAAACAGCTTATTTGCTTATTTGCTTTTCTGAAAAGCAAATAAGTCAATAAGCTGTTTTGAAAAGCTTTAAAATGGAGCTTTTCAAAATGACTTATTTGCTTATTTGTTTTTTCAGAAAGCAAATAAGTCATTTTGAAAAGCTCAGCCAAACAGCCCCTTAATGGGCTTTTAACAGTTCAGACATCTTATTGGTTCAGCACTTAATGGTTCAGACTGTTTGTTTCGCAAACAAATGTCTCAATGGTTCAGACATTTGCCTCTGAATGGTTAAGCATTATACTAAGTTTGAATGATTAAGACCTCTAATCTGAAATGGTAAGACATTTGCCTCTGAACGGTTAAACATTACACTGACTTATAATGGTTCAGACTTCTTACTAGTTCAGCACTAAATGATTTAGATCTCTTACTGGTTCAGCACTTAACCATTCAGATATTGCCAAACAGCCCCTTTGTTATTTTTGTTTGTGTGTGATTTTCTTGTAGGTGGGCCTTACTGATTTGAAAAAAAAACAGTAGAGTCCGTAGCTCCGGCCAAACTCTCATGCTAATTAATGAGAATGACAACTTTGACTACCAAAATTACACCATGCATGACTCCTAACTTATATACGCTAGCCTCCATATCTATATATAGAACTTACACGTGCATATAAATATAAACACATAATTAGTTCCTTTCTCTACCTCTATATATCCTTATTCATATTGCGGGAAGAAAAACAAGAACGATGGATGCAGTAACAAACACAGTGGCGATCTCATGTGCAATAGTAGTTGTACTATATGCGTGGAAGATTATAAACATTTGCTTTTGATACTTTTGGTTTTCTGGCGCCAGAGGCTGTGGACCTACTTAGTCGAGTTCAAAGGGTCATGCATAGTAATGTTATGACCCCGAGATCTATGAACGTAGTTTTTAAAAGACTTAGTTTTGCTATTCAAAAAGGGGTAGCGGCGCAGCTTGTTGCCCGTTTACCAACTATCTCGATGTAAACAACCATTTGTCCGAAATTAAAAAACATCTTGTGGGTGAGACCAAAAAAGTTGGAGAAGTTACTGAGGAATCAAGGTTTCAAAGGAAATAAATACAAGTTTTTGTTTGGGGACATGAAAGAGTTCGCAATGTCGTTTCAACAATCCAGAACTAAGCATTTAGATATAAACGATGAAGACGGGGTTCTACCATACGTTGTGGCTTTCAACCATCAGCATCTGCAAAAATTTGGTATGTTACGGCGTTTTAGAATGACTTACAAACCGAAATAATGTGGCTAATCTTTGAGATCTATTCGTGCTACGAATTGGCAAAACTCGTGGATTTTGAGTTAACATAAATCGTCTCAAGTTCACCTTTAGCTATTAGTTAAAATACAAACACGAGCATCAAACTTAAAAGTTCCATTTTTATATTCTGGTCGACCGTATACGTATATTAACAGCCCATATAAACTTTGAGGAAGGATCCACTAAAAAGTGGATTTTGTCTAAGAAGGATTGTGATAATGACATGTGCCACTCCTAATAAGTAGGAATGAAGGGTATTTTGGTCCTTATAAATAGTAGTAAAAATGACATGTGTCACCCCTTCTGTTTTTTTTAAATACAACAAAAAAATCTAGAACAAAAAAATTTAGCAAAAAAAAATCTAGTACAAAAAAATATAGCACAAAAAATGTAGTACAAAAAAATATAGCAAAAAAAAATCTAGTACAAAAAAATATAGCAAAAAAAAATCTAGTACAAAAAAATATAGCAAAAAAAAATCTAGTACAAAAAAATATAGCACAAAAAAATTCAGCAAAAAATGTAGTACAAAAAAATCCAGCACAAAAAATTGAGAAAAAAAAATTTAAGACGAAAAAAATTAGCAAAAAAAATTAGCACAAAAATATAGTACAAAAATCTAGCACAAAAAATGTTATACAACATAGAAATACAACACATTTTAGTGGGTTTTTTTAGTCTTCATATTTTATATAGCAATATGGTACTCAAATTAAAGATAAAAAGACGCTCGATTTTACGGTGAAATTTTTATGAAAAAATAATGTCGTATAAAAAAGTTATGAACGTTTAAAAAACGAGGGTGGAATATGCATGTGCCTTGCATGTGGAAAGAGAAAATCCATAAATAGGATTTTCCTACGATACCCTTGCACTCCACCTTTCTCCTACACTTTCATCTTAACCATTGATTTAAAAAATGAATGGTTAAGATTCCTTCTCATCCTACTTAGGCAAAATAAACTTTTTATTTGATCTTACCCCTATAAACTTTTATATTGCCATATGGCCTCGTCAGTGGATTGTAATATTATAAATGAATTTTGGGAATTAATGTTGGGTTTCAGTGGTGTCAATTTTACTTTTATCAAAAACAAGTTTGACATATTTTATTAACTAAAATATATAATTAATAAATACGCAGCGGAATAAATATAAATAATCAACACCAAAAAGTGAACCGAACAGGATCATGGTTACAAACATGCAAATACGATTAGCAATATTAATTAATCTACTGATGAGATAGATATACCTTAGCGGTTAAAGACTAACCGTTTGAGACACTGAGGTACAATGAACGAATTGCTAGAATACGAACTAGAACGGAGTGCGTCGCGTCTTGTGGCGGCACCGAAAAACGATGGTGGCGGCGCTTAATGGTTAACAAGGTAATGGATCATGAAGAACTTGTAAGAGCCGTTTACAAAAAATATGATATTATCTTGTTTAGTAATGAGAATTCTACTTGGTTGATGATAACCGAATTCTTCTTATTATGTGATCACTAATACCACTCTATCTATTTAATCTGGTAGTATGTATTAAATATATACACACACCTCCATCCATATAGTATATGAATAAAATATATTCACACCTCCATCTGTATACATCTATATAGTATGTATTAAATATATTCACACCTCCATCTATATAGTTTGTATTAAATATATACACACCTCCATCCATATAGTATGTATTAAATATAATGATTTAATAATTACCTGGGTACCAAATCTAATATATGTAGTACAGGTTCAAGACGCGATAAAGCCCGAGAATAACAGAATAAACGTTATACATATTATTTATAATTAGTATAAATAATAAGTCCGTTTATTTCGTTAATTGTTCGTGATTACCAGTTAATCGAGTTAAGTGGATTTCGTGTTCATTGCCCAAGGTGTAACTCTCACGGGTCATAGCTCGGTTAGTAGTGTTGACTTATCGAACCCGTACATATAAATCCAACAATCTCCCACTTGGACGAGTTTCGATAAAATCCTCAACGCAGACAGTCAGCGGCGCTCTAGCTGCACATGGCTGCCCCCAACAAGGTATGACACTTTAAAGTCATTAACCAAAACACCTTGCCATTAGTAACAACTTACTAATGCAAGACAATAGACTTATGGTAAATGTTGTCATTCATCCTTTCTGTAAAAGACATAAATTGAATCAATGAGACATGGATTAAGTTCATTCTCATATGGTGTTCAATTATTATTGTTCTCGATCAAGAGTTAAAGTGGTCCGAACAAACACACAGTAAGTTTGGGTAAGGCCTTACACTTCACTAGTTTGAATCAACGAGGGCGCCACAATGTCTAACTGTTACATATCATGTAAGAGTACATAATCCCTTATCGACTACATACAACTCCCACTGAACTTCAGAACTATTCTCAATTAAAGCCTTTATGACTGGTAGTTACGCGACATCGGTTGACAGTAATCAAAGAATAATCCTTGGTAAACGGAACTTCTAATATGTATCTTAGGTCAGAGGATGCTAAATGAGTATACCAATATCAAATCATCTTATGACTAAGATCCATGAAGATAATTTGATGCGAGTTACATCCAACATCATTCATAATGAGGTCTGTGAGTTTGGAAGTCAATTCCTTGAGTCCAAAGTCAGAATAGTCTTAATTCAGAGTCGTTCCCACGAGTCTGACCGACTACGGATAATACAAGATTCATGGATTAAACGTATTAAAAATCGAACACAGTTGTAAGATTCAAAGTTTGCATTTAACCAGTAAATCAAAGGTGAATTCAAAAGGTACAACTGTTTGAATGTTCGTACATCCAAATACTAAATCAAAACATACTGCTAGCTAATCTAAGCCCGATAGCATCCATGTGCTGATCATGCTTGTCCTGAGTCATGGGCTTAGTGAACGGGTCTGCTAGGTTTTGATCTGTGTCTACTTTGCTTATTACGATGTCTGCACGTTCCACAATTTCCCGTATGTAGTGGAACTTTCTTAGAATGTGCTTGGCCTTGTGATGAGACCTGGGCTCTTTGGCTTGAGCAATAGCACCTGTGTTATCACAGAATATCTCGATGGGTTTCTTAATGCTAGGAACCACATCGAGATCGGTTATGAATTTCTTCATCCAAGCAGCCTCCATTGCAGCATCTGATGCGGCTATATATTCAGATTCGGTGGTTGAATCCGCCACCACACTCTGCTTGGAGCTCTTCCATGAGACAGCTCCTCTATTTAGAGTGAATACGAAACCTGATTGTGAGCGAGAATCATCTCGGTCAGTTTGAAAACTGGCATCAGTGTAACATCTTACAGTGAGCTCTTCTTCTACTTCTCCAATACTAAGAACATATCTTTAGTTCTTCTCAGATTCTTCAGAATGTTCTTGACAGCAGTCCAATGGGCGATGCCAGGAGTTTGCTGATAACGACTAGTCATGCTTAAAGCATACGAGACGTCAGGTCTAGTACATAACATAGCATACATGATAGAACCAATCGCTGAAGCATATGGAACTGCTTCCATTCGCTTAATTTCAATGTCCGTTGAAGGAGATTGCGATTTGTCCAACACAGTCCCTTTAGTCATAGGAACACCTCCTTTCTTGGAGTTTTCCATCTTAAAGCGTGTCATCATTTTGTCTATGTATGTACTTTGACTTAGCCCAAGAAGTCGCTTAGATCTATCCCTATAGATCTTGATTCCTAGAATATAAGGTGCTTCTCCAAGATCTTTCATTGCAAAACAAGTTCCCAAATAGTGTTTAACTTCGTTAAGCATAGGGACGCTGTTTCCAATAATCAGTACATCATCCACATACAGGATGAGGAATGATATAGTGCTCCCACTAGCCTTTCTGTAAACACAAGGCTCATCTTCATTCTGGACAAAACCAAACTCTTTGATCTTCTGGTCAAAACGAAGATTCCAGCTACGAGATGCCTGTTTGAGTCCATAAATGGACTTATTCATCTTACACACCCTATTAGGATATTTTGGATCAACAAAACCGTCTGGCTGAACCATATAGACATCTTCAGAGAGATGCCCATTAAGAAAAGCGGTTTTGACATCCATTTGTCATATCTCGTAGTCATAGTACGCGGCTATGGCAAGCAATATCTTGATCGATTTGATCATAGCAACGGGCGAGAAGGTTTCATCATAGTCAATACCCTGAGTTTGAGTGAAACCCTTCGCAACTAGCCGTGCTTTAAAGGTGTGTACATTTCCATGCATATCGGTTTTTCTCTTGAAAACCCATTTGCTCCCTACTGCCTGAGATTCGGGGGGTAGCTCAACCAAGTCCCAGACTTGATTATCACGCATAGATTGCATCTCAGCGTTCATGGCTTCCAGCCATTTCGCAGATTCAGGATCTGAGATAGCAGATTTGTAGTTAGTATGTTCGTCATTAGACTCATCTACTACCAAGACTTCAGCACCTTCGAGATGCCAAAGGTATCTGTCAGGTTCTTTACGAGTCCTGCTACTTCTGCGAACGCCCGTGTTCATGTCTGATTCATCAGCAACAATTTCTTGTTGTTCAGACGTTCCGACTTCATCAGTGGTTGTTGTTGGTTCTCGAATTTCTTCAAGATCAACCACATTATTTCCAATTCCTCGATTAAGAAGTTCTTCCTCGAGAAAGTGCCACTTCCTTTTGATGGAAATAACATTTGCATCAGGATGGTAGAAATAATATCCGCTTCTTTTATAGTATCCGACGAAAACAACCTTTTCGCCTCGAGGATCGAGCTTATCATCAGCATCACTGGTGATGTATGCATCACATCCCTATACTTTTAGGTATTCCAAATCGGGTTTACGCCCATGCCATATCTCATATGGGGTTTTGTTTACCTTTTTAGTCGGAGCCAGATTGACAATGCGGGCGGCAGTCATAAGAGCATAACCCCAAAAGGAGTGAGGCAAGTTAGTTCTACACATCATCGATCGAACCATATTAAGTAGGGTTCGATTTCTCCTCTCGCTCACGCCATTAAGTTGGGGTGTGCCAGGTGGAGTGGGTTCTGAAATTATTCCACACTCTTTGAGATGATTGAGGAACTCTAAGCTGAGGTATTCGCCACCTCGATCTGATCGAAGTATTTTATCTTTCTAGTAAGTTGGTTTTCTACTTCATTTTGAAACTCTTTGAACTTTTCAAAAGTTTCATGCTTATGCTTCATAAGATAGACATAAGCATATCGACTATAATCGTCGATGAAAGTAACGAAGTATCTTTCATGGTTTCTTGTCATGGTTCTGAAAGGGCCACATACATCAGTGTGAATGAGTCCTAGTAGACTATTGGCCCGTTCACCAACACGAGTGAAGGGACGTTTTGTGAGTTTGCCAGCTAAGCAAGATTCGCAATCATCAAAGGAGTCCTGTCTAGTGGATTCAAGAATCCCCTCTGATTGGAGCCATTTTATGCGTGCCTTACTTATGTGGCCAAGTCTACAATGCCATAGAAATGTTTCATTAATACCAGCTTTGTTGCATTTAGAAAGATTATATATATTATTGTCAGTTTGAACATTTATCTCATAAATACCATTTCGAGGTTTAGCCTCAAAATAAAAGATATTATTCAAGTAGGCAGAAATAGCAATACCATTAAAAGCGTAATTAAAACCTTGTTCAAACAACAACGAAACTGAAAGGATGTTCCTGGTCAAACCAGGTGCAAAAAGACAATTGTTCAAAACAACAATAAGACCAGAAGGACATGTAAGATTAAATGTGCCAGTTCCTAGAACTGGGACTTTCTTCCCATTGCCAACAATGAGCTCCATACTCCCTGGTTTCAGTTTCCTCCACTTCTCAGGCTCCTGCGAGACATTAACGATGTGATAACCACATCCAGTATCAAATACCCATGTGTTGCTAGAAACAGTGAAAAGTTCGATAACATATATTAGAATACCTGAAGAAGTGCCTTCTCCATTAGCCTTCTTCAATTTGAGTTTGGCAAGATACTCGGGATAGTTACGTTTCCAATGTCTCATCTTGTTACACTCAAAGCATTGCCGCTCTTCAGGAATAGGGGCTCTCACAGCTTGTTTACTCTTGTTGGGGGCAGGTTTGGCAGCAACGGGAGTTTTTCCTTTGCCTTTGCTGTTAGAATACCTTTTCTTTGTTTTGGGATTCTTAACACCACCAGATCGAACCATTAACACTTGGTTTGTTTTGTTGGAAATGTTCATCTCTGCCGTTTTGAGCATCCCATGCAGCTCTGGCACTGTCTTTACCTAGTCATTCATGTTAAAGTTCATAACAAATTGATCATAGTGACTGGAAAGAGAGTTGAGAATGAAGTCAACAGCCATCTCATCTAGGAGAGGATAACCAAGTTTGTTTAATTGATCGATGTAGCCTTTCATCTTGAGGACATGAGCACTAAATGAGGAACCCTCTTGCATTCTACAGCTTATAAGCTATTTCATGGTGTCATAGCGTTCCTGACGGGCTTGTTTCTGGAACATGCCCTTGAGTTGCTCAATCATGTCAAAAACATTCATGTCTTCCATGTTCTTTTGGAGATCTGGGGACATGGTGGCTTGCATGAGGCAAGCAACTTCTATGGCATCTTCTTTGTGTTTATCGAAAGCCTTCTTCGCAGGAGCAGTACCATTTTCAGGTGCAGCTGGGATTGGGGTTTCCAAAACATAAAGCTTCTTTGCCATTTTGAGAACAATTCTCAAGTTGCGGTGCCATTCAAGAAAATTGGTGTTATTCAGTTTATCTTTCTCAAGTATGGACTTGAGAGAAAAAGAGGTGTTGTTTTCAGATGACATCTGTTAAGCAAAAATTATTTAATTAGTATTTTTGATGTATATTTCCTTATTTAATTAATGACCCATTACAGTAATTAGAACAAGGAATGAGAATCTGGCTAGGTCAGTATTAAAGGCAGCTGTGGCATACACTTTAGTAAGTGACTAGGCAGACTGACAACGAGTGTCAATTGTGAGAATTGCACAACTCTCGGGTATGAGGCCGTTAAGACAACTCTTGTCTTATGCATTGATACGTTTAGCCTCATCTATGCCGACTTTTACTTTCAAGACAGTTGGAGCATGTGATGAGAAAAGAAAAAGTAATAGTCGTCCCAAAAGAAGGTACTTGTGGAAGGGCCGGATGTGTCAACGAAACCCTTGCACCTTGGAAGGATAAGCTAGACATCAAGTGCGGTGATGTGGCTCCAAACACTGATGGTTCGCATTACGTTCCAAGTGTAGCTTGTGATAGGATGGCATAGACGATTGATTTTAATTATGAGTTAATTTTAATACTTACCAAATAGGGTCGCAAGAGCCAATTTTAGTATATATTTTAGTCCTGACATCTTGATGAACCCTTTCATCTCTCAGGACACTTAGTTTTTAAATAACCTATTAAAACTAAGTTTGTCGCGACTTATATGGAAAAACGATGGTGGCGGCGCTTAATGGTTAACAAGGTAATGGATCATGAAGAACTTGTAAGAGCCGTTTACAAAAAATATGATATTATCTTGTTTAGTAATGAGAATTCTACTTGGTTGATGATAACCGAATTCTTCTTATTATGTGATCACTAATACCACTCTATCTATTTAATCTGGTAGTATGTATTAAATACATACACACACCTCCATCCATATAGTATGAATTAAATATATTCACACCTCCATCTATATAGTATGTATTAAATATATACACACCTCCATCCATATAGTATGTATTAAATATAATGATTTAATAATTACCCGGGTACCAAATCTAATATATGTAGTACAGGTTCAAGACGCGATAAACCCCGAGAATAACAGAATAAACGTTATACATATTATTTATAATTAGTATAAATAATAAGCCCGTTTATTTCGTTAATTGTTCGTGATTACCAGTTAATCGAGTTAAGTGGATTTCGGTTAGTAGCGTTGACTTATCGAACCTGTACATATAAATCCAACAATTAATTTACCCTAAATAGTGTGCATCGTGTACCATAGATATGAAACAATCTAGACTATTAATGGCAAGTGTTCCAAAGAACGTACCTGTTGCTACAGGCAATAATTAAAGTGTGTATATATTTGCACATCAAACCCTAGCTTTATATACGTCGTGTATAGATCTATACGCGGCGTATAGCTACGTTTTTCAATTTCCAAGAAAATCTATGATATGATGTGGGAATCTGACCCTATACGCAGCGTATAGGACTATACGCAGCGTATATAAAAAGTTTTTTTTATTTATTTATTTTGGGTCTACATATTCACACACCCTAGTCCCTATTTACACACCCTCAGATACACCTTGTATAGGTTGATACGTCGCGTATAACCTTTTTCAATTTCCAAGAGAATATTTGATTATGTCATATTTTGTCTTATATGCCCCGTATATTTCTCGTATAGGCCTATATGGGGCGTCTAGACGAAAAAGATCATTTTACCCCTGAGTTTGGCCTAGACTGGGGGTAAATTGGATTTTTTGGCTCTCTTATATGCCTAGTATAGGCCTGTGTGAGACGTATGAATATAATGAAAATTACCATTTTAGCCCTAAGTTAGGCCTAGACTGGGGGCAATACAGGGCTATAATGGTTTTTTAGACCACACTATACGCCCAGTCTAGCCCTATATGCGGCATATATCTTTAATTTGCTTGGTTTTCTCTTTTTAATATCCATAACACTAATATTAATTATAAAAAAACTCATATTAATATCAAGAGTTAATAGCCAAAATGGTCCCTGAGGTTTGCTCACTTTTGCCACTTTAGTCCAAAACCCAAATTTGTTACATCTGGGTCCCCGAGGTTTGCATTTTGTTGCCATTTTAGTCCAAATTTCAAATTTGACCAGATTACCCACTTTTGACCTGCTATTTTGTCTTCACCCTCAGGGGCATTTTGGTCATTTATTATCTCTTTATTATATATCTCAATTATAATAACTCACTCTCTCTCCCTCAACACAGAGACTTCATATTTCAGCACCACCACCGTCCACCACCACCGCACCGCCACCATCGCCACAGCACCTCCACTACCGCAACCATCTCTGTCTCTCTCTCTTCTCCCTCTCTCTCTTCCGCAACCACCACAACCTTACCACCGCCTGCCACCCGACCCCCATCACCACCTGCTACCTCTGTGAGAACCACTGTGAGAACCACCGCCACCACAAAACCCAAACCCCCACCCCTGCTACCTCTGTGAGAACCACCGCCACCACAAACCCACCACCACCGAATTAACACCCAATCAGACACATCCATCACCCATTAACACCCTAATCAGACACATACACATACACACACCGACAACAATAATGCCACTGCAGAACAACAACAACAACAAGCACCACCACCTCCACCACACCTCCGCCACACCTCAGCCACCACCACATTTCAGCCACTGACCACACCTCTGCCACCACCACACCCCCACCCCCTTCACTCTTCTCCATTCGGTGAATATACCACTGCCAGAACAACAATAATGCCACTGCAGAACAACAACAAGCACCACCACCTCCACCACACCTCCGCCATACCTCAGCCACCACCACACTTCAGCTACCTCCGCCACCACCACACCCACACCCCCACCCCCTTCACTCTTCTCCATTCGGTGAATTTATGAACAGATCGGTGAATTTATGAACATATTTATGGATCAAAACTCAAAACCGACATCAAAATCATCAAATCGGTTGCCTTAAACCCCCAAAATCATCAAATCGGTTGCAACATATGTGACTCAAAACCCACATCAAAATCATCAAATCGGTTGCAACATATGTGACTCAAAACCCCCAAAATCATCAAATCGGTTGCAACATATGGTGGTGTTTGACGGTGGTGCCGACGGCGGCGATGTTGATGATGATGATGATGATCTTGACGGTGGTGAGATAGAGAGAAGATAGAGACGGTGGTGTTGGCGATGTTGATGATGATGATGGTCTTGACGGTGGCGGCGACGGTGGCGGTGGCGGTGGTTTAGAGAGAGAGAGAGCAGTGACATGTTGAGAGAGGGAGAGATATGTATCTGTGTGGGTGTATATATATAGATATTATATATAATTGATTTTTTTAATATAAATTACTTTATAATAATCTAAAATGACAATTTTTCCCCTAGAAGAAATGAGGAAAAGGACAAAAATCAGTAAGAAATACTGACAAAATTTGACTTTTTGGAAATTTGGACTAAAATGGCAACAAAATGCAAACCTCGGGGACCCAGATGTAACAAATTTGGGTTTTGGACTAAAGTGGCAAAAGTGAGCAAACCTCAGGGACCATTTTGGCTATTAACTCTAATATCAATAACACTAATATTAATTATAAAAAAACTCATATTATAACACTAATATTAATTATAAAAAAACTCATATTAATATCAATAACACTAATATTAATTATAAAAAAACTCATATTATTTATAATAACTCTAATATTAATTATAAAAAATTCATATTAATTATAATAACTCGTATAGGCCTGTAGGTGTAGTATAGGTCTCGCATAGGACTATAGATGTGGTTTAGGTCTCGTATAGACCTATATAGGTGTTGTATCATATCCTTTACTTGTTATTTTTATTTATTTAAAATAGAAAACTTATTTGTGTATAAAAATTTACTAAAACGATTAATATTGTATAAAATATTTGTTAAAAAAATCCTTATATACGCCCCATATAGGCCTATACGTGGCATATATGGGGCATGAGTCATATACGAGACCTATACGAGGGGTCCTATACGCCCCCGTATAGGCCTATACGAGGCATATAAGAGCAGCCAAAACAGAACTGACATGAGTCAGACACTGAGTTTGATGTAACCCTATACGCTCCGTATAACCCTATACGCTCCGTATAACCCTATACGAGGCATATACGAGACAAAGGGTGTCCAAATAGGCAGATAGAGTGTATGGATAGTTTGAGCCTTTATTTTTTTTTTATCCCCCACTTGTGACCTAGTGACAGGAGACTTGGGTTTTCTATTGGAGACTGTGTGTGAAATTGGTGTGATTTGTTGTGTGGTTTGATTGGTTTTTGTGGAAGGTGAAAGAGGGAGTTTGTGGATAATAGATTTTGTTGGGCCTTAAATAACACACAAATACTCGTATCATTTTTGTGGTTCAATTCCCACTTGTGTTATATTGAGGTGGATATTGGGCAATGATGGTGATAAACCCATCGAGGGGGGTTCGATCCTGAGTCGCACCCCGGTTTTCATTAGGCTGTTACTTCAGCGAGACATCTCGTGTGGAGGCAGTATAGTTTCCGGGGGAATACCGTAACCAAGTCTGACCAACCCAGCGCGGACCTGGTTAAGACAACGTAGTCTGGACAGATCTTGGCTAGGGCCGCCGTTTAGACGGTGTGACATTGGGTCACTTAAAAAGAAAGGCACCATTAAAAAATAAAATAAAAATAAAGGGTGCTTCTTTTAAAAAACATTATATTATACTCTTGTACAATTAGCAACTTGGATTAATCTTTGTTTAAAAGTCATGTCCATTAAATCACGTCTATTATTGAAGTTTACCTTAAAAAAAAAATTAAGTAGTCGTCAATGAGAAGATTTTTTTGGAAAAGGTTCCCTAAAATGAAAAGTGGGGAAAAAAGGGTTATAAATACCATTCCTATTTTGGAATATAATAATTAAATTGAAAAAAATAAGTCAAATGTGGTAGACGTGATTTGAAAAAAATAAGTCGAAACGGTTTGTTGTGGTACATGCGAATTTTCATTTCCCAGATAAATTGGTTTTTTTTTTTTTTAAACGGCCAACAAAAGAAATTTTATTATCACACTAGCCAGCGGCTAACACCATACTTACAAAACGCCAAACAGAAAACATACATCCAAGGGATCTAAATATTAAACGTTCTAAAATACATCGAAACATTTCCATTGTTCCCAAGTAATTGTCGCCGTCTTTGCTCGATTCTTTACCCATAGAAAACTTGTCGCCTTAATTTATTCCAATATATTTGTTATCGACTTTGTCCTCCCCGAGAAAATTAACTCGTTTCGCGAATTCCAAAGGCTCTAGATGGTGATTAAACACACCGCATGGAAGGCCTTTTTCTTCTTAACAGAACCACGGTAATGTTTATAATCTTCAAGGATATATTTGATACTAAAAGCCAAGAAGAGTTGTGCCTTACACCATTGGTAGACAAGCTGCCAAACAATTTGAGCTAATTCGCAGGAGACAAACAAATGTTCACTGGTTTCAGTATACGCTCCACATATTGCACATTCCAGATTTTGAACCGGAATACCCCTTCTTGACAGCGCTAACCTGGTTGGAAGCCTTTCCTTTTGAGCTCGCCATGCTACTATGCCAACTTTTTAGGAATCCAGTTGTTTCATTCCACCACATATTCAGGAGGAACGCAATTTATGTTGATTATAGCCTGTTTAATGCTAGCTACATTGAATCGACCCGCCTCGTCCAGTTTCCACACCCAACTATCCGTAGAGGTCGACACATGCTGCAAGAGGGCAGTTAGTTGCTGTAGCTCTAACATCTCGTCGGTGCTCTCCGGTTGTCGTTTCCAGTCCCAAACCCACGTCGATCCGTTCGATGTCATACGGTTTCTTTGATCTACCGTACAACATCGATCCCTTTCCAACTGAAACAATAAAGGGAAAAGGACATGTAAGGGGTCCGACGCCACCCATGAGTCGATCCAAAACGCTAAATCGGACCCACTCCCTAATACCCTTACTATGCTTTTAGAGATAAATTGGTTATTAACACTACCATTCATCCAAATTTTAAAAAAAAGATATACATGCGTTTTCTAGATATGTCAACATGCGTTTTCCTTTAAAAAAGTAATATCTTGAATATGTACTTTGTTGTTTGTTACTTTTGTTGTTTTTCCATATTTTTAACTTTCTTTTTTATTTGATTATTTAATCAACAAGTATTGAAATTTTACTATTTTCTTTTTTATCATGTAACAAAAAGTTATGATCCTTCAATCTATTTTCATCCTATAATCGCCATGCGGATCAACACATCGGTTCATACGACATGTTGATTTAACTGCCAATGTCACACCCCGATATTTCCACGTATTACCGGTGGGCCCGGTGGGGAGTATCATGACGTAGTTGATATCATCATAGTCAAACAACACAATTTAAATGCACAGCGGAAGTCTTGAAATATAAAATATTATTACAAACACAAATGTCTGATAATTTAAAAGTATTCCGTGCAGACTAGCTTGTAATAATCCACAGGCGGATCAAATCAACAAAAGAAGTTATCAGACTAATGGCTTATGTGAAGGAGTTGCAAAGTCCTCAACTAACAAGTCCTGAGCAGCTTCCAGCCTATTACGTACTTGTACCTGTCACTTAGACTTTGGAAAATACGTTAGTTTTCACTGGTAAATACACTCAACCGACTCATTTGAAAATGTCTATGAAAATTGGTTTAGGTGCACAAGGCATGAAAATATTTTGACACTTTGATTAAAATGCACAAGGCAAAATTAATCTTTTATACTTGGGACAAACTATATCTCATGTTATCAGTTTTAAATAACTTGCTCTACATACGGGGCCCGGTTCTATGCCGGTTCAAGATTAACCGACACACCACTATTCCCTTATTGGGAATCCCATATTAGGTATAATTAATTAATAAACATATGGCATCTGTCAGGTGTATGCCTACACCCCGTGCTTAGGTCGTGGCCATTGCATTTAATGAGTCAAGGATATCCAGGACACGGTCGCATTAACCCCCAATGTTTCAGTCAAGCAATACGAATTAAAACATGTTATTTGGATTTCCCGACTTATTGGTCTTTGAATCCCATACCTGACCATGCGGTATTTATATTACCGTATCCCAAGCCCGTAATAGGGAAAATAAGTTAAGAGTATTTACCTGAGCTAGCTCCTGTCTTAAATAGCAAGAATTATAATAACTCAGTCGTATTCACTTAAGTAAGCGTATGTACAATTTACCGGAAGGCCCTAGTCTGGAATGATGGTATAAATAACCAATTAGAATACTAACGGGTCTTAATTATGTCATAGACTTAGACCGGCTAGTTTTTAAACAGAACAACGGTACGATACGCTAGATTAAGCGGAGACTGAATTAGAATGTGATTTAGACCCAACAAGTATGAAGACTTGTATTAAATGGGCAAACTAAATACATTCTGGATTTTGAAATGAAAACGATAAGGTTCGACCCGTTCCGGTTAATTTATGTAAACTAGTTACATAAACCGTACCGGGCGCGTATATGCGTAACGGGTAACCGAATGAGTCATACACAAGTTCCATAAGTTAATATGCTTTAAATATGTTGTGATATCAGTAGGATACCTTCCATTATGCCCAAAACGAGTTTAATATCAAAATAAGCCCCGTAGGGGTATTTTGGTCATTTTAAAGATTATAAAAGAGGTTAATTAAAATTCTGAGATTCGGGTCCGAATACATCAGTAGAATAACTTATTTTATTAGGTCATATCAGTTGGTAATAGGTCTTATATGGCAAAATGGTTTTAAACCCAAACTATGCGTTTAATAGGCGTACAAAGCCATTTTGAGCGATTTCCGGGTTATACAGGAAGTCTGAGTTTTCTGAGCAGGTTATAAAGTTCAAAATACTTCATTTATTATATACAATCAGTAGCAATTGGATTGGTGTCAAAATATTATGTAAAACTCATTTTATACACAAAAAAGGTATAATCGGTATTTACCGAATCAACGCCATAACCTTAGGTTATGATCAGTTTAAAAATAATTAAAAATCCTTAAAAATCTCAAAATATTATATTACCTCAGTGGGTAAAAGGTTTCGTGTCAAAAATTGGGTTTAGATAGGCTTTATGCTAATTGCGCCGTTTAATTACTAAAAGGCGTTATAATTACGCTAATGAGCATAACTCCTAATCTAGACCTCCAACTGATGTGAAATTTTAGGGACAAGTTTATAAATCAGTAGTAAAGATTATTGTCCTTTCACATTTCTAAAATTCTCGTTTTATGGTCAAAAGGACATTATGGTCAACATTTAAGCCATTAACGGAACGTGTAAACGAATCGGACAATCAACGTTCCAACCACAGAGGGTTATACTAGCATGTAACCTGGTCCTAAGGAAGCTCTAAGGCATTTCCAAATCATACTAAACCGGGTCAGAACTGAAGTCAAAGCAAACATCAAAGTTTTGCGACTTTCGGTTCTGAACCGGGTCTAAACAGAAAATTGTCGGATCAAACAAGTTTAGACCAGTTCTTATACTTGTTACCAAGTTATATGAGTGATAAAATATGTTACACGCCTTCTGCATTGTTAATTATGCGTTAATTCGAAGATTAGCATTCTGTTGACTTTTTCTAATCAACTTTGACCCGACAAATGGTCTAGATAGAGTGGGAATCAGAGGGTGCCCTTTTAAGGGTTTAATGCCCACATAATTACCAACTTATAACTACCTTCAATTCGACTAATCACTGGACCATTAATGATTAATTGCTAAGTCAAACGGTAATTACGACGGTTTGACTTTTAAGCTAAAACTAAGTAAAAACTCAACTAGGAAAGGTTAAGCATACTTACAGAAGTCCTATGCACGACTAATGATCTTTAGAAAGTGTCCTTGAGCTCCAGAGATCAGCAGAAGTGGAGTTGTGAAAGTATGATCAACATGAGGGTCCTTATATAGTGTTTGTGATTGCTCAAGATCATGACAAACAACTCTACCATTGATCTCTGATCATCAACAAGTGTCCCTAAGGTCTAAATACAAGCTTAGGCAGCCCTTGGTGGTGAGAAAGGGCAGTAAAGGTCGGTTACAAGGGCTGAACAGCCAGCTGTAAGTCTTTTCTGCATCTGGGCGTGCCAGGCGGCCCGCGTAAGGCTCTGCCTGGGCTTACGCGGCCCGCTTGAGGGTGTGACTCAGGTTACACAAGTTTTTCAGTTTGCACCCTTGGCTCTTGGTTCTTTGAAAGGTCAACCACACTTTGTTTCTTGCATTTTGAGCCCCTCTTATTGACTTATAAGGGGTTCATGACTTATACCCACTTTGTTAAGTTCTTGGTTAACTTTATGGTTACCCAAAAAGTCATAATTTCTTCGTTGACGCTTTTAACCCCTCGTACACGAATTCTATCATAACTTTCTCATACGATAACAAAACTTGATGAATTTTTTATCATGTATTCTAGTGAGCATATTTAATCGTTACAAAGCTTCGGGTTTGCTAAAAGGTCACTCAGAGGTATATTTTAAACATGTTGACACATTTAACCCCTGTAGTTTGAAATCTCTCACTTTCTTTCACAATTAGCTTCGTATGATCCATGATTTATTCGTTTAAGGGTATAAACACCATGTAGGGTTATTGTAAAGTATATTTATCCATTGTTGACATTTTGAACCCTTATATTCACATACTTTTCTTGTTTGTCAACTTTAGTCCTTCTAAGGAAATCCTTTTAACGCTTAAAGTTTATGACACGTGTCAATACGTTATTGGACATGAATTTTTGAGGTGTTACATCCTCACCCCCTTAAAAGAAATCTCGACCTCAAGATTTGCTAAAATGTTGGAAGTACTTTTTGTCGCATAATGTGTAGGATCGAATTCGGACCTAAACGAGTCGTGTAGAAGAGTTTATCTCAGTTTGAATGGCGGAAACAGACAAACCGAGTACAATTCAGCGAGAATTCACTTTAATATGTCGATATTATTGATCTGAATGACATGTACAATTTAGTCGACACTTCGGCAGCACTTCGTGGCTCACCGGAAGACAAAACCTAGAACTCTATCTCTGATTTCGCTTTTATGACCTATATATAGGTGTTGTGATTTCGCTTATGTGTACATGACCCAAAAGCGAAATCATCCTCATGCCATATAAGCGGAATCATGTAATGACATATGAACGAAATCACTTTGACATGAACGAAATCACCTATACATGAACGAAAATAGAATCTTCTCATCATTAATGCTTTTGTCTTTTGTGATGATGTCATTGATGATGTCATTTTGATGATGTCATCATAACATCATGCTTGAACAACTTCGCAACGAACCCGAAACTCGACATAAGACGAAGACGACAGATGAATGCACCAACATAATGGACTTAACTTCTATAACGTATCTAAAGTCTTTCCAAGCTCCCAAAGTGACCCCTGTATTAGGTACATGTATCCTTTTGGAGCTTCTTAACCTGTTGATCCTCAATCGATACAGGATGCTCATCACAACATAAATCTGCATATCATTATGTGATAGTGCTTCTTGACTTATTGGCGAAACACATCCTTCAGTCACTAGTGTGCAATGAGCTCCGCCAAGCTCCTTAGATAGGTTTTAGCTTATAAGCTACTTTATCTCGATACATTCGATTTCCTTCGAATGATTCTATATATTTAGAGCTTAACTAGCCTGATAATTTAACGAATTTGGCACACCCTTCCTGGGTGATATCTTTTGTTGAACCTTATTCCTTAACAAGAATTTAGGAGGTTTGCTACTTTCATTAATTCTTGTTTTTCTTCCGAATACTGGCATCTTACAGACGATTATGAATTTGCGTGATCTTATTTGTTGTTTCCAATGCAACTGTCAGATCCCGATATTTGGACTTACCAATCTATTGTCCCAACAATAGATGTTTAACATTCCATCTATACAAGGTCTCCAAAGGAGCAGCTTGATGCTTATACATCAACTATTATAGAAAAAAACTTATCTTAAGGTGAGATGGTTATTCCAACCACTGCTTAACTAATTTTAAGGAATAGCTAATCCTTGTCGTTAGTCGAACAAATCGACGATCCTGGGCAGCTAATGGCGATTCTTAATTGTTGCCTAATTAGGGTTGCGGTAATCAATGCAAAAGCAAGATGAACCGTCTTTCTTACTCATTATAAATCAGAGTTCTTAGAACTTTGAATTTTGGCTTTATGAAACCTTCTTTAAAAACTTATCGATTTGGCTCTTAGTTCTTCTTATTCCGTTGGTACTAACCGATATAAGGCTTTTACAATAACTGCAGCCCTAAGCGGGATGTTTGTCCTAACATCCACTTGCCTATCAGGAGGTAAACATGGTAATTCTTATAAGGAAGATAATTATGACACACAGAGATGTCAAAGATGTCCGTATTCTCAGGCTTTGGTTCATCTACCGATGTCGGTGTCAGATAAATGACACATTCTCTTACAAATGCAAGGATGCCCTAAGTAGATATACTTATAAGGACATTTTTATATTGGATATCTTCTTTGAATACTACTAGTCGACTTTAGTACAATATGACCATTGGGATATCTCAGGGGTTCCATGCATTAAACCTCCATACTGATCAGGCATGGAAGCAATCTATGGGACACACTAGGATACGCCAATCCTCATATGGCACTTTTATCAAACATAGTTTGGCATTTGCAGGCGATAGAAAACAATGAACAAATAATAAAATAAAGTAATATATACTGTCGTACTTTTTTTGGGGAAGAGTACTCCAGATTCTTATGAAATGATTAACTTCGAGGATGGAAGAGATGGTCATTAAAGATCCCATTGGTAAGTTATACCTTACATTTAATATCTGGAGTTCTTATGAATGTAATCAAAAGTTTGTTAAGCTTATGGTTTGCTAAAGGTTTATTATCCCTTGCATTAACGTAAGATACTTAGTAGACACAATCAATGCTAAATGGTAAGGACGTACCTAATGCTATTATTGATATGCACTGTCTCTGGCATTCAACCGGTAGTTTAGGCTTTCCTTTCTTATCCTTCCCCGACTTAGCTGCTCCTTCCTTGGCAGCCTCAGGGCAATTAGTACTGATGTGGCCCTTTTCGCCACAGTTGAAACAGTTTGCATTCTTTATGTCTCTACATTCGTGGGACTGGTGGCCAGTTCTTTTATAGATTCCACATTGCTTTATCTTTTGGTTTGATCGACACTATCCCCAGTGTCTTCTTTTGCAGGTTTTGTATGTAGGCTTTTTGTTGGAATCCTGTTGGTTATTGTTGAACTCGGATTTGCTCTTCTTAGGATTCTGGGAGTTATCCTCCACCCTTTGTCTTTTCTCATTAGCTTCATTCTTTATTGACTTTTGTCTCACTATATCTAGAGTGAGAGACAAGGATAGATCTACAACTGATCTGAAGGTGATTGGCCTTGAAGCCTTAACATTCCCTTTTATTTCGGGTTCCAAACCACCGATGAAACGCGCAATGCGTTTTGGTTCAGGGGTAATTAAATAGGGTACCAATCTAGATAGGGAGTTGAAGTCGGTAACATATTGTTGACAATTTAGGTTCTTCATTGTGAGAGTCAGAAAATCTGTCTCCACCTTTTCCACTTCGTGTTGTGGACAATAGTTCTCTTTGATAAGGTCCACAAACTTGGACCATCCCAAATCATATAGGGGAATTTTCCCCGTGGACTGCATCATGGCCCTCCACCATGCAAGAGCCTCGCCCTTGAAAGATTGTGAAACAAATTTTACTACGTCCTTATCAGCACAATTGCTGATGTCCACAACAGTTTCCATTTCCTCAAGCCACTCCATGGCATCAATTGCTCCTTTTTTGCCTTTGAAATCTTTGGGTTTGCATGAGACGAAGTATTTGTAGGTGCACCCGTCTTCAGTTGAACGGGGCTTATCATAGAGTACTAACTTCTGAGGTTCGCTCTTTTCATCTGAAAAGTGAACGGAGCTCTCCTTACGAGCTGATGTATGTGTTTCTGTATGGACCTTTGAGTGAGTGTCACTCGGTTCCTTTTTGTTCTCAAGGATCTTATCCACAACTTCACTAATTGCTGCGCTAATCAAGGCCTGAAGAGTAGTGCCATTAACATTTATATTTATATTTGCATCCTTGTTTTTAGCCGCAGTACTGCTGTGTGCTTCGTCGGAATTCACCATTCCGGGGCTTTGGAACTAAACACCAATAATAACTTATGCTTAGCCACAAACTATTATGGAATCATCGTAATGGATGATTTATAAGCCATGGTATTATTAAACTCTAATGGCTGTTAGGTTTTTAACTTCATTATAGTATGCTACTAGAAAGTACGTCAATTATATTTAGCCTAGGTCAAAAAGGACCATCAATTGTGTTTAAGGTTTGGACCAAGTCCATTACCTTTTGACAGGGAATCACAATGTCACAACTGTCCTTGTCATGACGACAATCTTTAGATATTTGGAAGGCTTGTCACGAAGGACATTAATAGTCATAGGTACGGAGGCCTTGTTACAAAGGACATATAAGATATGGCACTTAAGGCATTAATATATATAAGCCACAATCTTATTGGATCAGAGACCTTAAGGTTCGAACATAGTTCTTCACCTTTGGACAGAGAGTCAAAGACTACAGCCGTCATCTCTTTGGAAGATAATTTATTTTGCAACAAAGGCTAGTCAATGGACATCATTCTGACCAACTGGATGATTGTGAGCTTCAGAGGAGTCAGCAGTGGTGAAGCTTTGAAGGCTACTAACCAAGTAGTAATAATTTGTTTAATTATATAGCGAATTGTCGAACTTGACGATTAAATAGTCATGGTGTAACTCCACCATATAGACTAATAGATAGTATTAAATTTATTTGATTATGCTTGGCCTAGGTTTTTAGATAGACCATCTTTGGCGTTTAAACGGAATATAATCCTTCATATTTATTAGACAGGGGACATAAGTCACGACTGTCAATGTCGTACCGACATTTTATATAGCATAAGGGCTTGTCCCAAGGACTTTTTTGATGGCACAGAGGCCTTGTCACTAGGGAAATTTTAAATCATAATCAATGATTCCTTTGGATCAGAAAATTTCATAATTCATTGTCTTGACAAGAAGTTATGAAATAAAACTATCTTTTCATGTATACATCTTTGCCCGTAGGTATACATCCCAATGGATGTTTTGATGTGTTCATCATGTTCAACGTTTATTAGCCATGATTCCTCTTGATCATTGCTAAAAATAAGAGGTTTGGAAGATCCTAATATTAAGATGACAAGTGTGATTTTATCGCATCACTGTTGTCAGGAGTGTTAACATGTTTTTAGATGTTAACAAGTATCTGAATTTCTTTTAAACAGGGTTTTCCATCATAGCTAGGTCTTTAATGACATTCAAGCTAGGTTATACCTTTTAAGATTTTTCTCAATATGTATACTGGTAGGAAAGGGATGATATTTATTTTATTCAGGATTTTTATCATAAATCCTAATTTACAAGTTAATAATAGCACAATGGCCTAGTCACGTAGACAAGTTTAGTTTATAAGCCCAGATTTTATGAAATCGAGGCATTAGGGTTTGAATCAAAGTTCATTACCTTTTTTCTTGACAGGGAGTTGTAGGCTACGACGGTCTTTTGTCTTATATGACAATGGATATGGCTCGTAAGCATTTTATCCCTAATTATAATTTAATAATAGCTCAACATCCTAGTCACATGGACAAATTTAATTTATAAACCAGGATTTTATAGAATCGAGGTATTAAGGCTTGAATTAAAGTTCATTGCCCCTTTTAACAGGGGGTTGTAGACCACTACTGCCTTTAGTCTCAAAGGACGTTAATTATAGCCCGTAGGCATTTCCCTTCTAAGGGATGTTTATGGTATGATCATCTTTTCAGATGTTATTAGTCGAGATCGTATGGATCCTACCGACTATTATGTTTGGACGTATTCCAATATCTTTATACAGGGGTCAAAGACCACCACTGTCGTTGTCTTATCGGACAACAAGTTTAGCCCGTAGGCACTTCATCACTAACGGATGTTTATAATAAGATCATTTATAGGATGATATAAGCCATGATTTCTAGATCATAAGGCAAATGAGGAAATTTTTAACAATTTCCAATATAGGGATGACTATCGTGATTCTCTCGATTCACATTTGTCAAGAGTGCTAACACGTTCTTAGGTGTTAACAAGGATTTGAATCTTTTGAATAGGTTTTACCATCTTGGCCATGTCTGTAACGACATTTAGGCTAGGTTTTTATCTTTAAGATTCTTTTTAATATTTAACGCAGAGCAATCCTAATTTGAGATGTTAATATGGATCTGAATCTAATTATGGAACTACCATCTTGGCCTGGTCTTAAAATGACATGTGGCTAGGTCTTGTCCTTTTTAGATTTTTGCCATTTTATTATAATGGTAGATCTTATAAAAGGAATGTTACTTTTCATTTATTTCACATTTCATGTTTAGGATGAAAATTTAAATTTAGTCATTCCACTATAAAATTAAAAAGTTCAGGTTTTCCCTAGACGGGACTTGAAAGGAATAATGCTGCCCTCGAAGGGACTGAAAGATAAATATGTCCTTATGAGGACTATTAAGAAAACGATCTTCAGCAAAAGGAGTTTCTTCTTCATTTTATTTCTGAATGCTTTCTCCCTGGTTGCACGTTTCATCCTGGCCGCGGTACGAAGCTCAGCATTTAAAGGCTTCGGGTGTGGAGAATTCCTATTACGGCTTCTTCGCTTGGCGACGTATTCAATATATGAAAAAGATTGGAAGCAAAATTTCCATATTAGGATTGAGAATATTCCTACGTTAAGTCTAGACTCAGAAGGTCAAGGAATGTGCTAATGTGTCATTGAGATTAAACACAAAAAGGCTAGTGTTTAATTCACTCAATGTTGGCTCTGATACCAACCTGTCACACCCCGATATTTCCACGTATTACCGGTGGGCCCGGTGGGGAGTATCATGACGTAGTTGATATGATCATAGTCAAACAACACAATTTAAATGCACAGCGGAAGTCTTGAAATATAAAATATTATTACAAACACAAATGTCTGATAATATAAAAGTATTCCGTGCAGACTAGCTTGTAATAATCCACAGGCGGATCAAATCAACAAAAGAAGTTATCAGACTAATGGCTTATGTGAAGGAGTTGCAAAGTCCTCAACTAACAAGTCCTGAGCTGCTTCCAGCCTATTACGTACTTGTACCTGTCACTTAGACTTTGGAAAATACGCCAGTTTTCACTGGTAAATACACTCAACCGACTCATTTGAAAATGTCTATGAAAATTGGTTTAGGTGCACAAGGCATGAAAATATTTTGATACTTTGATTAAAATGCACAAGGCAAAATTAATCTTTTATACTTGGGACAAACTATATCTCATGTTATCAGTTTTACATAACTTGCTCTACATACGGGGCCCGGTTCTATGCCGGTTCAAGATTAACCGACACACCACTATTCCCTTATTGGGAATCCCATATTGGGTATAATTAATTAATAAACATATGGCATCTGTCAGGTGTATGCCTACACCCCGTGCTTAGGTCGTGGCCATTGCATTTAATGAGTCAAGGATATCCAGGACACGGTCGCATTAACCCCCAATGTTTCAGTCAAGCAATACGAATTAAAACAGGTTATTTGGATTTCCCGACTTATTGGTCTTTGAATCCCATACCTGACCATGCGGTATTTATATTACCGTATCCCAAGCCCGTAATAGGGAAAATAAGTTAAGAGTATTTACCTGAGCTAGCTCCTGTCTTAAATAGCAAGAATTATAATAACTCAGCCGTATTCACTTAAGTAAGCGTAGGTACAATTTACCGGAAGGCCCTAGTCTGGAATGATGGTATAAATAACCAATTAGAATACTAACGGGTCTTAATTATGTCATAGACTTAGACCGGCTAGTTTTTAAACAGAACAACGGTACGATACGCTAGATTAAGCGGAGACCGGATTAGAATGTGATTTAGACCCAACAAGTTTGAAGACTTGTATTAAATGGGCAAACTAAATACATTCTGGATTACGAAATGAAAATGATAAGGTTCGACCCGTTCCGGTTAATTTATGTAAACTAGTTACATAAACCGTACCGGGCGCGTATATGCGTAACGGGTAACCGAATGAGTCATACACAAGTTCCATAAGTTAATATGCTTTAAATATGTTGTGATATCAGTAGGATACCTTCCATTATGCCCAAAACGAGTTTAATCTCAAAATAAGCCCCGTAGGGGTATTTTGGTCATTTTAAAGATTATAAAAGAGGTTAATTAAAATTATGAGATTCGGGTCCGAATACATCAGTAGAATAATTTGTTTTATTAGGTCATATCAGTTGGTAATAGGTCTTATATGGCAAAATGGTTTTAAACCCAAACTATGCGTTTAATAGGTGTAAAAAGCCATTTTGAGCGATTTTCGGGTTATACAGGAAATCTGAGTTTTCTGATCAGGTTATAAAGTTCAAAATACTTCATTTATTACATACAATCAGTAGCAATTGGATTGGTGTCAAAATATTATGTAAAACTCATTTTATACACAAAAGGGTATAATCGGTATTTACCGAATCAACGCCATAACCTTAGGTTATGATCAGTTTAAAAATAATTAAAAATCTCAAAATATTATATTACCTCAGTGGGTAAAAGGTTTCGTGTCAAAATTTGGGTTTAGATAGGCTTTATGCTAATTGCGCCGTTTAATTACTAAAAGGCGTTATAATTACGCTAATGAGCATAACTCCTAATCTAGACCTCCAACTGATGTGAAATTTTAGGGACATGTTTATAAATAAGTAGTAAAGATTATTGTCCTTTCACATTTCTAAAATTCTTGTTTTATGGTCAAAAGGACATTATGGTCAACATTTAAGCAATTAACGGAACGTGTAAACGAATCGGACAATCAACGTTCCAACCACAGAGGGTTATACTAGCATGTAACCTGGTCCTAAGGAAGCTCTAAGGCATTTCCAAATCATACTAAATCGGGTCAGAACTGAAGTCAAAGCAAAAGTCAAAGTTTTGCGACTTTCGGTTCCGAACCGGGTCTAAACAGAAAATTGTCGGATCAAACAAGCTTAGACCAGTTCTTATACTTGTTACCAAGTTATATGAGTGATAAAATAGGTTACACGCCTTCTGCATTGTTAATTATGCGTTAATTCAAAGATTAGCATTCTGTTGAATTTTTCTAATCAACTTTGACCCGACAAATGGTCAAGATAGAGTGAGAATCAGAGGGTGCCCTTTTAAGGGTTTAATGCCCACATAATTACCAACTTATAACTACCTTCAATTCGACTAATCACTGGACCATTAATGATTAATCGCTAAGTCAAACGGTAATTACGACAGTTTGACTTTTAAGCTAAAACTAAGTAAAAACTCAACTAGGAAAGGTTAAGCATACTTACAGAAGTCCTATGCACGACTAATGATCTTTAGAAAGTGGCCTTGAGCTCCAGAGATCAGTAGAAGTGGAGTTGTGAAAGTATGATCAAAATGGCCATCATGAGGGTCCTTATATAGTGTTTGTGATTGCTCAAGATCATGACAAACAACTCTACCATTGATCTCTGATCATCAACAAGTGTCCCTAAGGTCTAAATACAAGCTTAGGCAGCCCTTGGTGGTGAGAAAGGGCAGTAAAGGTCGGTTACAAGGGCTGAACAACCAGCTGTAAGTCTTTTCTGCATCTGGGCGTGCCAGGCGGCCCGCGTAAGGCTCTGCCTGGGCTTACGCGGCCCGCTTGAGGGTGTGACTCAGGTTACACAAGTTTTCCAGTTTGCACCCTTGGCTCTTGGTTCTTTGAAAGGTCAACCACACTTTGTTTCTTGCATTTTGAGCCCCTCTTATTGACTTATAAGGGGTTCATGACTTATACCCACTTTGTTAAGTTCTTGGTTAACTTTATGGTTACCCGAAAAGTCATAATTTCTTCGTTGACGCTTTTAACCCCTCGTACACGAATTCTATCATAACTTTCTCATACGATAACGAAACTTGATGAAATTTTTATCATGTATTCTAGTGAGCATATTTAATCGTTAAAAAGCTTCGGGTTTGCTAAAAGGTCACTCAGAGGTATATTTTAAACATGTTGACACATTTAACCCCTGTAGTTTGAAATCTCTCACTTTCTTTCACAATTAGCTTCGTATGATCCATGATTTATTCGTTTAAGGGTATAAACACCATGTAGGGTTATTGTAAAGTATATTTAATCATTGTTGACATTTTGAACCCTTATATTCACATACTTTTCTTGTTTGTCGACTTTAGTCCTTCTAAGGAAATTCTTTACACGCTTAAAGTTTATGACACGTGTCAATACGTTATTGGACATGAATTTTCGAGGTGTTACAGCCAACATAAAAAATAAGGGATATGTTGGTTCAAATAAAAAACCACGACGGTCAATGAACTAGTATCCATGCTTGATTATTATTTAAAATAGTAAAATAACCTTATATGTTTTATTTTTCTACATGATTCATTAAAAATACATATATAACCGAACGGTTGATTAAGTACACACAAAAGTGATTTGAAAGAAAGCAAATGTTTATTCTTTGTCGGCATTGCCAACCCATAATGAAATTGTAACAGAAATAAATACATTGACCAAGATTTGTAAGCATTGCCAACCCATAATCAAACATGGTAAGTTCCACACTTACACTATTAATTACCATATTTAGTAAGCTGAAAATTATATATTCAAAAGTCAACCATTTACGTTCAAACATCATATAAAGTACATGTGTGTGTTTATAGAATGAGAGAGGTAGACACAAGGAGGGGGGGTGGGACCGCCACCACCACCACTATCTAACCGCCATCGCGACAACACTTTGCGAAAGTGAGGAACATAATCATTAGTGTGGATTTGTTCTAATTTCTCAAAATTAACCTCTAAGATCAAAGAAATTACAACTTACACCCTATAGTTTGTTCATAATTATTTTCAACCCTAAAGTTTTATAAAAGAATATAACCAATTAAACTTATATTGTATTTCGTTGAAATTAAAAACGTATTTTGTGTTGTTAAACTTGATTTTTGCTTGTAACGTATTAGATTAAGCTTATTTTGGATATGTTCTTTTGAATTATTGCATAATATTTTAGATTAATAAATTTTGAGAGCCATGTATTAATTTTTCTTTTCAAAATCGAGCCAAATCAAGCCGAGCCAAGCCAGCTCGGTTTATAATCGAGCCGAGCACGAGTTTTGCCATAGCTCGGCTCGGTTCGGCTCGTGAACAACCCTATATTAGCATCAATAGAATTACTTTTATTGAAGGAAGACGTTTGGCATATAACGAAAATAAATTAATCGACTTTTACAAAGTTATATACTCATTAAGAGCGGACATATTAATTCAATATTTATAATCAAATTTTGAAGACTTTCATTATCAACATCCCACTACAACGCGCGAGGTAGCGTTAACTCGTTATACATTGTTTATCGTTTTAGCAAACTTTTATAATAAGTAATTTAAAAATAAAATAAAAAACATTGTTAAGTATTTTATCGTATATTACAATATAGGTCTCATATAGGCTTATGGATGTAGTATCGTATCATATAGTTTAGTATAAATCTCGTATAGGCCTATACGTGTAATATAATATTGTATCATATCGTATCGTATCGTATCGTATCGTATAGTGTAGTAAAAACACTGTTAAGTATTCTATCATAAAGTATATAATATAGGTCTCGTGTAGGCCTATGGATGTAGTATCGTATCATATAGTGTAGTGTAAATCTCGTATAGGCCTATACTTTTAATATAATATTGCATATATCCTATCGTATAGTGTAGCATAAGTCATGTATAAGCATATATGTGTAGTATCGTCTCATATAGGCCAATAGGTGTAGTATTGTATCGTATCGTATCGTATCATATGGTGTAGTATAAGTCTTGTATAAGTCCCGTATAGGCTTATAGGTCTCGTATAGGCCGATGGATGTAGTATAGGCCCCACGTAGGACTACAGGTGTAGTATAAGTCCTGTAGAAGACTATATGTGTACTTTAGGTGACGTATAGGGACCTATACTATACGATACTACACCTTTACACCTATACGGGACCTATACTACACTATACGATACGATACGATATCACACTTATAGGAACCTATACGAGACTTATACTATACACTATACGATATGATACTATACCATACGATGTAATACGATACGATACTATAGGATACCATACAACACCCGTATAGGCCTATAGGCATATATAAGACCTATAGGGGACCAATACGATACTTATACTACATTTTTCGATACGATAAGATAAGATATGATACTATACTACACCTACAGGCCTATACGGGACCTATACTACACCTATGGGCCTATACGGGTGTTATATCGTATCCTATAGTATCGTATTGTATCGTATCATATCGTATAGTATAATGTACTATAAGTCTTGTATAACTCCCTTATAGGTCTTGTATATGCCTACGATACTACATCTATAGTTCTATACGAGGCTTATATGATATTTATCGTATAAAAATGATTAATGTTGTATAAAAAAGTTTGTAAGAAATACTTACTTTTTTATTTGTTTAAAATGAAAACTTACTGTTTTCTTATAATATTTTGCTAAAACGATTAATATTGTATAAATGTTTCTAAAAAAACACTCTTTATATACGCTGCGCATAGGTGTATACACGACGTATATAAAAGGTCAAAAAGACTATTTTACCCCTGGTTTGGGCTGCGTATAGCCCCCAATCCAGAGGTAAAATTGTCTTTTTTTACCAAATTGCCCCATATATACGCCACATATAGAGCTAAATGCGGTGTATAGTAAAAAACAATTTTACCCCTGGATTGGGAGCTACACGTAGCCCAAACCAGGGGTAAAATTGTCTTTTTGACCCTTTATATACGCTGGGTACAGGCCTATACGCAACATATATAAAGGGTGTTTTTTTAATTCCTTTTATACTCCAAACCTATAGTAAAATTGTCCTTTTGACCCTTTTATATACGCCGCGTATAGGCCGATATGCAGCGTATATACAGAGTGTTTTTTTTCCTTTTAGGAAACAATTTTATACATTATTTATCCTTTTAGCAAAGTTCTATAATAAGTACTTTAAAAAAACATTTTTAATTATCGTATTATATAGTATAAGTCTCGTATAAACCTCATATAGACATCGTATAGGCCTCGTATAGGCCTATGGATGTAGTATCGTATCATATAGTGTATAGTATAAGTCTCATATAGGTCATGTATATGCCTATAGGCCTATACGGGACCTATACTACACCTATAGGCCTATACGGGTAATGTAAGGTATCCTATAGTATCGTATCATATAGTATCATATTGTATAGTGTACAGTATAGACCTCGTATATGTTTCGTATAGGTTTTGTATGTGCCTATAGGCCTATACGGGACCTAAACAACACCTATAGGCCTATAAAGGACTTATCCTTCATTATCAACATCACACTGCAACGCGCGAGGTAGCGTTAACTCGTTGTTATACATTATTTATCGTTTTAGCAAACTTTTATAATAAGTAATTTAAAAAAATAAAAAACATTGTTAAGTATTTTATCGTATATTACAATATAGGTCTCATATAGGCCTATGGATGTAGTATCGTATCATATAGTGTAGTATAAATCTCGTATAGGCCTATACGTGTAATATAATATTGTATCATATAGTATCATATAGTATAGTAAAAACATTTTTAAGTATTCTATCATAAAATATATAATATACGTCTCGTGTAGGCCTATGGATGTAGTATCGTATCATATAGTGTAGTGTAAATCTCGTATAGGCCTATACTTTTAATATAATATTGCATATATCCTATCGTATAGTGTAGTATAAGTCATGTATAAGCATATATGTGTAGTATCGTCTCATATAGGCCAAAAGGTGTAGTATTGTATCGTATCGTATCATATGGTGTAGTATAAGTCTTGTATAGGTCCCGTATAGGCTTATAGGTATCGTATAGGCCTATGGATGTAGTATAGGCCCCACGTAGGACTATAGGTGTAGTATAAGTCCTGTATAGGACTATATGTGTACTTTAGGTGCCGTATAGGGACCTATACTATACGATACTACACCTTTACACTTATACGGGACCTATACTACACTATACGATTCGATACGATACGACATCACACTTATAGGAACCTATACGAGACTTATATTATACACTATACGATATGATACTATACCATACAATGTAATACGATATGATACTATAGGATACCATACAACACCCGTATAGGCCTATAGGCATATATAAGACCTATAGGGGACCAATACGATACATATACTACATTTTTCGATACGATAAGATATGATACTATACTACACCTATAGGCCTATACGGGACCTATACTACACCTATGGGCCTATACGGGTGTTATATCGTATCCTATAGTATCGTATTGTATCGTATCATATCGTATAGTATAATGTACTATAAGTCTTGTATAAGTCCCTTATAGGTATTATATATGCCTACGATACTACATCTATAGTTCTATACGAGGCTTATATGATATTTATCGTATAAAAATGATTAATGTTGTATAAAAAAGTATGTAAGAAATACTTACTTTTTTATTTATTTAAAATGAAAACTTAATATTTTCTTATAATATTTTGCTAAAACGATTAATATTGTATAAATGTTTCTAAAAAACACCCTTTATATACGCTGCGCATAGGCGTATACACGACGTATATAAAAGGTCAAAAAGACTATTTTACCCCTGGTTTGGGCTGCGTATAGCCCCCAATCCAGGGGTAAAATTGTCTTTTTTTTACCAAAGTTGGCCTATATATACGCCACATATAGAGCTAAATGCGGCGTATAGTAAAAAACAATTTTACCCCTAGATTGGGAGCTACACGTAGCCCAAACCAGGGGTAAAATTGTCTTTTTGAGCCTTTATATACGCTGGGTACAGGCCAACACGCAACATATATAAAGGGTGTTTTTTTTAATTCCTTTTTTACTCCAAACCTATAGTAAAATTGTCCTTTTGACCCTTTTATATACGCCGCGTATAGGCCGATATGCAGCGTATATAAATAGTGTTTTTTTTCCTTTTAGGAACAATTTTATACATTATTTATCGTTTTAGCAAAGTTCTATAATAAGTACTTAAAAAAAAACATTTTTAATTATCGTATTGTATATTATAAGTCTCGTATAAACCTCATATAGACATCGTATAGGCCTCGTATAGGCCTATGGATGTAGTATCGTATCGTATCATATAGTGTATAGTATAAGTCTCATATAGGTCTTGTATATGCCTATAGGCCTATACGGGACCTATACTACACCTATAGGGCTATACGGATGTTCTATCGTATCCTATAGTATTGTACCGTATCGTATCGTATAGTATCGTATAGTGTAGTATAAGTCTTGTATATGCCTACGATACTACATCTATAGTTCTATACGAGGCTTATACGAGACCTATACTATACAGTACTACACCTATACTACACTATACGATACGATATCACACTTAGAAGCTTATACGAGGTCAATATGTGATCTATACTACACCTATACGATACGATATTTATCGTATAAAAATGATTAATGTTGTATAAAAACGTTTGTAAGAAATACTTACTTTTTATTTATTTAAAATAGAAAACTTATTTTTTTTTATAAAACTTTGCTAAAACAATTAATATTGTATAAATATTAAAAAAAAGCTTATATACGCCTCATATAGGCCTATACACGTCGTATAGGAGAAGCAGACCAGATCTGACATCAGTCAGACACTGATTTTTATGTAACCCTATACACTGCGTATAGACCAATACACATCGTATATAAACCCTAAATTGTGCAAATAGGCACCTTAGGTGTGCCAATAGTTCGAGTCTAATTAAAATAACGAGTTAAATGCCATTTTAGGCCCTGTGGTTTGGGCCGTCTTGTCAGTTTAGTTCAAAGGTTTCATTTTTCTCATGTGGGTCCAAAAAGGTTTTATCGTTGCCATTTTATTCCACTGAGTTAACTTATCCATTTTTTTCTGTTAACTAGAAGGGCAATTCGGTCGTTTTATATGTAATTTGTTAACTAGAAAGGCAATTCAGCCGTATAAAATACCAAATCGCCCTTCTTGTTAACAGAAATAATGGACGAAGTTAACTCAGTGGGCTAAAATGGCAACAATGAAACATTTTTGGACTCACAGGAGAAAATGAAACCTTTAAACTAAACTGATAAAATAACCTATATCACAGGGACTAAAATTACATTTAACTCTTAAAATAACTATTAACTAAGTTTCTTTTACTTTCTTGAGACTTCAAATATATGCCATGGTAGATTAGTACATGTTAAGTTTGGTTCTAGATAAATACTAAAATTTAGCTGGTTTATTAATGGAAAATCAAGTTATGAATTAAGTGTAGAGGAAACAATGTTTAGCGGCCATATTTAACAGGTTTATTAATGGAAAATAAAGTTATGAATTAAGTGTAGAGGAAACAATATTTAGCGGCCATATATGTATCAAATAAGAACCCCTAAATATTTAGTCGATTCAACCGTGAATACATTAATCATTAATAGGGCCGTCTCTGAGAATGTTAGAAAGAATATGGGCTCTCGGCGAGATAAGAAAATCGGGCCTTATCCGCCCTAATAAAACGAATACCGGTAACGATATTGATAATACTGATATCAGCACTGATGTTTGCTCGAAACTGTACTCTATTATAAATATAACTATGTTTTCAACAGAGTTTATACCTTCTCCTTTTTAATAAGAATCGTCGATTGACATAACAGTAGGAGATCTCATAAATCAGTTTAACTTATAAAATTTTCACTATGCTCCCTACGGGGCCGTTTGGCAACCTCTGAATGGGTAAGTGCTGAACCAGTAAGAGGTCTGAATGGGTAAGAGACTCTGAACCAGGAAGTGCTGAACCAAAAAGTGTTGTTTGGTTGGACATCTGAATGACTATGCACAATGACTACTTTACCCCTTTGAACTATTTTATGCTGAATTAAATGTATCTGTTTGATTAGTGCTCTGAATGACGGCTCTGGAAGATTAATAATAATAAAATGAAAACACATAGCGTTATAGAAAATCCAAATTACATATAAATCCTTCAAAATTCTTAAAAACATACTAAAATTCAACTAGAAATTAATAATTTGAGTAGAATTTTAATTTTAAACATTTCAAATTAGTTGGCTAGCTATCTGGTTACGCAAAGTAGTCATATACTCGATGTCTTGTGAACCCCATTCTATGTCGTGAACGAACTACCCAACATTTTCTCCACCTTGTATTTCAGAAAACACAGTGTTCTCGCCATAATCCACAAATAATTGATCACGGATATTGCATTTCCTTATAAAATTATGGACAGCGAAACAGGCAATCACTATGTCCCTTTGGATTGGAAAAGAAAAGGGAGCCATTTGCTTTAGGATTGAGAATCTCGCCTTCAAAACACCATATGAGCGCTCAATAACATTTCCGAGTTGTGCATGCGCATGATTGAATTTTTCTTCCTTAGTTAACGCACGTTGTCGTCGAAAATCGGCTAACCAATATCTCGTATTACGGTAGGGAGTCATAAATCCACGAGTGTTGGTGTATGCAGCGTCACAAAGATAATATTTATCTGTAAACACTAGTATCAAAACTGTTACATAAACAATAGGTAATTTATAAATAATCAAAGTTAAAATGATTAAAAACCTGGTGGGGGGGGGGGGGGGAAGGAAAACCCGGAAGTCGGGTTAAATGCTACTTCTTTTAAAACTCGTGAATCATGTGCAATCCCCTCCCATTCGGCCCATACAAACGTGAATATCATATCAAAATCACAAATTGCTAAGACATTCTGAAAGCATTCACCCTTTCCTCTTCCCCTATAACGAATCTGTTGATCAATAGGCACGACTGCATGTACAAGAATTCCATCTAGCGCACCTATTGCTCCAGGGAATATTTGTTTTATCTTTCTATGTCGTTCTGAGGTATTTGCAATTGCATTAGAAGATGTTGGATTTATAACTTCTCTTGCGAAACTCATCATTGCATTTAGGACCTCATGAAAACATCTATGAATTGTTTCTGTTGAGTGCTGAAACCTTCGTTTAACCATTCGAAAACGTTCATTGTGGCCTATGACTGTTAAAAACATAGCCAACTTTTCTTCAAAGCTTATTGACCTACTACTTTGCAACCAATTTTTTTCTTTAAAATGATTGCACAATAGTACAAATGCATCACGTGAAAGATGCATCAACTCATGACACTGTGTAGAAGATCCATGCAACAATTCTTGTGTGTATGCATGACCGGTCAATGCCAAATTCAGGTCTCTTATCTTTTCATTTCTTTTTGAGTCTAACCGTTTCCAATACCAACAAAGGAGAATGAAAACTATAATCTTATCGTTAGAATCCATAGGCTACCTGTCACAAACATTAAACAAAATTCAAGATGAACAAAAGATCCATATCATAACATCAAAAAATATCCCTAACAAAATATTAAAAAACCATCGATACATAAGATCCACAAAATTCAATCCAAACAAAAAACATCCTCGACATAATCAATCCAAACAAAAAACATCCTTGACATAATATCCACAGAATCATCTAAAAACATCCTTGACATAATCAATCCAAACAAAAAACATCCTTGACATAATATCCACAGAATCATCTAAAAAACATCCATAACAATTTGTGCAACAAAACCCTATGCATAAAACATCCATAACATGACACCCACAAAACCCTATCCTATCAATCCATACTTTGCTCCAACATTCTTGACCCATAGCTCACAACTTTGCGGCTGAAGGCGTAACCACACTTTCCTAATATCAGCACTTTCACCAAAAAGCAAAAGTGCTGTTTGATATTTCACATCTAACTCTCCCCATCCCATTGTCTCCAACTTCTCCATGCATGCATCAATATCATTAGAAAGATTGTGTTTCTCTATCAAGATCTTTGCCACCTTAGTAATGCAGTCCCCAACTTCATCTATTGTTGTCTTATCTTTTCGTTTCTCCCTTTTTTTAGACCGACCGGATGCCTCCTCAGTTGCACCTTGAGTTGGGGGTTCCATTTGATCGCACTCGATATCCTCAATACCGTTTAAATTGGGGTCAAACACTTCCTCAGAAGGATGAGGAAGTGTAGAAGATGGCCCCCAACTATCAAAGCCGTTCAAAGTAGATCCCTCAAACAGTTGAACACAAAGCTCAGGGAAAGAAAGTGGCGCGCTTCTCAAAGCTTCTACGTATTTGTTTGACTGTGTAGAAAAATAATATAAAATAGTATAAGATAATTGAAATATAATAATAACTATTATTTAAAAAAACTAAATACCTTTATCTCTAGTTGCCATTTTTCTTCTGACAAGTTAAAGGTGTTTGTTACAGGATTTTAAACGTTGCCGGTTTTGTTCTTAAGCTTTGACCAAGCAGCAAATTTTGATTTTAGATAATCATAGCGGTTCTTCATTTATTTTTGATCCGCTATGAAATTGTGTTCGGTTTTCAACTTTTCCGCCACATTCTTCCATGAGCTTTGTTTAAGGCTGCTTCCTTCACGGCCATGGAGTGTTACTTCTACAATACATGCTTCAAGAAATGTTTTGTCAAACACTCTCTTGCATCCAACTAATCCTACCCTTTTTTGTGCCATTTCTTTGAACATTTCAAAACAAAATAAAAGCAAGATTCAATAACGTCAAACATCAAGTACCATACAAGCACATCAATAATTAAGCACATGATCATGGATTTGCCTTCATTCGCAACAGGTAAACACATATGTGGAGAAGCTTTGTCAGTTAAAAAGATTCTTTTTTTTATGTTCAGTTAATGCGAATTTTGTTTTCATGGTGTAGACTCACAACACTGTTATTTTGTTTTTGATCAATTATGTTAAAGCTGCACTGACAACACACAAAATTAGTGTCAGCTTCAAATAGTTTTATTTGAGTAAATTTTTGGGACATATATATGATTTTTAAGTCAGTTCAGAAGTAGATTTATGGAATTGAAATGTGCTAAGAGCTCCAAAGATTACTCTGTATAAATACATATAACAATTCAAACACTAAGCTCAAGTCATGTTTTTGGTCATGTAAAATTTGTGGTTTCAAGTTTCATTCAACAATCCATGAACGACCCATTTAACAGCCATAGGCCATATGTTGCCCAAAATCACAATAACACAAATCAACATAAGAGAAAGAAGCACCAGCCAAAGTACGTTTCTAACAGAAAATACTAGGGGTGTAAACGAGCCGGGCCGAGCCCGAGCCTTCCACTACTCGAGCTCGACTCGTGATGTTTTTTGTGAAGCTCGAGCTCGGTTCGGTTTGAGCCTAAAATTTTGAGCTCGAGCTTGGCTCGTAAGTAAAATCCAAAGCTCGAGTCCGGCTCGCTCGACTTGGCTCGAAATCGTTAAAGCTTGACTCGTTCGAGCTTTTTACCGATCCGATCCCGGGTAGCTCTCGAGCCGTAGCCAGAACACGAGTCTAAACATAGCCATTACTTAACAATCTAAATTCAGATTACATAAAATGTTAACTACTCAAACCATCATTAAGCAAAACCTTCTTCATGTTTCCATGTTATGCAGGTATGTTTTTAACCCATGAAAAAGTATACTTTAAACACCTCAAATGGGATTGAAAAAAAAAAAATTCGTAAACGTCCCTTGCATAATTGTATCTGAATTAAATCTCAAATTACATATGTATCTTACGCATGTATGACATCTCACTTCAAGCCACTATGCATCAGTCACTGATTCATGCCCTAAACATAAACCCTAAACATCAAATTGGTGATGAAGTTCCCTGAATTTCGATCTCTAAGTATCATATTTGCATCTTGTCGTATTTAATTAATGATTTAGTAGTTGCTCATAACATAGAAAATGATAACATACCTCATTAACAGACATCAAAACGCCCACATAGCGATCGAAGAAGATTACCTGGTTGTGAGCGATGATTTGCTTGGAATCTGCAATTGATGTGCTTGTATGGTGGTCGCCAGAAGAGGAGAAGTATAGATGGAAGGAACGTGTGTTACGTACGTGGGTATTTGTGGGTATTTAGGTCTTTGCTTCTCATTCAGCGATGTTTCAAAACTGAATCGGTCAGAGGTTTACGGAACCATTAAGAGGTGTCCACTTAACAAACCAAACACGCTTAACTCTATCCCATTCAGATATAGCCTCTTAATGGAATCATTAATTTAGAGGCTACCAAACAGCCCCTACATCTTTTATCTTTATATGGTTGTATATTTTTGGCTTTATCATATTATTTAAATAATATATGCCCTTAGGTAGAGGAAAAAAACTGGTTCCGGTTATTAACCGAACCGGTTTTTTTCATCAATGCTAGTACACCTAACTCTAAAAACAGATTTAAATAATATGATAACTGAAACCCCCCCCCACACCACAAATCTATTATATATAATAAATGAAAGTTATTTGGGCCACGTGTCACTTGATTAGGGCATCCTCAGTTCTCTTTTCCCGCCCAACAGTGCCATCCCCTTTTCCTTATATAACCTCTCTTCTCACTTCTGATCTTTCTTTACAAACGCCTAGGGTTCTTTCTCTCTCTATATTCAGGCGATTCAAATTCAAATTTCACAAACCTTAATCTTCTTCCAGACGCCACCATAAAATCATCTTTTGTTCATCGATTACTTAATCAAAATGTTTGTTCTTCTTTTTTTTAGTTGAAATACTTTCATGATTTCCTGTTTTTTATACTAATCCTTTGTTTTTTGTGTCTTTTCATGTAACCATTGTTAGGGTTGTTGTCATCAAAGTTGAAATCCGCTTAGCTGCGGATAGATTTCTGCCATAAGCTGGTATGTTTGAATATGTTTTGAAATTAGCGTTTTTTTCTAGATGGTGATGATATGAGTATAACATCTGTTGATTATTGATGTTTGAGTATGTTCAGCCATTATTCTTTCTGAAATTAGAGTTTCATTGGTATTATCTGTTTGTAACAGCAGTGGTTCAGCATCTACAGTGGATTAAACATCAGGTGTTTGCTATTATTGTTTGATGTTGTTTGCTATTATTGTCTGATGTTGTTTGCTATTGTTGTTTGATGTTGTTTGCTATTGTTGTTTGATGTTGTTTGCTATTGTTGTTTGCAGTTGAAGATATCTTAATTAAGGTAATAATTGTATTACATCCTGTTGAAAATTAGATTTGATGAATTTAGGGAAAGTGAGGTTGAAAGTTAATAACCCAACAGTGGAGCATTTCATTCTATAGGTTCCATAAATTAAGGGTATTCTCATACAATGATGATGATTGTTCCACGGTAGTTTTCCAGTATTATTGTTCCAACATCGTTTAAAGTATGTGTTTTTTGCTACTCTGATTTTCAATTTTGAGTTTTTTATTTTGAAGTGATATACTCTAATTCTCGGTTTATATTCCAGTCTAATCACAGTTGTTTGAAATTCATACAATCTGCTGCGGGTTATTATAGGTTTGTATTCAAAGAAGCATAAAGTTTAATTAAACACAAAGAAAGATCATTAAATTTATAGTTAAAATAATTTTTGCTTATGTCTAAATGATGATGATGATTATAATTGACTTGTGCAGAAGATGATGATGTGGAACCCACAGTAGTTCCTACTAAACGCAAGAAAGGATCTGCTATTGTTATAATTGACTTGTGCAGAAGATTTCATGTTGTAAGAATCAGTGAATTCTCAGATAATAGATTGCTTTGCCGGATTAGATTATGTGTTAAGTTATAGTTCTGTAAGTGATTGTTTCGTTTTCTTGAATTCTATGTAATTTTGTAAAGAAGTACAATAACAAACAGTGGTTTTAACATCTGTTTGCAATTTGGTCAATAGTTAATGGAAACCCCTGTTAGGTTGAACAGTAGATGTTATTAACTTAAACATCTGTTCAGGAAAACGACTGTTTGCACTTTATGTACCTAGAGTTTGATTAATCAAAGGAAAACGACTGTTTAGTATCAGCAGTGGTTCAACATCTACAACGGATTCAAATTTAGTATTTAATTATCAGTGGTTCTTATGTAACTTTAGTATTTCATTATGAGTTTGTTTCATGTTGTAAGAATCAGTGAATTCTCAGATAATAGATTGCTTTGCCGGATTAGATTATGTGTTAAATTATTGTTCTTTAAGTGATTGTTTCATTTTCTTGAATTCTATGTAATTTTGTAAAGAAGTACAATAACAAACAGTGGTTTTAACATCTGTTTGCAATTTGGTCAATAGTTAATGGAAACCCCTGTTAGGTTGAACAGTAGATGTTATTAACTTAAACATCTGTTCACGGTTAAACAGATGTTTGGGGTTTAACAGATGTTTGGCTCTAAACCAAACATCTGTTTAAGGTCAACATCTATTTGAGTATTGGTCCTATTGTGAAATTTGTTTGACCCAACAGTTGTTTTAAACCACCAGATAAACATCTCTTTATGTGCAAACACCTGTTTATGGTCAAACTTCTGTTTATGGGCAAACTTCTGTTGACCATTGACTGACCAAACATCAGTGTTTAAAAAACTGTTGGGTATCCACTGATAGGAAAAATAGCCACTGCTCACTTTTTTTATTGTTGGCATCTATTGATATTGACCATCAGTTGTTTTCCTAAAAAACAGCCACTGCTCACTTTTTTGTTATTGATGGTGTTAATTAGTGATAGATTGAAATTATCAAATAAAAACTAGAATTACAATGAAATTACCATTTTACCTCGTCTTTACATACAAATGAGGTAAGATTTCCTCCAACATTGTTTTGATCATACAATTTAAAAAATTCTTTATAACTATTTGTTGGAAATCAAATCAGTAATTAATGCTAATTTCTTAAGCTTTGGACATTTAAAACATGCAAAATGTGAATTTCAAACTCACGGTTTAAAAATTAGAAAAGTCATCATGACAATGACAGTTGCTTTCAAATCATCATCAGTAATTACTGATAATATCAGTAATTACAGAAAAGTCATAATGACAATTGACGTTCGGTATCTACTGATAGGAAAAAATAGCCACTGGTCACTTTTTTATTCTTGACATCCATTGATATTTACCATCCATGGTGTTAATTAGTGATATATTGAAATTATCAAATAAAAACTACAATTAAAATGAAATTACAATTTTACCTAATCGTTACATTGCAATGAGATAAGAGTTCCTCCAATATTGTTTTCCTGATGAAATTTAATCTTAAATTAAAAAATAAAAAAAATACTTGATGGGTATTTCCCGATGCAAAACTAGAATTCCAAACTGACGGTTATCTCCGATTACACTTCTTTGTTTAAAAAACTGCCACTGCTAGGAAAAATAGCCACTGCTCACTTTCAAATCAGATCACTGATAATATCAGTAATTTTTAAAATTTTAAATTAAATTTATGCAAGATGGTAATTTAGAATTGACGTTCTCTCTCTTTTTTTTCCCTACTTTGCATATCATTACTAATATTTTTTTACTTTATTAAAGAGGGATATAAAGATATACACTACTTACCTAACAGTTCTTAATAAACATCAGTTCCCAATAAACATCATCACAATTGCGGTCAAATCAAATCAGTAATTACTAATAATATCAGTAATTTTGAAATTCAAAATTCAAACCATATATATTTTTATCCTTAATGTTAAATTAAAAAATAAAAAAAATACTTTTTGACTATTTGTTGCAAATCTAATCAATAATAATTAATTGTAATTTCTTGAGCTTTGGACTTTTAAAATATGCAAAACTAGAATTTCAAACTGACGGTTATCTCCGATTACACTTCTTTGTTTAAAAAACTGCCACTGCTAGGAAAAATACCCACTGCTCACATTTTGTTTACCATTGACTGACCAAACATCAGTGTTTAAAAAACTGTGGGGTATCCACTGATAGCAAAAATAGCCACTGCTCACTTTTTTTTATTGTTGAGATCTATTGATATTGACCATCAGTGGTTTTCCTAAAAAACGACCATTGCTCACTTTTTTGTTATTGATTGTTTTACTTTAGTGATAGATTGAAATTATCAAATAAAAAGTAGAATTACAATAAAATTACCATTTTACCTCATCTTTACATACCAATGAGGTAAGATTTCAAACAACATTGTTTTGATCATAAAATTTAAAATTAAATTAAAAAATTAAAAAATTAAAAAATTTCTTTATAACTATTTGTTGCAAATCAAATCAGTAATTAATGTTAATTTCTTGAGCTTTGGACATTTCAAACTCACGGTTATTTTATGTTTTTAAAAATTAGAAAAGTCATCATGACAATGACAGTTGCTTTCAAATCATCATCAGTAACTACAGAAAAGTCATCATGAAAATTGACCTTCTCTCTTTTTTTTTCCCTACTTTGCATAACAATTCAAATATTTAATATTTTAATAAAGAGAGGATAAGGATATATACTACTGTGGATTACGTATAAACATCAGTTCCCAATAAATAAGATAATTTAATAATTATCAGTTCCCACATTCAAAATTGAAAATTCAAACCGTATATTCTAATCCTATAAATAAGATATAATTATCTACTATCAGATTCAAATCTCGCTCGCTCATATATGTGTGCGTATATCTCTCTCTCAAATGCATCTTTCTCGTGATTTAGGCGCTAATCTCCGATTACACTTCTTTGTTCGAATGTTTGTTGAACATGTTATCGTTCCAGTATCATTGTTCCAACATCGTCGTTTCAATGAAGATTCCCATCACAAGTCAACCTTTCAATATGGATGTTGCAGTATCATTGTTGCAACATCGTGAAAAGTTGCGTTGTTCGATTTTCGTTAAATCGAAACTTAGGTTTTCTTGTGTCAGGTTTGTCATTGGGATTTCTTCTTTTATAGAAAGTATGGATAGATTCTTGCAATATCTTGAAAACTTAGATGTGCTACCACAGTTGAGAAGAGACCTTTGCATTTTAGGTTTGTTTCTTGTTTGTGTTGTCAGTAATATAGAGTGCGGTGATAGAGACTTGCAGTTCTTGGCGATGCTGAAGTGCATACATCTAGAGGTTCAGCAATGGATGGAGTTGAAACTAAAGTTTCTTAATTCTTGCTGTTATTCTTAGATTTGAACTTTAATACTGTTTAGTATGTCATGTAATTATTGGACTTTTAGTTTTAAGGTCATGAATAAATTAATAAATTTTATTTTATGAATCTATGTTGTATTTTTTTTATTATTTACTGTTTTAGTAAGATTTAAATTATGTTGATGTTGAATTGTGTCTGAATATCTGTTTGGTAAGACAACAGAGGTTTAATAGTGTCAATGCTTCTTCTCAAAGGGTTATGTTGCGGTTATAACAGCTGATCATTCTAAGGATTGTTATAGTTAACAACTGCTCTTTATAAAGACTGATGTTCTTAATGGTTGATGAGGCCTATCCACTGTTGAAGACAGCCATGTTAAAGACAATGTAGCTAAAGCCTGATCAACCAAAGGAAAACCACTGCTCAGTAGCAGCAGTGCTTCAGCATCTATAGTGGATTCAACTTTAGTATTGATGTACCAGTGTTTCTATGTTGTGTTATATTTTTATTTATTATTTAGTGTTTGAGTACGATTTAAATCATGTTGATGTTGAATTGTGTCTGAACATCTGTTTCATAAGACAATAGAGATTTAATAGTTTCAATGCTTCCTCTCAAAGGGGTTTTTGAGTCGTTATAACAGCTGATCATGCTAAGGACTGTTATAAATAACCACTGCTCCTTATAAATACTGATGTTCTTAAAGGCTCATGAGGCCTATCCACTGTTGAAGACAAAGCCATGTTAAAGATAAGCACTTATGTACCTAAAGCCTGATCAACGAAAGGAAAAACATTGCTTAGTAACAGCAGTGCTTTAGCATCTATAGTGGATTCAACTTTAGTATTTGTGTACCAGTGTTTCTATGTTGTATTCTATTTTTATTTATTATTTAGTGTTTGAGTACGATTTAAATTATGTTGATGTTGAATTGTGTCTGAACATCTGTTTGATAAGACAACAGAGGTTTAATACTTTTAATGCTTCCTCTCAAAGAGGTTTTTGAGTCGTTATAACAGCTGATCATGCTAAGGACTGTTATAATTAACCACTGCTCCTTATAAATACTGATGTTCTTAAAGATTGATGAGGCCTATCCACTGTTGAAGACAAAGCCATGTTAAAGACAAGCACTTATGTTCCTAAAGCCTGATCAACGAAAGGAAAAACATTGCTCAGTAGCAGCAGTGCTTCAGCATCTATAGTGGATTCAACATCAGTATTTTATACTCTGTTTTAGATTGTTAAATTTCATATCATAGGGTTGTTTATATGTAACGGTATTTATCACATCACCCCAGCATGCTAACTGATTATATGTAATACTTTTTTTAAAAAATCTCAAAATTCATCTTAAAAATAGTTAAAATGATTTTTTTTATGAATTATAAGCATTAAAATGTTTTAAGGCTATCCACTGATAACTTAAAGTCTCCCACTGTTTTGAAAGTGTAATCATTGCAACCACTGTTATTATTCCATCAGTGTCTTCATAAAACAACTGTGCTCCATTACTCATCAGGGGTTGGCTCGTGGACAGTTCATAGCCGTCAGATCTTTTGTAACCGCTGCCACGTCAGCATTCACTTTTCCTGCTATAAAACCCTGATCAAAACCCCCAATCAGGGTTTTAACTGTCGAATCAAATTCATTTTTCCTTTTTCAAAGCAGTTATCCTCCATTTCTCTCAAAATTCCTCATCGTCCTTCTTCCTCAAATGGCAAAATCACGGTCTTCATCAGGTAAAAGGAAATCCAGTCAAAAGCTCATACAAATTCGATACAAAGCTCCCCATAACTACTTGGGTCTCTTGACAAAACCAAGTAACACTGAAACGTTCAATTCCGTCATAGATGCCCTTTCGTCTTCAAAATACAAAACTTTGTTGACTTCTGATGCTCCGATTTACTTGGCAACCCAGAGGGAATTTTGGAAAAATGCAAAACTTGAATATCAAGATAAAACACCCATAGCTATCAATTCCTCGATAAAGGGTGTTGATGTTAAAATCACACCACAAACCATTTCTGAGGTGTTTGAACTCAATGATCTTGAAGGTAAGACTTTTTTCCCTAAAATAGAGTATCAAACAGATTTTTTAGAAAGAGGGTATGCAAAGCAAATGAAATAAAAAAACACTTTGCAAAAAGGCAGTTTTCCCCCTGCCCCAAGGTTTTTGTTTCATACCCTCTTAATGTGTGTTTCTAATAAGACCACTGCTTTCAATGAAATTCCATTAAAGATCCAATACCTGGCATATGCTATCTTGCATGGGGAAAACTTTAACTATTCACAGGAGATCTTTAATGACCTGGTAAAAAATGTTGATAGCAAATCATTTTTACTATTTCCAAGGTTCCTAAGCTTTTATTTTCAAAAGAAATTTGGAAAGGATGATGCTCATGTACTCATCCAGGGTGAACCTTTTCAAATAAATGGCCTTACACCGTTAACATTTACAAGGCTATCAAAAGTGTCCAAAACACAAGCACAGGCTCCTGAGCAGACTTTAGCAGCTACCACTGCTCCTCAGGCACCTGTTGCTGAGCCCACTGCTCAAGGTGATCACAGCAGCAAAACAACTGCTGTGAAACCGACACCTAAATCCACCAAAAGACCAAGACAGAAGAAAACACAAAAGCCCCTCAAACCTAAAACAAAGGCAACTCTGGAAGATGAGATCCCAGAGCCACTGCCGGTGAAAACACAAAAGTCACCAGAAACCACTGCTGCTACTTCCTCATAGCAGATGTTAGAAATATCTCAACCTGAGCCTCAAACTCCTCCTGTTTCTTTTCAAAAAGAACAGGTTGTAAGAATAGGGACATCAAAATATGTTGCTTTGGACTCACTTGAATCCATCATCCCCAGCCCACTGCCCGGGGCAAATCCTCTTTCCACTCCCGTACTCACTGTTACAATTCCACCATAAACAAAACTTTTGTTGGATGCAGTTGATATAAATCAGATAGCAATCAGTTCCTCTCAACCCCCTATCACTGAGAGCATGCCACAGAAAGTGACTGTGTCTGAGCTCCCTATCATTGCTAACCCACCAACAACACCTGAGGAGGTTACACTGCAGGATGTACAAGTACTTCCTGTCAGTAGTTCAAGTGAAGCAGCTACTACAAGTGTTGAACCCACTGGTTTACACTTGGACAGTAGTTTCATTAATCAGACTTCCTTGAAGGCAATTTCTTCTATGGGAACCTTTTTAAATACTGGTGTGTATCCTGTATACACTGGTGAGCTTAGATTGGTAACCTCTGCTGAGGAAAGAAGTCCCCAGTTCCAAGAAAAAGGGGCAACAGGGGATGACTTTTGGGAAAGTCTCCCTCAGTCAACCACTGTTACAACCACCTCTGGTGGGAAATCAGATGATCCCATTAAATTGGATGATGGTTTAATGTACCGAGAATTGACGGAGAGGCTTAACAAACTGGATACATCTATTGCAGAAATCAAAACCATACTGCAACAGTTGTTACAAAAACAGCAGGCACCACCTGCTCCCACTGACATTTGGGCATTATTTCAACCTCTGCTTCACCAACAAAGAGCAAATGCTGATCAGAAACATGAAATTCAGCTTCAAAATATCAGAAATATAATGGAAGCCAGGTTCAAAGACACTCGGGCAGATATAAAAACCCTGAAGGCTCAATTTATGAACACCACTGGCACTGCTCCTCCCTCTATCATCTTTGTGGACAACCCACCACCAAATAATGCCAAAAAGGCGGAGAAAATGAGGCAGTTGAAGAAAAAGGGATATGAAGATGGTCTGTACATTGCACCAGATAATTCAACAATGCTTGCACACATCCCTTTGCCAGATGGTTCCAAAAAGGTTGATGTAACCTTAAATGCCATTGCTGATGCAAAAGCAAGGGTGAAAAAGGATATGGAGGCAAAGGATAAAGGAAGGTTTGAACAGGAGAAGAGAGTTTTTATGGAGATGAATGAACATGGTACTTCTGAGCCAAAGGATCAAGAAAATTCTCAGCCCATAAGAAAGTCTACTAGAAAACTCATACAACCCAAAACCACACCTCCCAAATTCACAAAACAAACTCCCAAACCTTCCAAAAGTTCCACACATCAATCTTCGAAACCAACAGATGTTAAAACACCTGTTGTATCAACAGTTGTTGCTTCTTCAGTAATTTCAACATCTGTTATCCAAACTTTCACCACTACCACTTCAACACACACTACATCCATTGCCTTATCTCCATTACGAAAAATCCCTTCACCACCACCAATACCACCTGCTAAAAGGCAGAAGACAACAGTTGACACATCATCCGTGGTAATGGCAACAGTGGTTGAAACCCCAGTTGTTTCAACAGCTGTTAGTCAAACACACACCATCACTACTCAAACACCCCAAACAAAACCATCATCACAAAACTCACCACCTGCCTTAAAGCAAAAGACAACTGTTGATACATCAACAGTGGTTGAGACACCAGTTGTTTCGACAACTGTTAGTCAATTACCTACCACTTTTAACAATCCTTCCCAAGCCATAATTCTGTTTGCTCCAAAACCTCAAATAGAAACACCTCCTCCTGAAAATGTGTATACTAGAAGAAAAAATATTCAAGTGCATGATGATGATATACCAGCACCTGATCCTGTTTCATCTGTACCTTACAAAATCACCAAACCTGAATCTTTCATTCCTCCAAAATTGGTTAATCCAATCAAAGATCCAATAGCTCTTCAAGGATATGAGTCTGCAGATGGTACCCCAGCAGCTGGCAGTTATCCACTGGAACTCCATGCAGTAAAGAATGAAATGAGGCAGTTCTACACAGTTGATGATCCTTCAAAAAGGAAATTCCCTTCTCTGGTTGGTTTTAGAAATCCAAAAAACATGGATGAATATCTAAAACTAAAAGCTAGACAAGCTCAAATAATAGCTAGGGTTGAATGCGAAGGAGAAAATGACAATGTGTATTCAAGTCATTATCAGTTTTTACTTACCAAAGTCAAGCTCATGGAAGACTATGCTAGAGATTTGAGTAAAGAAATGTCTAATTTACCACCAGAACCTGGCCTGCAAAAAGATGTGAGAAAAGACATTCTGGCATTGATCATGAGTGAGAAGTTCTACCCTGCCAAGGAAGAGCAATTCCAAGATTGGCCACTTGTCGGTCTCAAAGCAGAACTCAATAGAATTGAAAGAGTAAAAAGAGATCCAAGCATGAAAAGGTCAGCACCAAATTGGCGTAAATACAAAAAGGCTATTGATGATCTTACCTTGGAGTATAAAAGAAAGAAACAAGAGTTGGTTGATGCAAAGGTTGCAACTGCCAAGGCCATAGCAAAATGGACAAGGCAGTACACTGATGAAGCTTATGAAAGGCTTAGAAAAAAGAGAGAAACAGATCCTAGCCTTCCAAAGAAGCCTGATTACAAAACTATTAACATGTCAAAGAAGCAGCTCCACAATTCTGAACCACTGTTCACATCATCAGATACTTCTGTCATTATGTTAAACCAAAGAAAGAGGCAAAAGTTGACTGATGCAGAAGAGAAAGAGCAAGAAGATGTATATTTTAAACAGGCTATGAAGACAATGGCACTTGAAGATGACAGTTCAGCAAAGCTTCTACATACATTGGAATCCAACCAGTGATGAAGCATAAAAATTGAACCTCAAACTACTGATGGGATCTAAGCATTGTTGAAGATCAAAGCATTGTCATTCAAGCTCTGATCACCCTTTGAAAATAGCACTGATCCTCAACATTAGTGCTTAGATTACAACAGTGGAATGAAGAATCAATGTTTATGTACAGTAGTTTGAATATAATCAGTGTCTGTAGTGTCTGTTGTTATAGATTCAGTGTTTATGTTGAACATCTGATCTGATTTACTTTTGGTCAACATTTGTTTGAATTTTGGTCAACATCTTATTTTGTTAAGAAGTACAAGAACAAACATTTTTACAAAATCCCAAATCACCCGATCATTTAAGTGCATTGAAGTAAAATTGGAAATAATGTTATTCATGTGGTCCTGTTGTTGAATAGATCTAATTCCGTGATTTTAAGACAATGTTGTTGAATAGAATAAGATGGTTGATGTAATGTGGTCGTATTAATAACAAATTGTAATTAATTAATCTAAATAACTTTCCCGAGCCCGGGAAGCAATCCCGGGTAAAAACCTAGTAAATAAATAAATAAAAACCTAACTCTAAAAGTTAAACTAAATTGAGAACCTAAACTTTAAGGTATGTATAATACTATTTTTTTTATTTTTTTTCAATTTTCTGTATTTTAAAAATGTAGATTTTAAGCCAAACTGTTTAAAAATATTTGGCGTGTTTTTAAAGGTTTTTTTTTCTTTTTTTCTTTTTTTGAGTTTTTTAAGTTACCTACATCAAAGTGTTACTTGGAATTTTGTCTTTTCAGGAAGAAGTTACATCACATGGATTGGATGGAACCCAAGAGTGACTATTATGGACCCAGAGATCATCAAAGATGTATTTAGAAACATATATGACTTTCAAAAGCTGAGGCTCAATCCACTGTTGGTTAAGTATCTAGCAACGGGCTTGGTGAGCCATGAAGGGGATCAGTGGGCCAAGCATAGAAAACTAATTAATCCAGGTTTCCATGCGGAGAAGCTAAAGGTACATTGATATCCAGATTTCATTTTCAACTCCATGTTATTAATTTTAATTTTTAAACCTAGTTCAAATTTGTGTTTTTCTAATGAAACTAGTGTTATGTGTTGATTATATCCTAGTTATCTTTATTCAATCATGACTACTAAATAAGGCATCAATATAATAAAATTTACTTGATGTTGATGATGCCTTTGACCGATTCTGATAAGCCCAAAACAACGACAGAGAAGGAAACCAACATGATGATGAAGATAATCGGGTTCCCCGTTAGGGTGTAAAGTTAGGATGACAGGTGTTATTTATGACACAGTTTGAGAGAGATATGGTGTTGGGGATGAGATGTTTTCATTAGTCTCTAAGGGGAAACCCTATTTAAGTTAGTGAGGGTAATTCCGTCCATCAAAGAATTGCCAGTTAGAAACATAGGCCTAGGGGTGTGTTAGTCATTTGATCAATATAAGATAAATGATAGATGAGCGCCACAATTAAATAAATATATACTTTATATATTTATTCTTACATTTTGCACCCAGAATATGGCACCAGCTTTTCATTTAAGTTGCAGTCAAATGATTGAGAAGTGGGAGAAACTAATTTCATCAAATGGGTCATGCGAGTTGGATGTTTGGCCTTATATTCAAGCTTTAACAAGTGACGTGATATCAAGAACTACGTTCGGAAGTAGCTATGAAGAAGGAGTTCGGATATGTGAACTCCTAAGAGAGCAAAGTGAACTTGTAATGGAGACTTTAAAGTCACTTTACATCCCTGGATCTAAGTATGTCATTCATGTTAGTTTATCTACATAAACCAGATTTATGCTTTTATTAAAAAAAAAAGACTAAATAAAAGCTAATTGTTTTCAAATTGATCTTGACATAGGTTTCTTCCAACAAAAAGGAACATGAGGATGAAAACAATAAATAATGAAGTACAAAGTTCAATAAGAAGCATTATTGACAACAGGCTCAAGGCGATGAAGGCAGGAGAAGGTAACTATGATGATTTGCTAGGAGTATTGCTTGAATCTAATGCTAAAGTGGTGGAGCAACATCAAACCAAGAGTCATGGAATGACTATCGATGAAGTTATTGAAGAGTGTAAACTTTTTCACTTTGCTGGACAAGATACAACATCGAGCTTGATAGTATGGACGATGATTTTGTTGAGTAAACATCAAGAATGGCAGTCGCGTGCTAGAGAAGAGGTTTTGAATTTTTTTGGAGACCAAAATATGGTTATTGATGGGCTAAATCATCTAAAAGTTGTAAGTGTTTGATATAGTGTGAATTACACTAGTTTACATCTCCAAATAATCTTTTTATTCTTCCTACATAGGTGAATATGATCCTTTATGAAGTTTTAAGGCTATATCCTCCATTTGTTGAAATGAACCGCCAAGTTGCCAAGGATATCACATTGGGAGGATTTTCTTTACCATCAGGAATTGAGATAGCGTTACCAATCATACTACTTCATTACGATGAACAACTTTGGGGTAGTGATGCCAATAAATTCAGGCCTGAATTAAAGGTTTTCTGAAGGAATCTCTAAGGCAACTAAAAACCAAGTTATCTACTCTCCATTCGGTTGGGGACCTCGATTCTGTATTGGACAAAACTTTGCGTTGCAAGAAGCTAAAATTGCCCTGGTGTTGATCTTACAAAAATTCTCTTTTGAACTTTCACAATCCTATGTTCATGCTCCTACTGTGGTTCTCACCCTTCAACCACAATATGGTGCACATCTGATTTTACATAAACTCTAGTGTATTATGTAAGTGGCTAGGTTATATATAAACGACTATATGTATTATCTGAGTCATATAATAAGAAATGAAATAATGCATATTGGCTATAATGTATTATGTCCTAATATCGTTCTAACACTTGGAGAGGTGGCTATTCATTATATGAGTCATATAATAAGAAAATAAATGTGTAATGTATGTTGACGTTATTAAAAACTTATAGTTGCATGATAAGTTTTGATTGTTTGTAGTGTGTTTTATTACTTTATACATAAATTGCCATTTTGGATAGCATCGTCACAAACTTACGAGCAGGCTAATTGAAATGTGCCATAAAAAAATAACCTACAGTACAACACATTTTAAATATCAATAAGAACCTGCTTCAATATTTACCCATACTATACTATTCATACATTCTAAACAAAATTACTATATTTATCAAAAACATTATGAGTGAACAAAAGTGTGGAACCCATATCCCTTTTTCATTAGCCATTTTTGGAGAAACAAACCCCCTTATTGACAAATCTAAGCCATGCACAAGGATGCTATATGGCACCCACTTTCATCATTGGCTTCATTGAGCACCCAATTACAACAGGTAATGTTAAAACATTGTTGGAATATACTTCTAAAGTCAAACATAAATTAAAGTCAACTGAATATGCAACTGTTACTGCTGATGGTGCCATGGTGGCCGGTCGTAATGTATCTTCTGTAGCAATTTTGTTTAGGAACAACTACGTGTGATCAATAGGATTTCTACAAGAGTGATAATAATCCTACTGAATGACTTATATTTAGTATATATCAATTCCCTTGTATTACGGATATTTTGGTATATCCGATATGTTATGATGTTATTATTAGGATTTCTACAAGAGTGATAATAATCCTATTGAACGATAGCTATTAGTTTATGACTATTAATCCATTTTCACTTTTTCTTGTTACTACATATGTTATGATGTTATGGAGTTGGATGTTCCATATTATGTTGCTGTTTAATCTCAAGTTTTGGGATGAGTTTCCACTAAGTTAAATTTTTTCTTTTGTTTTCATTTTATATGTATACCAGTTCTTACTGATATGTGTCTTCCATTATGTACAACAACTATAAGTTAGTGACTTCTATAGAAAAAAAAACGTTAAAAGAGGAATAGAGGAGTTCACACAACTGTAAATATAATAATGTTTCATTCTACAATTTTTTATTATATCATAACTGTTCTAAGACACTATAACCGATATGGTTTTAGGAAAATTAAGTTTTTAGTGTTTATGAAGCACGGTTTAGGATCCAAGAAAACATAGACTTTTATGCTTCAAAAAGGGCATCAATTCTATAATCCTCTTTGGGCCTCCAGAGTGCTTGAGCCGGCCCTGGTATATTGTTACCTAGTTTAGGAGATCTTGTAATTGTATATATGCTACAGATTAATGAGAGGAAGGCAAAAGTTATACAAAATATTATCTCCTTCATGGTATCAACCCTACCGATCCTCCTCCAACCTACAAACCCTACCGCCAGCTCACTTTCTTTCGGCCGACATCTCCCTCCTGCCATCCTCTCCTTCCTCTCTCTAAATGGACTCTAAACTCCACCCTGCCGTAACCATGTCCAATACCAAGAACCTAATTCCAATCACCCTAGAGATGGAAACGGGTCAATACTACTCTGGAGTGAGCTTTTCAAAATCCAGTGTCATGCTTTTATAGTCATCGACCACCTATCCCCCGACCTACTGAATAAGTCACACCATCGAAAGGAACCGACAAAGCTCCTTCCAAACTTGCAAAGGACTCTTGGGATAGACTTGACGTTATTGTTCTTCAATGGATATACAGTACTATTTCCAACGATCTTCTGCACACTATTCTCAAGCCTAACAACACCGCCTACGACGCGTCGACAACCCTAAAAGGCATCTTTCTAACAATAAGAGTTCTCACGGAATTCTTCCGATGCACAAGTTTTCCAATACAAGGCCGGACGACTTACCCAAAATGTCCGCCTAATGTCAAGCCTTGAAAGTATTGGTTGATCAACTCACCAATGTTGTTGCTCTTGTGGATTACAAAAGCTTGTTCCTTCAATTACTCTCTGGGCTCATGAAACAATTCGAAGTTTTTCAACAATCTTGCAACAAAAGAATCGTTCCCTACATTCTACGTGGCCCAATCTTAGCTTATTATGAATGAAACACAAAAAGCAGAAAAAGTACTGTATACTTCCCAATCCGCTAGTCATGCGCTTAATACCACCACAACCAAATCCTTTACACCACTGCAACAATCCTCTGACTCCTATTCACAACGATCCAAGGGTCGCGCTAGGTCTCATGGACGAGGACGAGGTCGTGGGAACTCTTCTCGCAGACGGGGAAACAACAATGGATACTCGATGCAGTAGTTTGATATGCCACAGTACCTGTGGCAACCGACATCAGTCAACCGCCGGCCCACACCACAGTGTGCCTACCCATGGCAGCCCTAGTCGCCACCTCCTTGCCCGTTGCCTACTACTGCTCAGCCTAATCAACCTACCGGAGGAAACGGGATCCTCGGGCCGTGGCCCACTTAAGCCTACACTACTTCATATGTTCCAACGGATCTTTAATAAGCCTTGTACATACTAAGTCTCAATCAACTAGACTACAATTTTTTCATGGACACAGGAGTTACTGATCACATGGGGCCAAACATAGGTAATTTTTGTACTTTTGTTAATAATAACACGAATCAATACATCATTGTTGCAAATGGCATGACTATTCCGGTACACATATACCACAAAAAAGTCTTACCACTCCTTCCCAATCCTTGTCCTTAAACGAGTTCTCTATGCCGCTAAAATTATTAGAAATTTAATATCTGTACATCATTTCACAAAAGACAATTTTGTTTCTGTGGAGTTTGACCCTTTTGGTTTTTCTATGAAGGATCTTAAGTCCCGGACCCCTATCCGCTAGTGCAACAACAACGGTGATTTAACCACACTCTCAGCTGGGTGGCAGAACTACACACCTTCTGTCACAACCCCCCGCCCCTTATCTGTCCCGGGAACGGGCAGCCGTGAACATTCGTTTGTGGTGGTATCAGTTATTAATTTGGCAGTGGAAATTACATCAGGACTGTAGTTAGGAAATATTTATCAGAGTAAAACCACCATATTTTATATTAATAACCACATGGGTAAAACCCAAGTTTCTTTATTACAACATGTTTATAGGGATAAACCCTATTTTATTGAATTTAAAACATCGTCTTTTAGATAACTTTTATAGCCACATTTTTCCAGGCCGTCAGTGCTCTCCAGCTGGCTTTTTACTAATTGGCTGTCACATTGTGTTACCTGAAACACGTTTTAAAAACATTTGTCAGTGGGAAATACTGGTGAGTGAATCCCAGTTTAATCAAGAAGAGTTTTATCAATTAACACAGTATTGAGAGCGATCACAATGTTTATTTCTACACAATTACTCATTCAGTACTGTCAATCCTGACTGGTGGGTCATATTACACATTGGCTAACTCGTTGTCCAATTGTAACGTGTTCCACATTTTGTATACAAAACCCCAACATACCGGCAGTAATTGAAGAACTACAAAGACTCAATCACTGCTTAATCACATTGTAAAACATTTAAGGTTTTGCAAAACAGATTACAAAAAGGTTAAGAAAAAGCGGATAAACTCACATTGCTGTTTTAGACTTCTTCTAGGGTTTCCTGGTGTTAATCTATAATTTACACAAATGTACATATGTTAGTATAATAACCCTTTATTTATCTTAACGATACCCTCCCCGAGACGGTATTCCAACAACTACGTCGGGCAGAACCACGACAGTTGTTATAGAACCCTGGATCAAACGAGCAGCGTATCTAATACGAAACTGGGGTTATAATACTTACAACAGAGCAGAACTTCGTTAATTAGGGGGATATTATACCCGAGAATTATATTAATTCTTCAGAATTTCGAGAGAGAAAGATTTTATGAACGATTTGAACTGAAAGCCCAAGCTCCCACTTTATAGGGCCTGAAATCGAGTTCTACGGGGCCCGCGTAAGGTTTGCCGAGTCAGCCCTAGACCCCACACGTATCGGACACGTGGCGTGCTCTGGTGTGTCCTCGTATCCCGGCCAGTCGCGCCCCTTGTAAGATGTAGCCAAGGGCTATGCGCCCCGCGACAACCTTGCAGATTTTGTTTTATTTGATTTTTATTAATATAAAAGGTATACGGGCTCGTTTATCGCATACGGGGTATATTTTAGGAAGTGTAGGGGTGTCAGGGGTGTTTTAGGAGGTTTGGTATTAATAAAATATGTAATGCATTTGTATTAAGTACAGTAACCCAATTTAACTTTATCCCTACGTCACGAGACAGAACCCCAACGAATTTAATCAGGCAGAGCCTTGACATGCGTTACGGGGCCCTAGATCAATCGAACAGGGTATCAGTGATCAGGGGTTACAATACTTAAAACAGGGCAGGGCTTTGTAGGATTTAGGGGTGAATAACTAAAGAAAATGGAATTATGGAGAGATCGAAAGAAAGAAAGAGGCTGAACAATTTAGAATGGTTGAAGGTTGTTCTATTTATACAGAATTTGCGTAGCTTAGAGTTCACGCAAGAAAGCATCTATTCTTTCAAATGTAGCCACGTATCACTCATCAAATTCTTTCAATCTTTCTGACTTCCACGTATAGCACTTCACACTTTTAAGTCACATGCATGTATTTCCTAATTTTGATATATGGGTTTTTGAATTATTATAGTATAATTATTTTATTTAATATATATATTATAATTAATTTAACTGCTTCACTTATTTGACACTTATAACTTCTGAAATATGACATTTTATAAAATAATAAATATGTCATTAGAACAAGAATAATCTTATCTACATTTTGAAAGAAGTTTCATTAAAAACGGAGTACGTTCCATTAAACGGATCCTAGGTCTGTTTAGGCACTTCATGTGATTTACCCGTTTAATCATATAAGCATTTATATATTTTATTTTGAAATTTATAAATAAAAATTTTGGAACTGTTACATCCTCCCCACCTTGTTTTAAATCTTGTCATCGAGATTCACTGAAATATAGAGGAATACTTTTAGTTCGTTAATGATCCTAGTTTCTAAATATATTTTGGTCCTTGTTTTGAATTCTACTTTACTTTGACCAGAACTATTCTCTATGTTTTGAGACTCTTATCTTCTCAAGAGTTCTTATTGAAGGTAAAATTACTATTAGCGTAACGTTTTAGACGTTTTTGTGTCTTAGAACCACTCTTAGTTACAGGTTTCCTAATGCGTCAATAATCTAAAATAACGCAAGGGAAATTCTTATACTTTCGATGGCGTCCCAACTTAAAGAGTTCCCGTCATTTATCTTGTCGCACGAATTACGAGACGGATGATCAAACGAAATAATGTTTGATATTGGAATTATAGATGTATACGAGAGATTCCTGATAATTAAATAAAAAATTATCATTGACACACCTGTTCGTGATTATTCCTAATTGTCAATCATTATGGTCTTTGGATTTCCTCATAGATATATGATGCGTGCGAAGTGTTACTTATTTTAGGTGTATATTTTAAGCCCTTTTTAACACTTATTTTAGCCAAGTTTTAAATTTATAAAACACGATATTTCACTAACACTAAACACACATATGGGCAAGTGCACCCATCGTTGAGTATAGTATAGCGTTGGTAAGATACCGAGGTCGTCCAAGGACACAAGAGCTTTTAGTACCGGTTTATCCTCAACGTCTAACCAAAATAAAAGTTTAGAAAAATGTTTTAAACTAAGAAAATTAAAAACTAACTAAAATGCTGAAAAAAAAAAAAAAAAAAAAAAAAAAAACAGATAGACAAGATGAATCACTTGGTTCCGACTCGTATCTAGTATAACCTTTGATTATTTCCGCACTTTTGCACATAATTAAGAGATTATCTTAGTTATTGTAGTAGGCCCCTCTTTTGAAGGTGACGTTACCCTCACCCCAGAAGTTTGAGTCAGCAGGGATACAATCCTAAAAGGGTGGATTATTGGAAGATAATGAATTAAGTTATTAATGCAGTATTGTGGTAGGCCCCGCTTTTGGCGGTGACGTTACCCTCGGCTAAGTAGTCTGAGTCAGCAGGGATACAGTCCTAAATAGCCGGGTTATAGTATTAATAGTAGTTAACTTATGAGGGGATCAAAGAGTTTGGACCCCCGCCATCCAATACCGTGAAGTATTGAAGGAAGTCCTACTAAATTTGACTCAGGTCCATTGCAGGACCTCTAAACGCTGAACAATGGCAAGACCTTTACCAAACCGTTCCCTTAACCCCCGACCAGGTAGCCAACATATCTCCATATAGACCGTGGAGATATGAATGGTGAAAATCCTTTATTTTATATAGACAGTAAAATAATGCCAAGACACCACGGACAAACGATAAGGAAAGATCACCTTCAACATAAGTAACTAGTTATTAAAGTCATTAATACAAAACCAAATAAAAAGTGCAAAAGATTAGAAATAAAAAGTATTATACTAGACACTTTGTCTTCACCAAGTGATGTAAGAGACTTAGGCAAACATGGCCTTGATTGTCAAGAACTCTTACGATCAATCTTGGATCCCGAGACGACTCACACACTCTACGATGGACAATGGATGATGGTGGTGGATGATGGTGTTGTGATGGTGGTGGGTGGTGGATGAAGTGTGAGAGAGGTGGTGTGCCAAGGGATGAGATGAAATGAATCCAAGCCCTCCTATTTATAGGCTGAACAGAGAGCTGGACACGGCCCCGTGTCCGCTGGGCACGGCCCCGTGTCTGTCTGACAATCTCTCTCCTCATTAATTGTAATTCGCAATTACAATAAATGCGCCTGCTGTACTTTCGACACGCCCCCGTGTCCGCTGAGCACGGCCCGTGGTGGGCAATAGAAGCTTCTATAAGTTTGTCTTTTCTGCTGCTTCTTGGGCACGGCCCCGTGCTGGCTGAGCACGGGGCGTGTTCAGTCTTCTGATTTCTCTACTTTGCTTTGGAAGGTGCCGTTGAGGGGTCGGGCAGTCCACTAATATTCCTTTTCTTGTATTTATGTTGGATTTAGCTGTCTTTTTGCGTTTTTGAGCTCATTTAATCCTGAAAATACAAAAGGAAGACAAAAACACTCTTTTTCCAATATTAGTACTTAAAAAGGGTTAGTTTTATGCCTTATTTGATGTAATTTATATGTTGCATTTTACACACATCAAATACCCTCACACTTGAACTTTTGCTTGTCCTCAAGCAAAACTCTTTAATATGTGGCTTACACTCCCAAATGGAATAGGTAGAAGAGAAGGTTTTGGGCTTGTCGTAGAGTGTCGGGATTTCCAAGATCTTTTTGGGTTTTATTTTTATTTATTTACACTCCTATTCATAATGATTTATTTAGAACTTTTCATAAAAGAAATTACTTATTTGGGCATAACATGCCTTTTTAAAATTCTATTTATATACAAGTTCACATACCTCACGGGGAAATCACTCACACTCGGCCGAAGGTGTATTTTTAGTGAATCACTCGAGAGCAGCATGGAACTTATTCCTACCATAGGCTTGCCAAGAAATCAATCCTCCTCCTTTTTAACTTTTATACCTTTGTAGATATCAAGAGGACTTTGTGGGTTAAGGGTTAGGCTATGGTTAAAGGTAGGTGGTTGGGTTAGTGGTTAGTAGAAAAAGGGCTAAAAGCGTAACAAGTGTCGGTTTTCGTATTTTTGCAACTTTTTATTTTGATGAAGCTTTTATTCAAACTAAGTTATTTTTGATTAACTTGTTTGTTTATTTTCTTTTTGCTTCATCATTATCACACATTTTTTTTTTTACGAAGAACCGAACTTGTTACTAAAATAAAGGGTTAAAAATGAAAAAGGTTTTGGTGGGTAAAAGGGTTTTTGTTTGGGTGATGAAACGAAAAGGTTTAGCCTCAAATGGGCTAACTAGGGGGATTTTTGGGTAGGTGGTAAAAGAAAAAGAAAAATAATGGTGTAGAAATAAAAAGGGTTAGTCCTAATGCCTCCATCATTTACTTACTCGGGTGTAGAAATAAAAAGGGTTAGTCCTAATGCCTCCATCTAGAGTCGTAAGAACCAAGCGGCTATTCACACAAGAAACGAAAAATGAGCATTTAGTCAAATGATATGTAATTGTGTGCTCAATAAAGGCTCAAAATTCACTTTTGTGGGAATGGGTTTTTATGTGATCAAGTATATATAATCAAATTTTAACTAAGTTTGTCATGCCTTTTCATAATTTTCTTATGTTGGTTCTTTTTATCACTACGCTATTGGTTGTAAATTCTTAAAAATATAACCTTTTTGAGAACTTGAATTTCCCGAGTTAAACCTAGACAAGTAAAAAAAATGAAATTTTTGAAAAAATTTGGGGTGATTAGCGGTTCCAATAGAGTTTTGTGTAAGGCTTGTATTTAGGACTTGCAAAATTCAAGGTTTTAGCATTCCCCCCACACTTAAATTACACATTGTCCTCAATGTGTCCCAAAAATAAATTTTTAGGTTGATTAGATGTGTAAAATAGTGTTTAAAAAGCAAAAATTTGTGTTACTGGGCACTGAACACGGCCCCGTGTTGAGTGGGCACGACCCCGTGTTCAGGTGCCAGTAACAAGAACTTACAGAAGGTGGACACGGCCCCGTGTCCACTGGACACGGCCACGTGTCTGACAAAATTCTGCAGAACAGAAGCCAAACAGCAGGTCTGGGAGGTGAGCACGGGGGCGTGTTGGCTGGACACGTCCCCGTGTGGACAGTCTGAAAGCCTGAAAAACAGGTTTCTTCCTCCGGTTTTTCCATCCTGGCCCTATAAGTGCCGAGGCTTAGCACCCCAAGCCTTGGTTTGTACCTGTTTCATCACTTAATACCACACCAAGCAACACAAACATTACCACAGTTAACTGTTCCAAGCATAAAGTAAAAGAAAAATAAAACGGAAAATAAAAGTGTTTAAGGAAAGTAAATTGTTCAACTTCTGGCACGCAGGCCACCAATCGTTCGATAGATAAAGGGACTTAAACCTATGGGCTCGCCATCAACCCGCTCCTGCTCCTCCAAACCCTCTACTCCATATCTTCATCGCTCTCATCACCTCCATCCCCATGCCCCGCCATGTACTCCCGGATGCTGCCGATATCCTCTTGTATATCGTTGATGTTGCGTTCAATAGCTCCGACCCGGTGGTATGTGTTGTTGGCGAGGTTGTAGGCGTTCCTGGTACACATGAGGTTTTCCTGTATAAGATCATGTAAGCTTTGAAAATTAGGAAAACCGCCTCCTTGTGAGGAGGATTGACCCGGATCACCATGGGGTGGATACTGGTGGTGGGGAGGTGGTGCGTGAAGAACTAGGGCCTCCTGTGGGTTCCATGCATAGCCTTGCGTTCTTTGGAAACTCACTGTTCCGTCTTCCGCCTCATAGAGTAAGTTCATGGCTCGGCAAATGTGGTAGTCAACTCGTCCCGACCATGGGCTTCTTTCAAAGGCTCTTGGAATTTGCGTGTAATGCTTAAAAAGACGGTACACCCATCCTCCGAAGAAGATAGGCGTTGGAGCTCGAGCAAGGCGGTTGAGATGCATGTTTCTTAACAGGAGATACGGAACATCGAGAGGCTTTTGGTTGTGGATACAGTGGAGGACAACCAAATCTTTCAACCCTACAACACCGCTACTGTCGTGACGTTGGTTTAGAGAGTAGGTGAGGATCCTGTGAATGTAGCGATAGAGCGGATCCCTTAGCTTCGTACTCTTGGTGCTACGAGGGTCGTAGATTCCTTCACCGATTTGAGCCCATGCGGCTTGTCTTTCATTTCCCTCCAAGTCTCGTAATCCCCCGATATTTTCTTCGTTTCCCGATTCCTCTTCTTGGTATAGACCTATTATGGCTCCAAACTGTGCCATGGAGATCGAGTACATTGTCCCTCCACACCGAAATACAACCCCTTCATTGTCGAATGGGTCACATCTTGAATTGAAGTTGAAGGTACTGTAGAACTCCATGGTGCATTGATGCACCGACCGAAGCCTAGTGTTTAATGCAACAGCTAGTGGTCCCGTAACGATGTTGTTGAATCGGTTCAGCTGGTTTACCAAGGTTAACAGATCCGTGCAAGCTCTCATGGGGTACTCTTCGGGTCTTGTTTGAAGAACCTCATACCTTGCCCTTGCATCAAGCTCACTTGCATTGAACCTTGTGAACTTTGCCATCATCTTTGTCTAGAAAAGCATATTCCAAACCTTTTGGAAGTTCTTTGAGCTCAAGTGGTGGGTCTTTAGGAGACTCCTTATTTGGTTGCTCGTTTCGATCAAGAACTTTAAAAGTTTGTTCTATGGCTACCTCTTCTTCAACAAAGTGGTCAATCTCTTCACTTGTATCGGGTGGTTCATCTTCATCTTCAATTAGGGGCTCATTATTGCCGAATGGATATTTCATTGATCGTTCGAGATCGACACTTCTTTTAAATGTCCCTAATTGAAGAGGTAAATTGTTGAACTTCCGGTTTTTTAAAGCTTCGTGAGTTTTTACAAATGGTCGTCCCAACACTAGAGGAGCGTCATCGAGGATGACGAAGTCGGTTGGGATTACCATTTGATTTGTTTGAATCAAGACATCTTCAACTATACCGATTGATTTTATTACTTTCCGATTGGATAGAAAAATGGGTATTTGAAGTGGAGAAAAATCACTAATACTTAATTTTTCGAAAATGTAGTTAGGCATTATGTTAACACAAAGATCTTTATCAATTGTGACATTACTAATAAACGAATTTTGAAAGAAACATGGAACCGGTGTAATGTTAATTTCAAATGGGTCTTCTTTTATTAGTGAGGTTTGATCATTAGTTAACTTAACACTTACCGTTTTGTCAATTTTAGTGTTAGTGTTTAACTCTTTTAAAAACTTAGCATGAGTGGGTACTAAACAATGATTTTCGAAAGAGGGTGTCAAGAGATTATTTTTTTCAAAATTAGACTCTTCTTGGATTTTAACGTTATCGGACTCACCTTTTTCGTTGTTTAACTCATGTGTTGGTTTTTCACTTATTTGTTCTTCCATTTTTACATTTTCAGTTATCTCTTCCCTTTTTAATTCTTCTCTTGCGCGGGACTCCTCTTCCCTTGCGCGAGCTTCTTTTATACATCGATCGATAACTCTAATGTGTTCTAATATCCTATCGGTCACTTCGGTTATAGAAAAAGAATCATTATTTTCTAAGCTTGAATCCGGTTGTTCGACCCTTTGTTCCTCATAATACCCATATGAAGTTGATGGTTCACACCATTGTTCTTCATTGTAAGCATATGATGGATAAGGTTCGTAATTTTGTTCTTCATAATACTCATATGAGGTGGGTTGTTCACGCCAAGGTTCCTCATAATAAGCATATGAAGGTGGTTGCTCATACCTTGGTTCCTCAAAGTACGAGTAAGAAGGCTCATACCTTGGTTCATCAAAATATGAGTATGAGGGAGTAGGTTCATACCTTTGGTCTTCATAGGATGTGTATGAAGTTGATGGCTCGTACCTGGGCTCCTCATAGTAAGCGTATGAATTGGATGGTTGATACGAGTGATTATTTTGAATCGAACGTGTATTACGACAATTAGTGCAATAATTACCCCTATAATCATCCTCATCATAGGTGTAGTTGTAACCTCCTGAGTATTGATCCATAAGAATCACTCAGCAGACCACAACTGAGTCTCGGGACCAGAAAACGAAAACAAAGACTGAAACAGAAGGCTGGACACGGCCCCGTGTACAGGATTTGTATCTGGGCGTTTTAATTAAAGTTACTGGTCACGTTGAGCACGGGGGCGTGTTAAGAGAGCACGGCCCCGTGTTCAGACTTTGTATCTGGGTATCTAACTAAAAATATGCAGCACGGGGGCGTGTTCAGTGAGCACGGCCCCGTGTTCAGGCTACTGTAAATGCAAACTAAACTAAAATGCAGAAAAATGTGCGCGCGTTTGAAAAGGTTTTGAAAAACTGGTTAGGCCGTTGATTTTAAGCTTTCTTAAAATCCTTGTGTCCCCGGCAACGGCGCCAAAAACATGATGCGTGCGAAGTGTTACTTATTTTAGGTGTATATTTTAAGCCTTTTTTAACACTTATTTTAGCCAAGTTTTAAATTTATAAAACACGATATTTCACTAACACTAAACACACATATGGGCAAGTGCACCCATCGTTGAGTGTAGTATAGCGTTGGTAAGATACCGAGGTCGTCCAAGGACACAAGAGCTTTTAGTACCGGTTTATCCTCAACGTCTAACCAAAATAAAAGTTTAGAAAAATGTTTTAAACTAAGAAAATTAAAAACTAACTAAAATGCTGAAAAAAAAAACAGATAGACAAGATGAATCACTTGGTTCCGACACGTATCTAGTATAACCTTTGATTATTTCCGCACTTTTGCACATAATTAAGAGATTATCTTAGTTATTGTAGTAGGCCCCTCTTTTGAAGGTGACGTTACCCTCACCCCAGTAGTTTGAGTCAGCAGGGATACAATCCTAAAAGGGTGGATTATTGGAAGATAATGAATTAAGTTATTAATGCAGTATTGTGGTAGGCCCCGCTTTTGGCGGTGACGTTACCCTCGGCTAAGTAGTCTGAGTCAGCAGGGATACAGTCCTAAATAGCCGGGTTATAGTATTAATAGTAGTTAACTTATGAGGGGATCAAAGAGTTTGGACCCCCGCCATCCAATACCGTGAAGTATTGAAGGAGGTCCTACTAAATTTGACCCAGGTCCATTGCAGGACCTCTAAACGCTGAACAATGGCAAGACCTTTACCAAACCGTTCCCTTAACCCCTGACCAGGTAGCCAACATATCTCCATATAGACCGTGGAGATATGAATGGTGAAAATCCTTTATTTTATATAGACAGTAAAATAATGCCAAGACACCACGGGCAAACGATAAGGAAAGATCACCTTCACCATAAGTAACTAGTTATTAAAGTCATTAATACAAAACCAAATAAAAAGTGCAAAAGATTAGAAATAAAAAGTATTATACTAGACACTTTGTCTTCACCAAGTGATGTAAGAGACTTAGGCAAACATGGCCTTGATTGTCAAGAACTCTTACGATCAATCTTGGATCCCGAGACGACTCACACACTCTACGATGGACAATGGATGATGGTGGTGGATGATGGTGTTGTGATGGTGGTGGGTGGTGGATGAAGTGTGAGAGAGGTGGTGTGCCAAGGGATGAGATGAAATGAATCCAAGCCCTCCTATTTATAGGCTGAACAGAGAGCTGGACACGGCCCCTTGTCCGCTGGGCACGGCCCCGTGTCTGTCTGACAATCTCTCTCCTCATTAATTGTAATTCGCAATTACAATAAATGCGCCTGCTGTACTTTCGACACGCCCCCGTGTCCGCTGAGCACGGCCCGTGGTGGGCAATAGAAGCTTCTATAGGTTTGTCTTTTCTGCTGCTTCTTGGGCACGGCCCCGTGCTGGCTGAGCACGGGGCGTGTTCAGTCTTTTGATTTCTCTACTTTGCTTTGGAAGGTGCCTTGAGGGGTCGGGCAGTCCACTAATATTCCTTTTCTTGTATTTATGTTGGATTTAGCTGTCTTTTTGCTTCTTTTGCGTTTTTGAGCTCATTTAATCCTGAAAATACAAAAGGAAGACAAAAACACTCTTTTTCCAATATTAGTACTTAAAAAGGGTTAGTTTTATGCCTTATTTGATGTAATTTATATGTTGCATTTTACACACATCAATATACATATCTATATAATCATATATTTCACATACTGTAATATACACAACATTCATAAGGTCAATGTGTTTAACAGATTCATATTTCTAAAAACAGGTCAGACATCAAGTCATGGTACTATTTAGGGAATTGCATTAACATAATATAAACCCCATCTTACTCGGTCTCACCGGAGAGGTACCCCCATCTTACCCGGACAAGCTGGAGAGTCTACTACACCATACCCAGTCTTGCCGGAGAGGTAATTATCATTGTATTTCCCTTAAATAGAATTTCTCTCAAATCATGATTTTAAAAGTGCATCATTTATTATGACTTATATCAAGAAACAATGAAATTAGTATTCTTGTGAGGGATCATATTCTAGAACCGAGTAGTACTGATAAACAAGAAATAACAGTGGCCAGGTGTTATTGCTTATTTATCCTACTTGCACTGTTCTAGTCATCATCCTTACGGCATACCAATAACCATTACACTTTATCTACACAAGGAATTAACTTATCTCGAAGCGTATACTAAGGCATTTCTCTTAGGTTCAAGTCTAAATATTATCCTGAGTGTTACCAGTCAATATTCTAATTCTTTTGTTTAGAAAATAGAGTTTTAACAAAAATATCATTGTCTCTATTTACACTGTGGCTAGGTTCAAATGTAAAGAGTATGCTCATAGTTAACTCTATTCGTACTTATACAACATTAGATTTCTTTGTAAGGAATGTTTTATTGAGACAGATGGAAAATTTTAAAACATAACATGTTTTCATGATTTATTCTTACAATGATTTCATGTTTTTATATGGATCACCAGTGATATTTTCTCTCATGTTTATCTTTAGAAGATATTTAATTATCATATTGCGCATACTATCAAGAAATTCTATGTATATATTTAGAAACATAAAATTTCAAATCTCTTGTTAATATCAAGATTTACATAATACATATATATATATATATATATATATGTACATACACACACACATATATATATATATATATATATATATATATATATATATATATATATATATTGAATTATTTTAATAATATCTTTTAATTTATATATATATCCGATGGTACCAATTATCAAGCTTATTCCCCTATCTTTATTTACCCTTTTATAAAAGTAATACGTTGAAATAAACTTCTATTAAATTTATTGAACATAATATTTTGGAATTAAAGGATGGATAAATAAAAATTTAGGGAAATAAATTACTCAAAATATAAACTTTCTGGACTCATGGGAGCAATTTCATTTTTAACTAGTGGGTTGAACCATATTGGTTTAAAATATTAAAACTTAACTCTTAATTTATTGTATAATATATTATTTATTCAAAGTAGTATTATAGTAGGTAATACAAAGTTTGATGTTTCTAAAAGAAATTCTAAATATATTTGATAATTAAATAATATACATATATTAGAATATGTACGTGTATTTCAAATAATAGTAATTTGTTTAAAGATTTTACAATATTAAAATTGTAATTAATTATTTTTAATAAAGTTATATAAAGGACAAACATATTAAACACACATTTGAGTCAACTATTTTTATGTGGGGCATCCATTTTAATTCTAGTTTGAAAATGAATGTTTAGGAACATTTTAACGTGCCAGGTAAAATAAATAAATAGATACTAAATTATTGATTTAAGTAGGATAAGAAAAGATGTTTTCACTGTTTGCAATATCTTTACTTCTAAAAATTTAATTCTCCAATCTCTTTTATATGTATCGATTGTTCAAACCATCAAACCCATCTTTTCTCTCTTTTTATTATACATCATAAAAATTTTATTACTTCTTTTTAAATATAATATTCTAAATGATAGAGAATGAAAACCTGATTATTTATATATGATTATCATGATATATATATAATGACCCTTTTGATCATACTCTCTCTTTATAGTTTTAAATGTATAATTTTACATGTATCCTAATATATATATGAATATATATATATATATTTACATTATATACACGTATATATATATTATTTAAATGTATTATTGTGTATATACATTTCAAATATAATAGAACTGTATTATATTTATGTTATATTAAATAATGAAAGCCGATTAATACAAAATGTTATTAACTATATTCTTTTATATAGTTTTTAATAGTATCTTCGAACATTGTATTACTAGTATATTAAAATTATTTAATTCATGTGGCAAGATTAATTATAAAAAAAATTTACATTACTTATAACACTAAATGTATGAAAATGTTCAAATTGATGCAGTTAAAATATATTACATTTAGATACCCCTTAAATTCATAATATTTAAATTTATATAGACTAAATATTTATATACGTATATATACATAAACCCACTGTTGTATAATAATTACTTAAAGTGTATTATTAGTATACATATAAATTTATAATATCTAAATTAAATGTATACTAACAATTGAATGTATTTAAATACATTTTTATAGGTATACAAATGATTACATTTGTATATTTTATATGTCACATTTAATGATATATATGACAATATTAAAACATGTATTAATAATAAATCGTGTAACTATTCTAACTGATCAACTCCCCTAAATAAAATATATCATGATTTTTTTAACGTATACATATTATGATATTATTTGAATAGGTGGTATTAATTATCACAGACAAATTTCTAGTACAAACATTTGGGTACAATCATAAAAATAGATTGATTAAAAACGGCGAACATTGCGACTTATATATATATATATATGTATGTATATATATATATATATATATATATATGTATGTATTTATTACAAACTACAACTGGAATTCAAAATATACTAGTGATTATGCATCCGTAACTTATTTTAGTCTATCTAGGTTATAGGAGTATCATGCTCAATATGCTTTTATGTAAAGTTTATTCTATCTCCTGTCTCTACTAAGTTGTTATCTAATGTGCGAAGTTCCTTTAAAGTTTCTGGCTCATAGGTGGCATGGGTGCGGTACTGGGTCAGTGTGTTGAGAGATAGGTTGTTTATAATGTTATAGGTTTTCCTGGTTGAGATATAATTCTATTGGTTGGTCCTGGTTTGTCGGTTCAATTATTTAGTATAAGCTAGCATTTACTGCTGTAGTGGCTAACATATTGAGATGTACCCATTGTTTATCTAGTTCATCTTGGTTATTGCCTGTTTCCTGAATTTGTGCTTTTATTTCCTTATTGATTATCACTTTCTTTGGTTGTGACTTCTTTATTTTCTCTCGACTTTTTCTAATAATCCAACTTTTATTCTTAGTGGTAAATGGTTTCTAAGACTGTGCCTTACGAGTAAATATTCCTTCCTCAGTATCTGTTGATCCCGAGGGATTTGGTTGAAATGAGGTTCCCTTATCTTTTGGTGAACTATCTAATTGATGATAGATGTCCGAAATTCTTTGCTTACCCAAACTGTAGACTAACAAATAGTCAAATAACATAAAACACATAATTACATAAATTATTTCCTAACACAGAATTTAAAATTTAAGTGTCAGCAGAACACTTCTTTGGCTTAGACCAGTGACAAGGCTCTGATACCACCTTCTGTCACAACCCCCCGCCCCCTTATCTGTCCCGGGAACGGGCGGCCGCAAACATTCGTTTTTGGTGGTATCAGTTATTAATTTGGCAACGGAAATTACATCAGGACCGTAGTTAGGAAATGTTTATTAGAGTAAAACCACCATATTTTATATTAATAACCACATGGGTAAAACCCAAGTTTCTTTATTACAACATGTTTATAGGGCTAAACCCTATTTTATTGAATTTAAAACATCGTCTTTTAGATAACTTTTATAGCCACATTTTTCCAAGCCGTCAGTGCTCTCCAGCTGACTTTTTACTAATTGGCTGTCACATTGTGTTACCTGAAACGCGTTTTAAAAACATTTATCAGTGGGAAATACTGGTGAGTGAATCCCAGTTTAATCAAGAAGAGTTTTATCAATTAACACAGTATTGAGAGCGATCACAATGTTTATTTCTACACAATTACTCATTCAGTACTGTCAATCCTGACTGGTGGGTCATATTACACATTGGCTAACTCGTTGTCCAATTGTAACGTGTTCCACATTTTGTATACAAAACCCCAACATACCGGCAGTAATTGAAGAACTACAAAGACTCAATCACTGCTTAATCACATTGTAAAACATTTAAGGTTTTGTAAAACAGATTACAAAAAGGTTAAGAAAAAGCGGATAAACTCACATTGCTGTTTTAGACTTCTTCTAGGGTTTCCTAGTGTTAATCTATAATTTACACAAATGTACGTATGTTAGTATAATAACCCTTTATTTATATTAACGATACCCTCCCCGAGACGGTATTCCAACAACTACGTCGGGCAGACCTACGAAAGTTGTTACAAAACCCTGGATCAATCGGGCAACATATCTAATACGAAACTGGGGTTATAATACTTACAACTGAGTAGAACTTCGTTAATTAGGGGGATATTATACCCGAGAATTATATTAATTCTTCAGAATTTCGAGAGAGAAAGATTTTATGAACGATTTGAACTGAAAGCCCAAGCTCCCACTTTATAGGGCCTGAAATCGAGTTCTACGGGGCCCGCGTAAGGTGTAGCCAAGGGCTACGCGGCCCGCCAGGGACTACGTGTCCTGGTATAGGGTTGCCGAGTCAGCCCTAGACCCCACACGTATCGGACACGTGGCGTGCTCTGGTGTATCCTCGTATCCCGGCCTGTCGCACCCCGCGTAAGATGTAGCCAAGGGCTACGCGCCCCGCGATAACCTTGCAGATTTTGTTTTATTTGATTTTTATTAATATAAAAGGTATACGGGCTCGTTTATCGCATACGGGGTATATTTTAGGAAGTGTAGGGGTGTTAGGGGTGTTTTAAGAGGTTTGGTATTAATAAAATATGTAATGCATTTGTATTAAGTATAGTAACCCAATTTAACTTTATCCCTACGTCACGAGACAGAACCCCAACAAATTTAATCAGGCACAACCTTGACATGCGTTACGGGGCCCTAGATCAATCGAACAGGGTATCAGTGATCAGGGGTTACAATACTTAAAACATGGCTGGGTTTAGTAGGATTTAGGGGTGAATAACTAAAGAAAATGGAATTATGGAGAGATCGAAAGAAAGAAAGAGGCTGAACAATTTAGAATGGTTGAATGTTGTTCTATTTATACAGAATTTGCGTAGCTTAGAGTTCACGCAAGAAAGCATCTGTTCCTTCAAATTTAGCCACGTATCACTCATCAAATTCTTTCAATCTTTCTGACTTCTACGTATAACACTTCACACTTTTAAGTCACATGCATGTATTTCCTAATTTTGATATATGGGTTTTTGAATTATTATAGTATAATTATTTTATTTAATATATATATTATAATTAATTTAACTGCTTCACTTATTTGGCGCTTATAACTTCTAAAATATGACGTTTTATAAAATAATAAATATGTCATTAAAACGAGAATAATCTTATCTAGATTTTGAACCAAGTTTCATTAAAAACGGAGTAAGTTCCATTAAACGGATCCTATGTTTGTTTAGGCACTTCATATGATTAACCGTTTAATCATATAAGCATTTATATATTTTATTTTGAAATTTATAAATAAAAATTTTGGAACTGTTACACCTTCCACCTTCGCAGCTCCATCCTCACACCTTTGGCATCAACGTCTCGGCCACCCGAGAACTACTTTATTGCAATCTTGGAAAAATGTTGGTTCTATTGTCTTTGATATACTCCACAAAAATCCTTGTGAACCTTGTGTTTTTGGTAAAAGTGTGAGACTACCTTTCCATTTTTCTAATTCTAGTACTTTACAACCCTTTGATATTATAAACAATGACCTCTAGACCCTACCAGTTTTGAGCTCCGGAGGTCACTGCTACTATGTGTTGTTCTTGGATGATTATACCAAATTTTTGTGGACCTACCCTATATCTTGCAAATCATAAGTTATTCAGTGTTTCACACATTTACCAAACAAATAGAGGCTCAATTTCAAAGTAAGATAAAAATGTTTCAATGTGATAACGACAAAGAGTTTGTTAACTCATCCTTTAAACAATTCTTTTGTAACAACCCGATCATTTGGTTGTTCCCACTTTTGTCGTTATTGCACTCGTAAACGCTTGTACTCTGAGATTCGGTTATTGCCCAGGGTTAACTATGTTTTCAAACACATTTATTAACGCACTTAATCGTAGTTAAACGCTTACTACTTAAACGCTCATCTCAATGCAAACTCGAAACGCGGATTTATTTATATTATTTGTGCTATTATGTGTTTAAATGTTAGATGTGTTATATGTGTTGGTTAATCGCTTAAAACGCTCAAACGCTCAAAAGCACAAATCGATTTATCGCTCCGTAACGCACCGCAAATACGACACTTGATACCTTGCTAAAATACATAAAGTACTAGAGCTAACTAACGCAACAAAACGCATTAAACGAACATCCGACACACGAAACGAGAATTTAATTCACAAAACAGGCCCTTTCTAACGAAGCCACTGCCTTCGTACGAAGGCAGCCGATTCGAACCAAACCTTCAGCTCTCCTCTATAAATACCCAAGCCTTCTTTCTCATTCTAACTTGCTGGCATTTCATCCAAATCGCTCCCGAATTGCTGTCCCGCTATTTTTCAAGTAAGATTTACTGTTTATGCATGAATCACAACGTTTTCCACTACGATTTTCCACGAGATTCACTCCGATTTCATTAAAACTCTTCTATTTTCATCTAAACATCATCTTTTTCAAATAAACTTCTTATTTTTACAAAAACCTTCATCTTTTTCATGAAAACCTTCATCTCTTTCATCAAATCTTCTAATTTCACAACGGATCTACACTTAACCGAGTGTATTGGGCCTAGCTTTGGCTTCCCAAGTTAGAAATCTGCATATTTCACACTCACCAAGTGTTAATCCAAGTGAAAATCCTTTAAAACCACTTTAAACTCGATTTTTACACAAAAACGGACCAAAACCGACATGTATTTCGTTCAATGGATAGTGGGTCGAAGTGGTGTCGAAACCGTCATGAATAGGACTCGAAAATACATCCGATTCAGGCGAAAACACAGCTCCAGATGCGAAAACAGCCACATTTACGAGCTGGTCTGTTTTGTGCGAAGCCACGGCTTCGTACGAAGGCACTAACTTCACACAACCCAACCCAATTTTCACATGTGACTTGAACAAAGACCTCTCCGGCTCTAAGTTTAATCAGTAGCTTAAGGTTGGAGAGATGCACACTAGATTTCCAGAAGAAAGACGCGAATAACACTCGATTTTGGACAACGGAAGCCACACTTTTACAAAGCTTTCCCTTCGTTCGAAGGCACTAGCATTGTACGAAGCCTCAGTTTCCCACTCGACACTCCGATTTTGACCGTTTCTGCACTTGGGAAGACTTACGCATTCTGTCCCCGTACGCAGGCTGATCCGGCGCTCCCGTCATTCCATTTCAAACCGTGTTTACTTGTTAAGCACGCACTGTGAATATACTTGAACCTTTTTTCGCTTAACGCACTTTTGGGTGTTACATACGTTCTCTTTCAAAACACAATGCACACAACGCTTAAACTCTTTTAAAACACTAACCGCTCTTGCATGTTATACGTTGTAACAACTCGAACTTTCGTGCTCGTTACTCTCGTTACGCCTAGCACAAAGATTCGGATCATAATGTAAAACTATATCACTTACTACACTACATCACATATTTTCGCACTACATCGCTTATTACAACACACTATATCACAACTCTTACGCTTAAAACGCTTTGGGGTGTAACATACTATTAAGCACGCACTGTGAATATACTTGACTCCCTTTTAACGCTTTAAAAAACACTTTGGGGTGTAACATACGTTCATATCTAAAACACATTTATCACAACGCAGTACACGCTCTAAACTATTATCACCTGCGAATGACTGACGTACATATTTACACGTGATGCTTGATACATATGTGCTAGGACTCTTACTCGTGACGTTGCACCTTAGCTAGTATGGTACTATAGTTAGACTCACACCCGAAGAGGTCTAGTTAAGGATAACATGCCCTGTTGGCTCTCCTTCGCAGTCATCTCGAAACTTAGCTGGTAGTTTTTCTCTTGTAGTGTATATGTTGTGTATCTCGTTTATGTATGTGGAAATTCACAACGCTTTATCTACTTTATTACAATATCAAACCTGTATACTCGCCAATACATATTTGTATTGAGATTATTTTAACGTATGTTGAAGGCTAAACACAGGTTATCTCGAATTAAGATTAGGCTACTTTAGGAACTCACCTAAAAATCTAAGTTGTCGGATTTGTATTGTTTGAGAGACATGAAATCTGTTATGATTTATATGAAATGTTCGTTTATTAGTATGGGATAATGAACTTGCTAAATATTGTCACAATTAGTCGTTATGGATTCTCTTAGTGCCGCGCTCCGATGATTCCGCCATCGGTTGGGGTGTGACAGATTGGTATCAGAGCCATAAATATAGGGAATTAGGTATAATTTTTGGATTCGACCTAGTCTATAGTCTAAGTACCAAACATACCCTCTCGTACGAACCCACCTATTATGGCTTCGAACGAACCCATGTGTTGTATTCTTGTTCGAACTCACCATGTTACACCTTCATACGAACCCACATACTATGGCTTCTTACGAAGGCAGCCTTTCCTGAGGTTCAAAATTTATTTTGCCTTTCCTAAGGCTAACACAATGTACACGTTTGAAGACACTCGTATAACACAACTGAGTGATTGTGTCAAGAATAGGTGTGAAAACCAAGAACTCTCGATAAGATCACTCACTCAGCGCATTATTCTTAGCACGAGAAACTTTCATTGGGTTAGGAGTGACATCCACATCTCAACGGAAATCTCCATTTCTATCTAGTGGAACTCTCGAATTTATTCGGCGAGCACAACCACAACTAGGAGTGAAGTTGTTAAGTTAGGGGTGAAACCCGCATCTTAATGACCCGTTCCACTCCCTAAAAGGATTTTCGAAAAGATCTTGCCAAAGACTCGACCGTTTCGATGACTCGAGCCACGTAGTACCTAGAAGCACGAATGCCGTTAGCCGTATCACGGTGAGAGCATAGTCTATTAGGCCAAAGCGTGTACTCGAACTTGTTGGGAATGGTTGAATCACTTTGGATAGTCGATGTCCCAGAACCTAGGACGCTCTATCTATTTTCTAGCCTACAATCGTCAGTTTTACACGTCATCGAATTTTATCATGATTTTGTATTTTCAATTTGGATATTTTACGCTTTATCGATTTCTTGATTTATCGCTTTTTGCTCCTCGCTTTACAAAACGCGCACAACTCGTATAGTCATCGCAATCTAAAACAAGAGCCGAATGTCCGCAACAAAACTAATTTCTAACAACTCTCTCTCAAATGCGTCCTCGCGTTATTTATACAAGTATATACGTATATATGTATATAATATATGATTACATGCACTTATGTGAATACGTGAGAACCTAAGAATTTCGTGTCTCCTATGTGAATACGTATTACTATATAAACTATTACAAGTTTTAACGCGCTAATGGCATCGCAAATTCAAAAATCATTATGATTGAATCTCAATCCAAGTCCCATTGTCTAGATGCCTTCGAACGCTTCCACCTCGCGACGTATAGCCAGGAGAAGAGGTAGAAGAAACTCCGATAAGAAGATCGCCTCACTCGTGGCCAAGGAAGTGGCCAAGGTTATTCCTCAAATCATCGCGCAGGTTTAATCTCTCAGCAACTCTCAAACCTCGGAAGACTCTAAGACCGATTCACCAAAGTCTACTTTCTCCTACAAACAGTTCAAAGCCTGTGACCCAATGGTCTTCACAGGCGACAAAGGAGTATCTCAACTACTTCGGTGGTTCGATGCCATCGAGGTTACCCTCCGTCAGAGTGGGTGTCCCGAGCATTTTCGTACTACTTGCGCTACATGAGTATTTCAATCAAGAGCCCTCGACTGGTGGATAGCCGAGTGTAACAGATGTGGGAACGATGCAGCATACGCTCTCTCCTGGGATGAGCTGAAGGAGCTCATTGTCACACCCTCAAAATCCACACGCGGAGTATTACCGCGAGGCATGTGACGACCAGGATCTTAGCCACTAATTATTTTGAACGGATTAGTTATTGTTATAAACATTATCATAATTTGTGACCTAGTTTAAATTTTTCAAAACATAGTTTAAGTTCACAGCGGAAAGGGAAAGAAGGCGCATCCTAATTGAAACCACAAGTTTATTATCATGTTACTTACGAACCACGTACTCCATCCGATTGCAACGTCCGTCCAGAACTGTATCGAGCAACCTGCAAAGCATGCAGTAGAGTGTCAACAAAACGTTGGCGAGTTCACGTGTTTGTAGTTTTTCAGTTTAAATTCCAAAAAACTTGTTTTAACCAGTTAATTTATCCGTTTATACATGCCATGGGGAGCTACCCCATAAGTGAGCGACTAAACTGTTTTTCCAATACCGAATACTATTCATCCGTACGTTTTCGTAGAGTGCCCCGTTCGTCAATGTTCTATCATCATTGACGGTTTTTTCCAGAGTACATTAGTTCACGCCCGATCCCATACGCGGGCACGGTGTGAGGTTGGTGAGACCTAAATAGCGCTATCAACTAATAACCCGTTCGCCTGGCCCCGGCGACTAATCGGTATTAAGTAGTAGGGACTTGAGTGATAGAGTTTCGTTTAGTGTTGCTCGTTGCATTTCCGTACAAACAGTAATTAACTAAGAGTCCCGCATAAGGGGATAAAAGTAGTTTGTATCCCTCACAAGGGGATAGCGTTGTTACCCGTATCCCACACAAGGAGATAGAAATACCGTATCCCGCACAAGGAGATAGTAAGCAATCCCAAACCAGGAAAAGTGTTTCGTTCCGTTTCACAACCACCGGAAACGCATGCTTTAAGTAAAAAGTAGTGAACTCACCTTTGCTTTGCTCGGTAGTTAATTTACTTGTGTTACGTTGGTCAACCATACCCTATTATGGTTTATATATATTTATTAGGTTCGGGTGCAAGTAATGGCACGTACAACTACACGTATTTAACACACAGCACGTAAGTCACACTAGCATAGCAGCATATACGTTATTGGGCCTATCCTATCATAAAAACAGTTCAACAGTAACAGTTAAACATTAACAGTAGCACATAGTCCAAAACATCAGTTTGTGCGGCCCAATAACTAAGCAGAGTAGTCCAGTCGAAACCGGGTGGTCTCGACTCGAGAACAAGAGGTCTCGAGTCGCAACCATGAAGTTCCGAGTCGCAACCAGACGGTCTCGAGTTGTGCATAACTGAGTCGCAACCGTAGAGGTCTCGAGTCAGGCCTCGAGTCGAGATCAGGGGATCTCGAGTCGTAACCAAGCAGGTCTCGACTCCTGGAGCATGTTTTCGGGTTTCCAGTTGTCAACTTTGATGATCTCGAGTCGCAATCGGGATGGTCTCGACTTGCATCCCAACTGATGGAATGTTTCTAGAACATTTTCTAGCTTTTGTACTATCCAATCAAATTGCATAATCATGTACTGTCCAATCAAAATTCCCTAACATGTTTTCATTATTCCATTCTAATCAATTCAAATCAAACAACAAATTTTTAAAATGTTCAATACATATTCAAAATGTTCAAACAGTTCATCCAAATTAGCATCTTATACACATTCAGTGCACGACTCGATAACGTTATCAGTTCACAACAACTAGCATACATTCTATGGTACAGGAACATTTATATACGTAGTCTATATATCATGAATTTAGCATAAAACAACTTCAAATCTCATTTTGTAATATTAGTTGACCACCCAAAAACAACCCTTAGTACAAAACAGCCAACACACCTGAGTTTCTAACTAGAATTTTAAATGAACACATTCTACTGATATAATAAATAATTCACAACCATACAAAGCAAATTCATACCGCATCCATTGCTATGTGCAAGGTTTAAGAAGCATAACAGTATAAGCAATTCCAAAACACAATGCACACAACGCTTAAACTCTTTTAAAACGCTAACCGCTCTTGCATGTTATACGTTGTAACAACTCGAACTTTCGTGCTCGTTACTCTCGTTAAGCCTAGCACAAAGATTCGGATCATAATGTAAAACTATATCACTTACTACACTACATCACATATTTTCGCACTACATCGCTTATTACAACACACTATATCACAACTCTTACGCTTAAAACGCTTTCGCACACACTATTACGCTATTACTACGCTAGTCACTAACGCTCAACACAACGTAAACTCGAAACGCAGTTACTTGTATATGTGTAAATATATATTATATCATACTACTAGTTATATATATATTAATGTCTGTGTAATTAAAACTTGCTTAAACGCGCAAACGCTGGCACACGCAACTCAACTTATCGCACTGAAACGTAACGTGAACCGATATTTAATATATCGCTAAAATACTTAAAGTACACATACTAACTAACGCTACAAAACACATTAAATGAGCATCCTACACGTGAAACGAGGAACTGGTTGCACAAAACATCACCTTTGTTCGAAGCCAGGCAGCTTCGTACGAGGGCACTGCCTTCGTATGAACGCAGCCGGTTCGAACCAAGGTCTTCTGTGCGATCCCACCTCTTCTATAAATAGCCAAGCCCTCCTTTCTCATTCTAACTTGCTAAAAATCATACCGAACCTCTGCCGAATTGCTGTCCGACCAGTTTCAAGTAAGATTTTATCATTTTTACAAGATTACACAACGTTTTCCACTTCGATTTCCACAAGATTCACTTCGATTTCATCAAAACTCTTCTATTTTCATCAAAACTTCATCTTTTTCAACCAAACTTCTTCTTTTTACAAAACCTTCATCTTTTCATACAAATCTTCATCTTATTCATCAAATCCTCTTATTTTACCACGGATCTACACTTAACCGAGTGTATTGGGCCTAGCTACGGCTGCCCAAGTTAGAAATCAGCTGATTTCAGACGAACCAAGTGTTAGATCTAGGTAAAAACACTTTAAAACCCTTTTAAAACTTGATTTTTACACAAAAACGGACCACACCGACACATATTTCGTTCACTAGATAATGGAACGAAGTGGTGTCGAAACCGTTTCGAATAGGACTCAAAAACACATCTTATTCAGAGGAACATAACTCCGAACGCAAGAAACAACCACTTGTAAAAACTGGACTGTTCTGTGCGAAGCCCAGGCTTTGTACGAAGGCACCGCCTTCGTACGAAGGCACTGGTCTCACACAACCCAGCCCAAGTTCTCACCTGTGACTTGAACAAAGACCTCTCCGGCTCTAAGTTTAATCAGTAGCTTAAGGCTGGAGGGATGAACACTCGATTTCTCGAAGCACGACGCGAAGAACACTCGATTTTTTAACACGAAACAAGCCAACTGTGCGAAGCCACCACCTTCGTACGAAGGCACAAGCTTCAAACCAGAAGCCTGTTCACCACTCGATACCCCGATTCAACCATTTCAACACTATGGAGGACTTACACACTTCTGTTCCCGTACGCAGGCTGATCCGGCGCTCTCCCCACACCATTCCAGACCGTGTTTACTATTAAGCACGCACTGTGAATATACTTGACTCCCTTTTAACGCTTTAAAAAACACTTTGGGGTGTAACATACGTTCATATCTAAAACACATTTATCACAACGCAGTACACGCTCTAAACTATTATCACTTGCGAATGACTGACGTACATATTTACACGTGATGCTTGATACATATGTGCTAGGACTCTTACTCGTGACGTTCCAGCTTAGCTAGTATGGTACTATAGTTAGACTCACACCCGAAGAGGTCTAGTTAAGGATAACATGCCCTGTTGGCTCTCCTTCGCAGTCATCTCGAAACTTAGCTGGTAGTTTTTCTCTTGTAGTGTATATGTTGTGTATCTCGTTTATGTATGTGGAAATTCACAACGCTTTATCTACTTTATTACAATATCAAACCTGTATACTCGCCAATACATATTTGTATTGAGATTATTTTAACGTATGTTGAAGGCTAAACACAGTTTATCTCGAATTAAGATTAGGCTACTTTAGGAACTCACCTAAAAATCTAAGTTGTCGGATTTGTATTGTTTGAGAGACATGAAATCTGTTATGATTTATGTGAAATGTTCATTTATTAGTATGGGATAATGAACTTGCTAAATATTGTCACAATTAGTCGTTATGGATTCTCTTAGTGCCGCGCTCCGATGATTCCGCCATCGGTTGGGGTGTGACAGATTGGTATCAGAGCCATAACTATAGGGAATTAGGTATAATTTTTGGATTCGACCTAGTCTATATAGTCTAAGTACCAAACATACCCTCTCGTACGAACCCACCTATTATGGCTTCGAACGAACCCATGTGTTGTATTCTTGTTCGAACTCACCATGTTACACCTTCATACGAACCCACATACTATGGCTTCTTACGAAGGCAGCCTTTCCTGAGGTTCAAAATTTATTTTGCCTTTCCTAAGGCTAACACAATGTACACGTTTGAAGACACTCGTATAACACAACCGAGTGATTGTGTCAAGATTAGGTGTGAAAACCAAGAACTCTCGATAAGATCACTCACTCAACGCATTATTCTTAGCACGAGAAACTTTCGTTGGGTTAGGAGTGACATCCACATCTCAACGGAAATCTCCATTTCTATCTAGTGGAACTCTCGAATTTATTCGGCGAGCACAACCACAACTAGGAGTGAAGTTGTTAAGTTAGGGGTGAAACCCGCATCTTAATGACCCGTTCCACTCCCTAAAATGATTTTCGAAAAGATCTTGCCAAAGACTCGACCGTTTCGATGACTCGAGCCACGTAGTACCTAGAAGCACGAATGCCGTTAGCCGTATCACGGTGAGAGCATAGTCTATTAGGCCAAAGCGTGTACTCGAACTTGTTGGGAATGGTTGAATCACTTTGGATAGTCGATGTCCCAGAACCTAGGACGCTCTATCTATTTTCTAGCCTACAATCGTCGGTTTTACTCGTCATCGAATTTTATCATGATTATGTATTTTCAATTTGGATATTTTACGCTTTATCGATTTCTTGATTTATCGCTTTTTGCTCCTCGCTTTACAAAACGCGCACAACTCGTATAGCCATCGCAATCTAAAACAAGAGCCGAATGTCCGCAACAAAACTAATTTCTAACAACTCTCTCTCAAATGCGTCCTCGCGTTATTTATACAAGTATATACGTATATATGTATATAATATATGATTACATGCACTTATGTGAATACGTGAGAACCTAAGAATTTCGTGTCTCCTATGTGAATACGTATTACTATATCAACTATTACAAGTTTTAACGCGCTAATGGCATCGCAAATTCAAAAATCATTATGATCGAATCTCATTCCATGTCCCTTTGTCTAGATGCCTTCGAACGCTTCCACCTCGCGACGTATAGCCAGGAGAAGAGGTAGAAGAAACTCCGATAAGAAGATCGCCTCACTCGTGGCCAAGGAAGTGGCCAAGGTTATTCCTCAAATCATCGCGCAGGTTTAATCTCTCAGCAACTCTCAAACCTCGGAAGACTCTAAGACCGATTCACCAAAGTCTACTTTCTCCTACAAACAGTTCAAAGCCTGTGACCCAATGGTCTTCACAGGCGACAAAGGAGTATCTCAACTACTTCAGTGGTTCGATGCCATCGAGGTTACCCTCCGTCAGAGTGGGTGTCCCAAGCATTTTCGTACTACTTGCGCTACATGAGTATTTCAATCAAGAGCCCTCGACTGGTGGATAGCCGAGTGTAACAGATGTGGGAACGATGCAGCATACGCTCTCTCCTGGGATGAGCTGAAGGAGCTCATTGTCACACCCTCAAAATCTACACGCGGAGTATTACCGCGAGGCATGTGACGACCAGGATCTTAGCCACTAATTATTTTAAACGGATTAGTTATTGTTATAAACATTAGCATAATTAGTGACCTAATTTAATTTTTTCAAAAACATAGTTTAAGTTCACAGCGGAAAGGGAAAGAAGGCGCATCCTAATTGAAACCACAAGTTTATTATCATGTTACTTACGAACCACGTACTCCATCCGATTGCAACGTCCGTCCAAAACTATATCGAGCAACCTGCAAAGCATGCAGTAGAGTGTCAACAAAACGTTGGCGAGTTCACGTGTTTGTAGTTTTTCAGTTTAAATTCCAAAAACTTGTTTTAACCAGGTAATTTATCCGTTTATACATGCCATGGGGAGCTACCCCATAAGTGAGCGACTAAACTGTTTTTCCAATACCGAATACTATTCATCCGTACGTTTTCGTAGAGTGCCCCGTTCGTCAATGTTCTATCATCATTGACGGTTTTTTCCAGAGTACATTAGTTCACGCCCGATCCCATACGCGGGCACGGTGTGAGGTTGGTGAGACCTAAATAGCGCTATCAACTAATAACCCGTTCGCCTGGCCCCGACGACTAATCGGTATTAAGTAGTAGGGACTTGAGTGATAGAGTTTCGTTTAGTGTTGCTCGTTGCATTTCCGTACAAACAGTAATTAACTAAGAGTCCCGCATAAGAGGAGAAAAGTAGTTTGTATCCCTCACAAGGGGATAGCGTTGTTACCCGTATCCCACACAAGGAGATAGAAATACCGTATCCCGCACAAGGAGATAGTAAGCAATCCCAAACCAGGAAAAGCGTTTCGTTCCGTTTCCCAACCACCGGGAACGCATGCTTTAAGTAAAAAGTAGTGAACTCACCTTTGCTTTGCTCGGTAGTTAGTTTACTTGTGTTACGTTGGTCAACCATACCCTATTATGGTTTATATATATTTATTAGGTTCGGGTGCAAGTAATGGCACGTACAACTACAAGTATTTAACACACAGCACGTAAGTCACACTAGCATAGCAGCATATATGTTATTGGGCCTATCCTATCATAAAAACAGTTCAACAGTAACAGTTAAACATTAACAGTAGCACATAGTCCAAAACATCAGTTTGTGCGGCCCAATAACTAAGCAGAGTAGTCCAGTCGAAACCGGGTGGTCTCGACTGGAGAACAAGAGGTCTCGAGTTGCAACCATGAAGTTCCGAGTCGCAACCAGACGGTCTCGAGTTGTGCATAACTGAGTCGCAACCGTAGAGGTCTCGAGTCAGGCCTCGAGTCGAGATCAGGGGATCTCGAGTCGTAACCAATCAGGTCTCGACTCCTGGAGCATGTTGTCTGGTTTCGAGTTGTCAACTTTGATGATCTCGAGTCGCAATCGGGATGGTCTCGACTTGCATCCCAACTGATGGAATGTTTCTAGAACATTTTCTAGCTTTTGTACTATCCAATCAAATTGCATAATCATGTACTGTCCAATCAAAATTCCCTAACATGTTTTCATTATTCCATTCTAATCAATTCAAATCAAACAACAGATTTTTAAAATGTTCAATACATATTCAAAATGTTCAAACAGTTCATCCAAATTAGCATCTTATACACATTCAGTGCACGACTCGATAACGTTATCAGTTCACAACAACTAGCATACATTCTATGGTACATGAACATTTATATACGTAGTCTATATATCATGAATTTAGCATAAAACAACTTCAAATCTCATTTTGTAATATTAGTTGACCACCCAAAAACAACCCTTAGTACAAAACAGCCAACACACCTGAGTTTCTAACTAGAATTTTAAATGAACACAATCTACTGATATAATAAATAATTCACAACCATACAAAGCAAATTCATACCGCATCCATTGCTATGTGCAAGGTTTAAGAAGCATAACAGTATAAGCAATTCCAAAACACAATGCACACAACGCTTAAACTCTTTTAAAACGCTAACCGCTCTTGCATGTTATACGTTGTAAAAACTCGAACTTTCGTGCTCGTTACTCTCGTTACACCTAGCACAAAGATTCGGATCATAATGTAAAACTATATCACTTACTACACTACATCACATATTTTCGGACTACATCGCTTATTACAACACACTATATCACAACTCTTACGCTTAAAACGCTTTCGCACACACTATTACGCTATTACTACGCTACTCACTAACGCTCAACGCAACGCAAACTCGAAACGTAGTTACTTGTATATGTGTAAATATATATTATATCATACTACTAGTTATATATATATATATATTAATGTCTGTGTAATTAAAACTTGCTTAAACGCGCAAACGCTGGCACACGCAACTCAACTTATCGCACTGAAACGTAACGTGAACCGATATTTAATATATCGCTAAAATACTTAAAGTACACATACTAACTAACGCTACAAAACACATTAAACGAGCATCCTACACGTGAAACGAGGAACTGGTTGCACAAAACAACACCTTTGTTCGAAGCCAGGCAGCTTCGTACGAGGGCACTGCCTTCGTATGAACGCAGCCGGTTCGAACCAAGGTCTTCTGTGCGATCCCACCTCTTCTATAAATAGCCAAGCCCTGCTTTATCATACCGAACCTCTGCCGAATTGCTGTCCGACCATTTTCAAGTAAGATTTTATCATTTTTACAAGATTACACAACGTTTTCCACTTCGATTTCCACAAGATTCACTTCGATTTCATCAAAACTCTTCTATTTTCATCAAAACTTCATCTTTTTCAACATAACGTCTTCTTTTTACAAAACCTTCATCTTTTCATACAAATCTTCATCTTATTCATCAAATTCTCTTATTTTACCACGGATCTACACTTAACCGAGTGTATTGGGCCTAGCTACGGCTGCCCAAGTTAGAAATCAGCTGATTTCAGACGAACCAAGTGTTAGATCTAGGTAAAAACACTTTAAAACCCTTTTAAAACTTGATTTTTACACAAAAACGGACCACACCGACACATATTTCGTTCACTAGATAATGGAACGAAGTGGTGTCGAAACCGTTTCGAATAGGACTCAAAAACACATCTTATTCAGAGGAACATAACTCCGAACGCAAGAAACAACCACTTGTAAAAACTGGACTGTTCTGTGCGAAGCCCAGGCTTTGTACGAAGGCACCGCCTTCGTACGAAGGCACTGGTCTCACACAACCCAGCCCAAGTTCTCACCTGTGACTTGAACAAAGACCTCTCCGGCTCTAAGTTTAATCAGTAGCTTAAGGCTGGAGGGATGAACACTCGATTTCTCGAAGCACGACGCGAAGAACACTCGATTTTTTAACACGAAACAAGCCAACTGTGCGAAGCCACCACCTTCGTACGAAGGCACAAGCTTCAAACCAGAAGCCTGTTCACCACTCGATACCCCGATTCAACCATTTCAACACTATGGAGGACTTACACACTTCTGTTCCCGTACGCAGGCTGATCCGGCGCTCTCCCCACACCATTCCAGACCGTGTTTACTATTAAGCACGCACTGTGAATATACTTGACTCCCTTTTAACGCTTTAAAAAACACTTTGGGGTGTAACATACGTTCATATCTAAAACACATTTATCACAACGCAGTACACGCTCTAAACTATTATCACTTGCGAATGACTGACGTACATATTTACACGTGATGCTTGATACATATGTGCTAGGACTCTTACTCGTGACGTTCCACCTTAGCTAGTATGGTACTATAGTTAGACTCACACCCGAAGAGGTCTAGTTAAGGATAACATGCCCTGTTGGCTCTCCTTCGCAGTCATCCCGAAACTTAGCTGGTAGTTTTTCTCTTGTAGTGTATATGTTGTGTATCTCGTTTATGTATGTGGAAATTCACAACGCTTTATCTACTTTATTACAATATCAAACCTGTATACTCGCCAATACATATTTGTATTGAGATTATTTTAACGTATGTTGAAGGCTAAACACAGGTTATCTCGAATTAAGATTAGGCTACTTTAGGAACTCACCTAAAAATCTAAGTTGTCGGATTTGTATTGTTTGAGAGACATGAAATCTGTTATGATTTATGTGAAATGTTCGTTTATTAGTATGGGATAATGAACTTGCTAAATATTGTCACAATTAGTCGTTATGGATTCTCTTAGTGTCGCGCTCCGATGATTCCGCCATCGGTTGGGGTGTGACAGATTGGTATCAGAGCCATAACTATAGGGAATTAGGTATAATTTTTGGATTCGACCTAGTCTATAGTCTAAGTACCAAACATACCCTCTCGTACGAACCCACCTATTATGGCTTCGAACGAACCCATGTGTTGTATTCTTGTTCGAACTCACCATGTTACACCTTCATACGAACCCACATACTATGGCTTCTTACGAAGGCAGCCTTTCCTGAGGTTCAAAATTTATTTTGCCTTTCCTAAGGCTAACACAATGTACACGTTTGAAGACACTCGTATAACACAACCGAGTGATTGTGTCAAGATTAGGTGTGAAAACCAAGAACTCTCGATAAGATCACTCACTCAGCGCATTATTCTTAGCACGAGAAACTTTCGTTGGGTTAGGAGTGACATCCACATCTCAACGGAAATCTCCATTTCTATCTAGTGGAACTCTCGAATTTATTCGGCGAGCACAACCACATCTAGGAGTGAAGTTGTTAAGTTAGGGGTGAAACCCACATCTTAATGACCCGTTCCGCTCCCTAAAAGGATTTTCGAAAAGATCTTGCCAAAGACTCGACCGTTTCGATGACTCGAGCCACGTAGTACCTAGAAGCACGAATGCCGTTAGCCGTATCACGGTGAGTGCATAGTCTATTAGGCCAAAGCGTGTACTCGAACTTGTTGGGAATGGTTGAATCACTTTGGATAGTCGATGTCCCAGAACCTAGGACGCTCTATCTATTTTCTAGCCTACAATCGTCGGTTTTACACGTCATCGAATTTTATCATGATTATGTATTTTCAATTTGGATATTTTACGCTTTATCGATTTCTTGATTTATCGCTTTTTGCTCCTCGCTTTACAAAACGCGCACAACTCGTATAGCCATCGCAATCTAAAACAAGAGCCGAATGTCCGCAACAAAACTAATTTCTAACAACTCTCTCTCAAATGCGTCCTCGCGTTATTTATACAAGTATATACGTATATATGTATATAATATATGATTACATGCACTTATGTGAATACGTGAGAACCTAAGAATTTCGTGTCTCCTATGTGAATACGTATTACTATATCAACTATTACAAGTTTTAACGCGCTAATGGCATCGCAAATTCAAAAATCATTATGATCGAATCTCATTCCAAGTCCCTTTGTCTAGATGCCTTCGAACGCTTCCACCTCGCGACGTATAGCCAGGAGAAGAGGTAGAAGAAACTCCGATAAGAAGATCGCCTCACTCGTGGCCAAGGAAGTGGCCAAGGTTATTCCTCAAATCATCGCGCATGTTTAATCTCTCAGCAACTCTCAAACCTCGGAAGACTCTAAGACCGATTCACCAAAGTCTACTTTCTCCTACAAACAGTTCAAAGCCTGTGACCCAATGGTCTTCACAGGCGACAAAGGAGTATCTCAACTACTTCAGTGGTTCGATGCCATCGAGGTTACCCTCCGTCAGAGTGGGTGTCCCGAGCATTTTCGTACTACTTGCGCTACATGAGTATTTCAATCAAGAGCCCTCGATTGGTGGATAGCCGAGTGTAACAGATGTGGGAACGATGCAGCATACGCTCTCTCCTGGGATGAGCTGAAGGAGCTCATTGTCACACCCTCAAAATCCACACGCGGAGTATTACCGCGAGGCATGTGACGACCAGGATCTTAGCCACTAATTATTTTGAACGGATTAGTTATTGTTATAAACATTAGCATAATTAGTGACCTAATTTAAATTTTTCAAAACATAGTTTAAGTTCACAGCGGAAAGGGAAAGAAGGCGCATCCTAATTGAAACCACAAGTTTATTATCATGTTACTTACGAACCACGTACTCCATCCGATTGCAACGTCCGTCCAGAACTGTATCGAGGGGATAGTTTGTATCCCTCACAAGGGGATAGCGTTGTTACCCGTATCCCACACAAGGAGATAGAAATACCGTATCCCGCACAAGGAGATAGTAAGCAATCCCAGACCAGGAAAAGTGTTTCGTTCCGTTTCCCAACCACCGGGAACGTATGCTTTAAGTAAAAAGTAGTGAACTCACCTTTGCTTTGCTCGGTAGTTAATTTACTTGTGTTACGTTTGTCAACCATACCCTATTATGGTTTATAAATATTTATTAGGTTCGGGTGCAAGTAATGGCACGTACAACTACACGTATTTAACACACAGCACGTAAGTCACACTAGCATAGCAGCATATACGTTATTGAGCCTATCCTATCATAAAAACAGTTCAACAGTAACAGTTAAACATTAACAGTAGCACATAGTCCAAAACATCAGTTTGTGCGGCCCAATAACTAAGCAGAGTAGTCCAGCCGAAACCGGGTGGTCTCGACTCGAGAACAAGAGGTCTCGAGTCGCAACCATGAAGTTCAAAGTCGCAACCAGACGGTCTCGAGTTGTGCATAACTGAGTCGCAACCATAGAGGTCTCGAGTCAGGCCTCGAGTCGAGATCAGGGGATCTCGAGTCGTAACCAAGCAGGTCTCGACTCCTGGAGCATGTTGTTTGGTTTCGAGTTGTCAACTTTGATGATCTCGAGTCGCAATCGGGATGGTCTCGAATTGCATCCCAACTGATGGAATGTTTCTAGAACATTTTCTAGCTTTTGTACTATCCAATCAAATTGCATAATCATGTACTGTGTAATCAAAATTCCCTAACATTTTCTAGAATTTTAAATGAACACATTCTACTAATATAATAAATAATTCACGACCATACAAAGCAAATTCATACCGCATCCATTGCTATGTGCAAGGTTTAAGAAGCATAACAGTATAAGCAATTCCATAATAGCCATCCACATAACATTATTTCCGTAAGAGCATTTTTTGTACCATTTTTCACATTTAAACACACATTTAAACACAACTAGCTGTAACATTTAATCAAGACTCAACGTAAACACAGCTTATCCAAAGACATTATACCTACTGACCGAGGGATGAACGAAAAGGGGTACGCGGCTGCCGTGAACTTCTAACCAGGACTAAAACAGGACGCGAGCCAACTCCCTGTCCTGCTGATTTGTCGTGACCCGAGACCCGGACATGAACACTGGACACCATCGGTACCATCACTCATCAGCTTCCTTCTTTCAGCAAGAACAAATAAGAAAAGAAAATGAATGAGAGGAACAGTGGTTACCGAGAAATTCGTCGGACCGAACCGTGCCGTCGCCGCCGCTGCTTGACGTCACCCACCGTTACATTTCTAAGAGAGCCACCACCCTAGACAATGGTGGTGGTCGGCTGAGCTTTCACGAGAGAGAGATAGAAAAGTGGAGGGAGGATGTGTGTGCGGTCGGAGTGGTCGGGAGAAGTCAGGGGTTCAAGTTTTCTTGCCGGTCGGATAAGGGCGTCGGAGCCTTGGCCGGAACTCCGGTCGCCGGAACAGTGATCGAGAGAGGGAGGGAGAAGGGGCAGGGGTGCGGCTGATTTAAGATTAGGGTTTTAAGGTTTTAGCAAGAGTAAAGGAGGTGGGGGAGATTTAAGCTTATATTTAAAGGGTAAGGTTTTAGGTTAATTGGGTTGGGCCTAGCCCAAGTGCGTGAACCCGCTAAACGATTAGGCGTCTCGCTCACAGACTGATCCGGGTTTATTTGTAATTAAGTGAATGAACCCCTCGTCGCGGATTATTATTTTTATATAATAATGACGATAATAATACTAATAATAATGGTAATAATAAATAATAGTGAATACGAGCATTAATAAAATGCTCGACTCTCGACGATCATGATCGAGGGTTCGAGTTGTCATATTCTCCCCATGTTACAGGAATTTCGTCCTCGAAATTTAAGCAAGGGTCATACAATGCGCTCAAAAGGTATACATAGACTCCATTACCATACATAGATATAAGCAGTTTCACGAAAGTCCACAAAAAGAACATATAAGACACATAGTGCATAAGGTCACATAGCACGTAACATTCACGTAGCACAAGACCCACAGAGTTTGTACGTATTTCACATAGTATAGTATTTCACAAATTTAATTATAACATCCAAGTAACGCACAAGAAAAACCCAAAGTGTCACTTTATCCCCAAGTTCAAGAAATTTCGTCCCGAAATTTAGCACGCAGCCACTGACAAGCTAGTGTGTTTAAACGTTTTCGTAGGGCGTCACATCACCCCCTATTGGTTTGAACTTTCTTCCCGAAATTTAGCGGTAGCCTCAGTGCTGGAAGTAATGTTTGTAAACAACTGGGGATACATGCGCATCATCTGGTTTTCCCGTTCCCAGGTAAGCTCTGGGCCACAGCGCGAGACCCAACGAACTCGGTCTGTTGGCATATTATACCACGCTTGAGAGTTTTGATTTCTTGTTCCTTGATCTCAACTGGTTTCTCAGCGAAGCGTAGTTTGTTGCTGATCACGAGTTCCTATAAAAGACGACGAATGTTTCATTTGACAGGCACTTCTTTGGATTAGGCACGTGAAAAATGTTGCGTACCGCATTCAGCTCTTCAGGCAGGTTTAGTCAGTATGCTACCTTACCGATCCTTTTGGTAACTTCGAATGGTCCAACGTATCGCGGATTAAGCTTGCCCTGTTTGCCAAATTGTAGCACACACTTCCAGGGTGAACCTTAGAACCCAGTCTCCGACTAGGAATTCTGCGTAGCTTTTCTGACGGTCACGAGCTACCGCCATGCGTTGTCTGTCCTGGGCAATCCTACCCGTTGTATCAAGTGCAAGTTCTGGGCCGGTAATTTGGCTTCCGCCCCACACAGGGGTGATCGGCATTTGCGCCCGGGCAATGCCTCAAATGGTTCCACCTGAATGCTAGTGGGAAGAGATTTCTACAAAGTCAAGTGTCTCTCGTTTTCCCTAGGTTGGTAACATATGCTCTTAGCATGCTTTTGAGTGTTCGGATGGTGCGTTTGGCCTGACCATCAGTTTGCGGGCGATAAGTGGTGCTCATGCCTCACTGTGAGCCAAAAGTCTTTGTGCACGGCCCTGTGACGAATCGGATGCAAAACGTGGGTTACGATCAGATATAAGAGAAGTTGGCATCCCGTGCCTAGTATCTACTTCTACCAAGTAGATGGTTGCAAGTTCGAAAACTTATCGGTTTCCTTGGTTGCGTGTCGTTACTAGTAGACATTTCATCAATGCCTTGGATAGGAATAAATTAGATGGAAGCATCTCATAGATCTTCTTCCAATTGCTGGAGTTCCGGACTATCGAGCATCTCCCTAATGTCAGGTGATACTCTTTCGAGTTTAAATCATGAGGGGTTGCTTATACGGTCAAGAAATGCGGGCGTTGCGACGTTTAAAAGTCGTGTGGGAAACTTAACGCAGGCGGTTTGAGTTGTGGAGGTGCCAGGGTAGCGCAGAGGAGTCGTTCGGACTACCTCGGGTTTTTGGAGTAGGTGCAGATGTCGTCGAAAGAAACAAGCGTCAAATTTTGACAGGATGGAATAAATTAGAGTGTCGTGACTAGGTGTTATTCGTATCAAGTTCGAAGAGCAATGCTTGTGGTACCTTTACCCCCGGGGTACCCTTGGCTCGTTGCCCCAACGAGTAACGTTTGTCGGAAGTAATTCGTTCAAATAGAGAATTTCGCGGGATGGAGTAGAGTAGGATAAGGATTATGGAATCCGTGAAACATAACACGAGTAGCGAGATAATGCAAAAAGGGTAGTCAAAATTGGTGCGTTCAACTTGAGACAAAACATAAGGGCTTTGGGATCAACAATAGAGATTTATCAGATGTCAATGAGGTAGCTGGTCGTACACAAGCTATGTATGTTTAGAATAAAGAATGTCGCTTGCTGACAAGGGGTGTTACGTCGATTGGATTAGCACAAAAAGAAGTAGCTAGTGAGGGGAGGTCGTCGTGCGGGTCTGTAGGTTTTAGGGTCTATTGAGACGTCTGGCAGGATGTGATTCCTTAAATCGGTGAGAAACCC